>JAHRHJ020000864.1:0-44137 GCA_019776745.2 Taxus chinensis
TGATCCAGTTCTTCCTATTGAGTTCGATATTCCCACTGTGAGAGTTATGGAAAATGAAAGGATGGATGAAAGTGATTCAGTAAAAGAAAGGTTGGTACATCTTCATTTGCTAGAGGAAATGAGGGAAATAGCAAAGGATACAAGCCATAAGAAGAAAATGAAGCAGAAGGAATACTTTGATCAAAAGATCTGGTGGTCTCCATTTCATGTGAATGACTTGGTCCTAGTATATGATTCCAGATACAAGAAAAGAAGACAGAGAAAATTTCTTCCAAAATGGATGGGGCCCTACAAAATAGCAGCTGTGCATGAAAATGGTACGTATCGACTGGAGGAATCGGATGGCACTCCCATTATGAAATGGGTCAACCACAACAAGTTAAAGATTTTCCAAGCATCAGAATAGTCTACTCCGAGGACGGAGTAGAAGCTAGGAAGGGGGAAGATGTCGACACTAAAATTTTCCTCCATAATTTCTATTTCATTAATGTATGTATTAGGAATAGGATGTTGTTAAGTATAATTAGTAGTAGCGTCTAATAGAAGATAATGGCGCCGTCAGTACGGTGTCGCTAATAATGTGGAGTACGGTAAAAGTCAAAGTACAATAGGAATGTTGTAAAAAGTAAATATTTATCGTAAGTGGTCCGATAATGTTAAAATGTCAAAGTTTGGGTAATTAGAGAAGTAGGGTCTACATGATTAGGAATTAGAAATATTATATTGGTAATAAGGACAAGGAGTGAGGTCATAAATATTTTGTGTATTTTATTTGTAAAAAGTCTAAAAATGTGGAACCCATGTAAAATGATAAGGTTTATCTTATCTTAAGAGATAAGCTTACATGTACAGATAAGAGTTAAGGTATGGAATATGATTCGTCAGAGTGGATTTCTTATCCTATCTTAGAGATAGGATGGATAATCTTGGAAGTTCTATAAATAGAGAGGCCACCCCCCTCATTTAGCATAGAAAGAAGTAGTGAGAAATACTGTAGGAAGTGTGCAAAGGAAGCCATCAGTTAAAGGTGTGTTGAAGAAGCCATCGAGAGGTGTAATTATTAAAGTTTCTCACCATAGTCTAAAGGTTGTGCATTAGTAAATAACCTCATGGGTGACGATTGTAACAGTTTCATGTTAATATTATAATTTACTTTGATAGTTTCGGATTGGTCATCATTCAGGTCTTATCAGCCCCATGGTACTTGTGTTACTGTTGCTTGTTTTGAAAGTTGAGATTACATCCACCAAACTAAAGGTGGCCTGCATTAGTAAATAATCATAGCATGAGGAGTTCCCAGTGAAGAATTCATAGTGCCGGATTGGCCTGACTAGCCCACATTTTCAACTTTGGTGAAAAGTCTTCCCTAGGCGCGCATGCCCATTTGTGGAAAAAAATCCTTCCAAGGCCCATTTTCCCACATGTTATTTGGGCTTGACACGTGGCGCCTATCCGTGCTATTGACCTGAAACATGGCCATTCATGTAAAGTTGGCGCATGTATGGCGACTAATTTAATTTGAAATTTTTCCTTTGAAGTTATGCCAAGCCAACATGTGGAGGCTTCCATTTTAATCCAAATTCTATACTTAGCTGATTTGGGCCTGCCTGCCCCATTTGGACTGTGACCAAAGGGCAAGATGGCACTTGTTTGAGTCATTCGCTTTGGGCTGCGCCCTTGAAGTTTTGTAGGGTAAATGAAACACATTGGAGACTTCTGCCGGTTCTTTGTACTTAGCCAATCTGAATGGTCTGGCTATATCCACTTTTTGGACCCTGTACCACGTGTTGAGCTCATGCTCATTCGGGGAACCACTCTGTATTTCACTTCTAAAGTTGTGCTGAGTTGACCATATGGTTCTTTTGAAACGCAAGTCTAAGAACTAGGGGTAATTTCCAACTTCTGATTCAAACCTTTTGACTTATTCTGTACGAGCTTTGGACATGTTGAAGCTTCACGGTCATTTAATGGACTGACTTTGGCTTTAACCCTTAAAGGTTCATCATTGAGACATGTGGAGGCTTCCATTTTCGGATCTGTCCAGTCCTTTTGATTTTTAGACACGTGGGAGCCTTGCTCTCAATGTTAGGGACCCATTCTTTGGACTAATCCTTGGTGTTGTTCGGATGAAGGCACGTGGAGGCTTTCCTTATTCCTTCCATACTTAGAATTCGATGGCCTCTTTATCTATTTTTTGGGTAGGTCCCTTCTACTTATTTAGGGAGTGACTTTGGCACTTTGGCTTCTAGGACATGTTGAAGTTACATGTGCTTGCAGTTAGGGGATTCCGCCTCTTTGAAACTTAAAAGCCTAAAGTTGCGTTGTTGAGGCACGTGGCTCTTTCTTCTAGCTTTAAACTTTTCAATGACCGATCTAACCTATTGAGGCTTTGACCACAATGGAGGGTTAGCAATCATTTGGAGGCCCTATTTTGAGCTATGCCTTTTGGAATCACGTCAAGCTTAAACTTGGCACCTTCCGCGAGTCAATTGTTCGACTCTAAGTCAACTCGTCCAATGTCAGCTAAGTCTGAAAACTTAGAGCCTTTCCTCTTTTTCGTAAAAAGTTGGCTTCCTAAATGAACGACACGTTTGACCCTTCGCCGACGCTAATCCTCCATTATCAATCCCCACATAGTGACTTGGCTATTGGATTTGACTCATGTCAGCTCGTAATACTATATACAATCCTTCAAATTATATCTTATGCGGGGGTCATCTTTGATCAATTGTTTTTCTTCGTTTACTTGGGGAAAAATTGGGATAACAGTTACCCTATTGTACATTTGCTAAGGGTCACATTCAGATGATTACACCCCCTTTATAATTAAGTAGTCCCCACTCACCCTTCTTTTAGTTTATTTCCCACTCCTATCAATTAAGTTGTCCCATGACTTAACGTATGTATGGAAAGATGTGAGCCCTTGGTTCAAACCCAATATTAGGGCCCTTGATTTCATATTTCCTTAGAAAATGACCTAACCGATATTTGGAAATGCATTCTTTCTTTTCCCATTTGGTTATTACATTTTTGACCATAAATTAAGTGCAAGTTTGAGAGAGGCCATGGATATTCCATATCTAGAAATCTGATTACTAACTTTTTCCCTTTTATTAATTCTCCTTTTTAAAGCTTGGCTTAAATGTGCAGGTTATCCCATTCTCATGGAAATTTTTTTTCTCAAGGATTATTTCATCCTTATTCCATTTTTGGGGAAAACCAAGGTTTCAATCCCCCCTATTTTTTGTAAATTATTAGTATTTTTTGTTATTTTTCCTCTATGAGATGAAGATCTTGATGTGGGTATGTTATACCTCCATTTAAAAAAGAAATCCATTTAAACATAAATGTTTACTTATATATATATAAGTATATGAAATAAAAACATTTTTTTAAAGAAATGTATCCACTACATTCTCTTTTCACCTACAGGTTTCTATGGAGGGCAGCGTTAGATGGGGAGGAGTGAGGGTTCGGTGAATGGGAGGAGGCTTTGGTGGAAGGTAGGGGAATTTCATGGAGTAGGGGTTGGGGGTTTGGGAAACATGGTAGCGTTGTGGGGTTGTATGGTGTTGGTTACCAGGGAGGCTAAGAGAGTTTGGGAAGTGTTGGAGGTTTTGGGTATCGCTCGGCCCCTCCCCACTCCATTTTTTTGCTTTTTAAATTTCAAACTTCCACCATATTTTTATTACTTTTAAAAAAAAAATTATAATTTTTTTTATATTTATGTATACAATAATCTCACTAGTTTAATATTATATAATATATTTATAGTATATATATTATTATGTAATATAAATAACATATATATTTTTTTATACTCCTTTATTTTGTATTAAAATTACCTATTCATATAGACCTATTTGGGTAAGTGCACGAAGTTGGTGGACAATTTCCGTGAACATAAATACTCAAAATAAAGGTACCGCGATCGCAGTTCTTGAATTCTAGGTTCGGTAATTACTGAACCTAAACCAGGTTCGGTAATTACGAGCACGGTTTATAAACTGAGCACGGTTATAAATCACGCGATCGTGGAACTCTGAGACAAAATTTAAAAGTCCTGCGGCTTGTTATTTTCCTCATTTTTCATTTCAAACCATGACTTTTCCTAAACGTTTTTCACTCGCGCTTTCAATACTATCTCAAAATTTCTCATCGGACTTCTGGATAGTGATAGATTCAACCATGCCGCCAAGACGAGGAGGTAAGTCCCCGATTGTAATCATTTTTTTGCATTTTAGGTTTTTTTTTTTTGCATTTTAGGTTTTTTTTTGCATTTTCATGGGTTTTGTGAAATGTTTGTTTATGTATACAATTTTCTTGTTTTATCAGTTGGTTGGCAAGCTCGAAATCGTGCAAACCATCAACACATTCCTCAAAACCCACCGAACATTCCTCAAAACCCTCCGAACAAACATAGATCTGCCTCTTGTGGCTCCTTTTATCCCCACTGAGCCAATAGGAATGCAGGCTAATATCATTGGAAGAATCCAAGAAAATTAAATTTTTTATTGAGAACCTAATTCAAACTATAATACAAAATCATGCTACAAATCCATCTCGCATGACTTTAGCCAATACATTGCAAACATTGATTGGTGAAGTCGAGTCTGTAACCAACCAAATACATAGATGGAACACCTTTAGAAGTGACTGTAGGCAGTGGTATGTGGATAAACTATCCCATGCGGCCGTCAAAGACAAAAAATTTGGAAAAGGCCTCATTTGTGCATTATTTACTGACCCTAGAACCAATGCCCCCCGTGCAGTTACTTGCAAATGGTTCCCAATCCATTGGTGCGACGATGATAGAATCAAAAATAATTTTTGGGACTGATGGTGGATGGTTTTTGATTATCAACAACAATGAGGTTCCTCTTTATTTTTTGAAGAAATTATATTGTGAGTTCGTGCTCAGTGAGGTCCCGAATTATTTTAACTTTTCAGACTTTTTTGGTTAAGGAGGTGGCTCTGCATAGAGCAGACCTAGTGCACACGTAGGTCAGCCTAGGATCCCTCATGCCCCAAAACCCCCACTGCCTTCAGTTATCCCTCTTACAGTGAAGGAGGTTCTGGAGATTGATACATTGCATGCATTGAGGGAGCTCACTGACACTCTCACCCAGCATAGCACCCAGATTGCATCCGGTGATGTTGGTGGAGGTGCCAGTTCTAGTGCACCACACCATTGTGGATCATGTGGTGCCGTATGCACTGCAGGCGAGACATCATTTGCTGGTTCACAGGATTTATTTTCTATAGATGAGATGCTGGGGAATGTTTTTAGAACTGGAGCCACTGATATTGGTCTTTCACAGCTAAATTTTAAATAAATTTAAATTATATATATATATATATATATATTTGATTGTACGTCATGTACATACATGTAAAAAACTAATTTTTTATTTTATTTTAAATAGCAAGAGCCGGTGAAGGAAACATCCAGTGTCAACATGCTAGCTACTGCAGTTGGGCGTGTTTCAAATGTAAGTTTCAAGTTGTACAAACTTACATTTTTAATAAATCATTTAATTG
Source organism: Taxus chinensis (assembly GCA_019776745.2). Lineage (NCBI taxonomy): Eukaryota > Viridiplantae > Streptophyta > Pinopsida > Cupressales > Taxaceae > Taxus > Taxus chinensis. The sequence goes on from JAHRHJ020000864.1 coordinate 5,542, forward strand.
CTTTAGATTATTATTATAATTTGTTTCATGTGTATGTTGTACATGTATTAATATTTTTCTTTTTTATACACAGGAGCCTGGCGGGTCATCATCTGCTCAGGGAACTGAGGCTACTGGCACACCTCACATGAGTTTTACGTAGGTTAGTTACAAATATCTTTACACTTTGTTTCTAATTCTTGGACCTCTATACATGAGTTTCACTTTCTTATACTCAACCTATATAAAATACATACAACAACTATTTGATTGATATTTTTTCTTCCATGTAATATGTAAACATTTCCTACTTTTAGATCCTTCATTATAACTAAGGAACATTTAGACACCTTTACAACTCTACCTTGACTTATGAACTTATAACCACTAGTGTCTAATTCACTCAAGGAAATTAAATTTCTTTGTAGTTATGGTACATGTTTTACTTCTTTTTCATCCTTACTATACCATCAAAGATATTTATCTTGATGCTACCAATCCCTTCTGTTTTATATGAAACATTGAACTTACCAATAGAATGTAACTACCATCAAGGGGTTAGTAAGAAGAAAACTAACCTCTATGCGGAAAAATGTAATTTTTGTAACACCAGAATTTAACAACCATTCATGTTGATAATAGGAAATGTTACAAACTGATAAAATTTCATCAGTCATACCTTCACTTGTTTATACTTGATTTCCTTCCTTTGTGACATCTTACTTCTTTTCTAATTCTTTCGTCATCCAATAATGCTTTTTAAGATGCTCTGATTTTTTGTAGTCCTGACACCTTGCATTAATCTTCCTCCTTTGTGACTTAGATCTAGATGTACCGCTTTAAATTTGACCTCTTTCTTTAGATCTGGCTCTAGCACACATGGCTTCAAGTGTAGAGATATTTCCAAAAAAAATATTTCATTTCTGAGCCAAAAATGCTCCAACAACATAACCATAGTCAAGGTCATCAACAATATGAAAACTAAAAGAAGTTACTATATTATCCCATTAATCTTGTAAAGTACATAAAAAGGTGACTACCTTGTTTTCATTCTCCACTTTCATATAAATACTAGTCAACTGACATAATAAAATATTAAAAATATTTAAATGAAAAACAATTTTCATACCTTCTTTCATCTGCAATTCATGCAAATTCCTTTCAGGAAAATATAATTTCTTATAGATTTCGTCATGTAAAGACTTTCTGATCTGGTCCATGAACATGTTGATGTCTTTTCTCCAACTATATTGAAGAGAACCTCATATGCTAAACATGTAATCATATTGCACTGAGTGATTTCATATCCAGATCTTCCCATTCATTTTCATCCATCCCTACAGGTTTCTTTACCTTTCAATCCATGTATTTGTGAAGCCCCTATTGCACCAGTGCAACACATGCTTTGAGTTTCCACATATCAAAGTTTTTCTTATCATTAAACTTCTCCACCTCAAACTTTACACTTGACCTATCCATGGATCAACTCCTTGATGAAATTCTGTGAATCTAGATATGTGTTTGGTCTGGTGATGTTAGATTTAAAAGTCCTTCAAATTTGAATGATGCTCTAATTGTCATAGAAGATGACTATGGGTTACCTTGATTAAATACAAAACTTTGTCAAAATCTTATGAAGATAGATGGCCTTCATGCTAACATTTATAGATCCTGTGTATTTAGCCTAAATAGAAGATAAAATAATAACATTTTTATTCTTTCTTGAGTAACTAAATATTGATTTGTACATGTTTTTTGTATAGCTCTTAAGTAGATTTTAATATTTCAATTTGTACATGTTTTTTGTATAGCTTATGACTGCTAGAGAGACTCCTCCATATATGCAGACTGTGGAGGCTGCTGTAGATACTGCCATAGCATCTGCAGATCCACTAACTGAGGTACACAATTTTTTAAATTTGTTAAATTTTGGAGGTTCATTATTTCTTATTAAACTTAAATCTACAATATCAAATTTTGTAGGTATATACATGTCAAATATTTAATTTGAAAATTAATTATTTGTATGTAGCTTACCCCTCGTGAGTCTATTGTTGTCCCTGCGACACGTCAACAACAAATTGATAGGGATCATGACATTGCGGTAAGATTTCACATACATTTTAACTAAATTGTACAAGTTTCTAAATTTTGAGTGTATTTTAAAATTTTGTGTGTTAAAAACTTGTTTTTTATGAATGTGCAGGTTAGGTTACAGGATTTTTTAGATACCTAGGACCACACGGATAAAATCCATAGTGGCATCTCCCTCCACTACATCCCCAGGCCATGGACGTGCTACTTCTAGTAGGGTGAAGAGAGGGAAGATGTTTCATGAGTAGATTTATAGTCCACTTGGATGACACATATATGTGGTCATGAGTAGATTCACAGTCCATTGTATATATATATATATATAGCCTTTTGCGACCGCATGTGGTCCCATATATGTACATTATGACACGTGCTTAGTTCGAGATGTATACATTATGAACTTATGTACATATATATTTTCAGAGACGTGCGCGTCTGGAGCACACTTTGTTTGATTCTTATATATATATATATATATATCCATGTGTGTTGGTTAAATCATATTTATTTTGGTTATTTTTTTCTGGTTATTTTGGTATTATTGCTAACTCTGAGAAAGTGGGTTTTGATCTCTGTTCGGTGGATTTGATCTCTGTTCGGTGGTTTTGATCTCTGTTCAGTGGATTATTTTTTTTTGTCTAAAATGAGTTTATTTCAAAAAAGGTGACAATTGGATATTTATTTTAATGTTTATATAGGGGTGTGGTCCAAATTTAAATTCCTATTATTGAATATTTTACGAGTAGTTGTAGTTTTACTCATACAGTGTTTGTAGAAATGAAAAACCAAGGTCGAATTTGTCTTTCTGATGCTCATTGGCACGTGAAATATTTGCATGGTATTCCAACATCTCCAAGGTAGTGGGGGAAGGTTCCTACATTGTTTATTTTGGAATTATTTAAACATTGAGGCCCATTAATTTATGAATAATCATTAAGAAGCCAAACTGGTTTTAAACCCTCTTAAAACCCTAGTTCTAAAGAAATGGGGAAGTTATTTTCCCAATGGCCTAGAATGGATTGTTTTTTATAGAATGATGATTGAAGGTTACGGAGGACTCTCTCAGGTTTCTCTGGATGTGCAAGTTAGGTATTTTAGCTATGTGTGGACCCCACTCAAAAAGGCAAGTTTCTAAAGATTTTCCTATTTTCTCAAAAGTTGTCCATTGGACATGTTAACTAATTGTTTTTTTGAGGAATCATGGGATTATTTACTCATGTTAAATTATGTGGTTTCATATCATTTTTTCCCTAAGGAGGTACATGTACAAGCTCATTTTGCAAGACAAGTTTATGGAATTTTTTGGAAGTATCTACTGGTTTGGTTGCAAATGTGTTTTGGTGGCTCTAAAGTCTAATTTATGGAATACTATGCACTTTTTGATTACACTAAGTTCATGATAATTCCATTTATAAATTACAGTTTCATGAATGAGGTCATTTCATGGGGGTTTTAGCTTCATTTCTGAAGACTAGTTTTGGGGCATGTTGATTGTCGTTATTTTCAATTAGCTTAATGAAGTGAGTTTATGGTTTTATGTTTTTCTAGATTTATAAAGTTTTTTTCAAGTCTTAGATAATTTTTATAAGTGGTGTATGTGGTTTGGTGAAGCTGTTGATGGCGCTAGTAATTTGGTATTGGCGAGTAGGCTCTTGTTGTGCATTAAGGGTTCTTAATTCCTAATGGAGTTCTAGATGGTTCTTGATGGTATTACCAACCTATCTGGTTACTTGAGTGATGTTTTTATTATTTAATTATGATATTTGTAAGTTGAATATCTGACATTTTCCTTATGATGGCTGACCTATGGTATTATTATCAAGAGTCATATAAAAGTAAGTTATAAAGATAATTTGAGTTAGTTTAGAGAAATGATGTAAAGTGCGAGTAAGAGAGAAGAATAAAGAAGGTGAAATATGTATTTGTGACCATCAAGAGGGGGAAAAGAGTGTGTGCATATGTTCTTGAGTCTTTTCATGTGTTGCAGAGATTGGTCATTAGACCTAATCAACTTGGTGAAGAATATTTAGACGAGTTGACCTAAAGAGAAAATTTGAAGAAGAAGGAAGGAAAGAGAGGTTCATTGTGTCATCATCATTTTTTGTAGAAATATTTCAGAGGTGGAAAACATATCAGGTGGATTTGGTTGGTAGAGATTCATCTTGGGGGTTTGCGCCTTCTTGTTTAAGGTTGGTGCTTTACTAAATCTAGGGGTTGGTACTTCAATAAACCTAGGGGTTGGCACTCCTTGTTGAGTTAGTTATAAACTAAATTTGATTCATTTCTCTAATAAATATGTGTTTTAGTGGGTTTTCTTCTCCTAGACGGTTTCCCACTTACATCAAGTGCGTTCTTATGTTTATGTTCTCTCTTTTTCTCATTTATGCTTATTTTCTTGTGGATGCATGCTTAATAGATAATTGGATGGTTAATGGATGAAATTATATAATTGGATGAAAATTTTTATTGCACACCTATTCACCCAACCCTCAGCGTTTTTTCTTCCAACATACACCTTATATGTAATCTATCCCACAATTATATGAGTTTAAAGTATAATTGGATGAATTGTTAAAACAAGTAAGGATAAGATTTCTTATTTCTTCATGGAGTGCTTAAGTTTTATTTTTCAAGAAGAAAGAAATAACCATGAGACTATGGAGTGTAAGGTTGTCAAATGCTATATTTTGCAAACGGTGGGTCATGGCACCGAACCACCTATGCCGACACGTCTGGGTGGCCAGGTGAATGCTAGAGGAAGTAGTGTTTGTGCACGAAAGGGTCGTTGCTTCTGGGCTACTTCGTTCGGTGTGTAGTCCCTTAAGAGCCCTGAGACCAAAATATCGTTCAACTTTGACGGGTGACTACTTGGACTCCGTGGCACCTAGGGAGGCGTCGTCTAATCCAAAACCTCAGCGTATGGACCTCTACAATAGCCTCTCTCATTTTTTTCCTTCTCATTTCGGTGCTCTCCCTGTCCTACTGTTTGCAAACGCATGCAAAATAGTGCAGTTGGAGCCAGTGTAAGGTTGTCAAATGCTATAAAAAGGTGGTTCATGGCACCAAACTATGAACTACGCCGACATGTCTAGGTGGCCAGGTGAACAATAAAGGAGGTGGTGTTTTGGTGCGTGCAAAAGGGTCGTTGCTTCCGGGCTACTTCGTTCGGGCATAGTCTCTTAAGAGCCCTGAGACCAAAATATCGTTCAACTTTGACGGTGACTACTGGGACTCCGTGGCACCTAGAGAGGCCCCGTCTGATCCGGCACCTCGGTGTACGGACCCTCTACAATAGCCTCTCTCATTTTTTTCCTTCTCATTTCGGTGCTCTTGTTGTCCTACTATTTGCAAACGCGTGAAATAATGTAGTTGGAGCCAGTGTAGTTGGAGTCCAATGCTAATTTTGCAAACGGTGGGTTGCACCGAACCGCCTACGCTGACACTAGGTGGCCAGATGAATACTAGAGGAGGTGGTGTTTTGGTGTGCAAGAGGGTCGTTGCTTCCAGGCTACTTCGTTCGGGCGTAGTCCCTTAAGAGCCCCGAGACCAAAATATCGTTCAACTTTGATGGGTGACTACTCAGACTCCGTGGTACCTAGAGAGGCCCCATCTGATCCAGAACCTCGGCGTACGGACCCTCTACAATAGCCTCTCTCATTTTTTTCCTTCTCATTTCGGTGCTCTCGCTGTCCTACTGTTTGCAAACGCGTGAAATAGTGTAGTTGGAGCCAGTGTAAGGTTGTCAAATGCTATATTTTACAAACGGTGGGTCGTGGCCTAACGTCTAGGTGGCCAGGTGAATGCTAGAGGAGGTGGTGTTTCGGTGCGCGAAAGGGTCGTTGCTTCCGGGCTCTTCGTTCGGGTGTAGTCCCTTAAGAGCCCTGAGACCAAAATATCGTTCAACTTTGACGGGTGACTACACTGGGACTCCGTGGCACCTAGAGAGGCCCCGTCTGATCCGAAACCTCGGCATACGGAACCTCTACAATAGCCTCTCTCATTTTTTTCCTTCTCATTTCGGTGCTCTCGCTGTCCTACTGTTTGCAAACGCGTGAAATAGTGCAGTTGGAGCCAGTGTAAGGTTGTCAAATGCTATATTTTGCAAACGGTGGGTCATGGCACCGAACCACCTGTGCCGACATGTCCGGGTGGCTAGGTGAACGCTAGAGGAGGTGGTGTTTTGGTGCGGGAAACGGTCGTTGCTTTCGGGCTACTTCGTTCGGGCTAGTCCCTTAAGTGACCAAAATATCGTTCAACTTTGACAGGTGACTACTCGGACTCCGTGGCACCTAGAGAGGCCCTCGTCTAATCAGGAACCTCGGTGTAGGGACCCTCTACAATAGCCTCTCTCATTTTTTCCTTCTCATTTCGGTGCTCTCGCTGTCCTATGGTTTGCAAACGCACTTAGTGTAGGAGCCAGTGTAAGGTTGTCAAATGCTATATTTTGCAAACGGTTTCGAACCATTTGCGCCAACACGTCCAGGTGGCTAGGTGAACACTAGAGGAGGTGGTGTTTTGGTGCGCGAAAGGGTCGTTGCTTCCGGGCAACTTCATACAGACTTTTTCAAAATTTACAAATTTTTCAAAATTTACAACTTTTTCAAAATTTACAACATTTTCAAAATTTACAATATTTTCAAAATTTACAAACTTGACTTTTTCAAAATTTACAACTTTTTCAAACAATGTTCAAGCTTCTCTTAGCTTCGAGAATTTAAAATTCTCTACTAACGATGCCAACCACGTGAAGGTGGAAGCTTTTCTGGCACCACTAACCTAAACATAAAATTGTTAGTCAAAGAAATTTAAGTTTCAAATCATAACCATATATACTAGATCTATATACATGACACACAAAATACACAAATTTAAAATAAAATATATTCAAACTTAAATATAGATCTTTAAACTAAAAAAATTATATATATATATATACGCTATATAAATTGAAACTTGAAATTAAATATATACAAGACATGAGCATTGTAAATTCATTCCAATGAACCATCAGGATCGGATCTACTCTGAATATCAGACAAGATTGCTTCATGATCTGACTCTCGAACCTTCCAAAGAATCTTGTTATTAGGTCTTCCTCGATATCTATACAACTGAATATTTGTCGCTAGAACTAGATGTGAATATAAGAGTATTTTCCTGTGTGTCTCAAAGTCTTCAAACACCCAAACAGAGGAGTTTTTTAATGGATACCGTCGAAGCCAAGTTCCAGTAACTACCACTGACCCTGTAGGATACTCAATCTCTTCGCCATCTATAATAGGAGAAGTCAACTTCTTTCTTTCCTCGATGCAACGACATAAGAAATAGTCTGTTCCTTCTTCATTGTCTTCTGTCGCAATTACTGCAAACACATGTCCTACAAAAAAATAACCAAGGTTGAACAACTCAAATTTAAATTACATATTAAAATTTCAATGGACATAACTCAATACAAAAATTAAATAAATAACCATAAATACCTTGTCGCACCAAAATTGAAATTTCGTCAAAGTCCTTGGATGTTGTAACTTCATCTGCAGTAACAAGTTGTAATGCTTGTGGAGGTTGATAACTAGGAAGCGGAGTTAGAGGCCTACAAATCCATCCTTCCACCCATTCTTGTGAATCACACTCAGCAGTGACAAATTCGATACAAGATGCACAAAAACATGTCAACTTTCTTGTCCATACGGCCCACGAAGTAGCGTCTGAGCTACAAAATGAGTGCATATCACTGGACCCAGTGAGTGTCATACAATCCTCATAGTTAGCAATATGTTTTTCCTCTATCAACCAAAAATATCTGCAAACTGTGGAATTTTCTTGAGAACCTCGGGCCATGTTGTCAGTACACCATTCCACTATGCTCTTTGCATCTTTTAATTTAGCACCATCTTTGTACTTCAACTCTTCTCTTGCAAGAGCTCTTTTCACACATGCCCCCGCACCGTCATGCTCTCCTTTTCCATGTCCAGCCTCAGTGAAACTCCAAATATGTTGCACACCCATCTTGACATGCATTCTGCTCATCCAATAAAACATTCGTGCATTCTTAAACTGAGACGTGCAATTATCTGACCATATATAATGTTGTTTGAAGTGGATGTCCCTATCAGACAAGTTTCCATAAAATAACTGGAAACACCCTTGCACAAATTCAGTAGAATGAGTACGATCATCACTGATATAAAAGTGGTACTCTCTTAAAAAATTTCGATCATTCTCTGTACTGTCAGGAGAATGTAGAAATGCTATATGCACAAAAATGGCAACTTGTACTGAGTTGTAATATTGCGATTGAACCTCCATTTGTGGTTGCAATGTGTAATTCTCTGCAAAATCGACCACTGAAACAATAGTACCAATAGGAAATGTGTCTTTGCATAGCTTGAATTGTTCATCCAACCATCGAGCTCTATGTGTATGCCTCGCATACTCATAAACAATTTCATCCTTAAATTTTCTCATAAATTGAAAAATGGGCATTTGTTCTGTAACTAGCTCACACCGTTTCGACTCTTTTCCATCTTTCAACTGGTATGCAACTGATTTATATTTATCAAATTCAACTAAATTATGTCCTATTGTACCTTCAATTTTCTCATGGATGCAACTTTCCAATTTAGGTAATCCGCCGCATGTACTACAACTTCCATCTAAACAATCCTGACTATAAAAAAATTGTCCAACTTCTTTTTCACAAAATATAGTAGGAATGAAATCCCTAGAAGATATTGGTGGAACTTGAACACCACATTCAGATAACATAGTTTCAGAATGAAAAATAGAATGAATACGTAAAAATTTAGCATAATGCATCGCAAATTCAACATGTTGCCTACAACAACAAGTGGTGCGAGCATGGTTGATTTTCACATAGAATGGTTTCAACATTTCAAAAAAACGTTGACTAATTTTAATTTCCAGATTCTCTTGTTCAAACTTACGAAAAAATTGAGTTTGAGTCATATCTAAGAAATGCTTTGGATGTGGTTCATGATTAGTAGAACCAACTCTCCATTTTATAACATCTCTTGTATTAGGTGAAACTCTAGTGTTATCATGCCAAAATTTAATAACAACTTCTCTTATAGCATCAGAATTATTTTTGTCCTTACGCGGTGCTCTAGCAGAAAATGCCCAAAAATCGACATTATTGAGTGATTGAAGGATATTACGTCTTTCAATTGCTTTCATTAGAGTTTTTTGATTAACTTGCAACATTCGACTTGTTTGCGTAATCAAACGTTGTTTTTTTATTGATTCACTTACAACACTAGTAGCAAGTACACGACGCACAATATTACTATCCCTAGTGTGTCTCTTGACACCAACAGTGTGATATGCATCATGAAGGTTTTCAACAATTGTAGAGGTTTGACCACGTATGTTAGATGTTGTCAATCCTAAGGTGTTTAATGTAGGTCTCATTTTAATCAATTTCATCAAACTAACCAACAACTGACATCTTTGGGAATCATTTAAAATTTCAAAATGATTATCCCAAATTTCAGTGGCTTTTCTTCTGATTTGTCGTTCAGAAAGTTTGCCAGACATTGGTTTCAAAATGTTTTCATCAATTTCAATAAAAAATTAGGTTTCTTATGTAAAATCCTAGGAGGTGTTTTTGTCAAATTTTGCTTGTCTACAGTTTCAACATGAATTTCCTTATTCACATTTTCATTGTCTCCTTCAATTTCAACATTTGCTACATCATGAGTATTTAATTCTTCTTCAACATTGACAGTAAAAACTTCTTCATCACGAGTATTTAATTCAACTTCAACATTGACAGTAGAAACATTACCTAGTTCTTCATTGCTTACAATAGTTGGGATTGAAGATGAACCTCTTCTAGATTCACGAAGTTTCCGCATTCGCTCAACATTTTCAATTTTGTTGGCCTCTAATTCGTTTGGTGTTTTTTTACTTAATGACTTCCTTTTTTGACTTCGTTTTTTGTCTCCCATGATGTTTTGCTTTCGGTGATAAGAAAAACGTGCCTGGAAAAAGACAGAATTTCACAGTAATTCGTACGGTAAAGTCAGAGAGTAAAAATCACATGGTAATTCAGACATTGGGATGTGTGTAAATATGATTTATAAACCGCGAGCGCGCTTTATAAACCGCGAGCGCGGTATTGTTAAAAAAACCGCGATCGCGGATCTATCTGCCAAACCTAAGCCTCGGAAAATCTTTGTTTTTCCCCAACCAAAGCTATGGAAGGTCATTATGAAGTGCAAAAGGTCAAAAAACCTCAAATCTGCTCTTCCAAAGACTTGAACCATGCTAAAAAACTGAAAACATTTCACAAAAATGGTGCCATCACGTAGGGTAGACTCTTAGCTTTGTAGAAATATTGTTTTTAAAGTGAATAGAATAAGATAAATATCATTTTATAATTTCTTACTAACAATAGGTCTTTAAGACATTTTTTCCCGTGAATGTTCATGTCTACATTTAAGACTGTAACTTTTGTTTCGCTTATCAAAATATGATAAAACTTATACCATCCCAAGCGTGGACAAATTCTATACACCTTAAAAAAAAAAATTGATTTCGATATTTTTTGATATAGTTATGGCGGGCAAACGGAAAGCGCTCCATTTTCTAAATATTTTCAGACCACTTTCACGGAAAAAATCATAAAAAAAAAAATATTGCTAAAAAAAATACAAAATAAAATCCATCCCAAGATAGACAACTACATCTAACGTTTCACCAAAGGAAAAAAAAAATAACAAGATTTGGTCATCCAAAATGCGGGCAAACGGACTACAATCTTATAAGTTTTTTCAAAAAAAAAAAAAAAAAGTCATATAATTTTAAGTGTTTAATATAGCTAAACTTGTCCGTTTTTTACAAAAATTAGTATTTTAGAAACTAGATTCTCGAATGCTACGATTCATATTTATATAATTTTTTCTAATTTAGAGTGCATGTATAGCTAATAATCCCTACAAGTTGAGATTTCACTGTTTTTTTGCAATATGACGTCCACGGATGACCCTATATTTGTCCATCAACTTCCTGCACTTACCCACGTCGAGCAATACATTTCTTTGATAATTTGTAAAAATATGTAATTTTTGCATATATCTTTAACTTTGATATATATGAAATTTATATTTATGAGGATGCTAATAAGTTTCTAAATTGTGTCTTATAGGTAAAAGGAGAGATCTTGTTTTGATCAATAATTAACATATCATCAAAGACTTTACAAATGAATTCATTTCAGAATCCATAAAGGAATTAAACCTTATTATACTTCACTATTACACAAACTCAAAAGACACTTATTCTTTATAACAATTACTACATTTCTAAAGTTAAGAAATATATTTGCAATCAAGAGATAACTGTAAAGAAATAACATTACTCTTTTCTTGACTAGCTACAACAACTTCTAATAGCAACAAAATTGATTTATAAATACAATTGTTAATTGTTTAATCTTACACATCCAATGTGAACAAGAAGGATGTAACACTTTTATCAAAAAATTTACACATTTAATTTAGCACACTTCTATTACAGAAAACATGGTCAAAAAGTATTAGATTTGGAATCAATTGAGATAATCCTCTAAATTACCAAGATAATTGACCTCTTGTTCAAAAGTTAAGCAATTTCACAATCAACCACCCCTAAATGTCCACAACTCGGTGGGTTGAGACGTGCAGTGTTATTGAAAATTGTTAACATGGAGTTTTTATAAATTGTGTGAGGACTAAGGATAAATTAGAAGAGAGCATCTCTGGATGAAGGTTAGTTCCTATTCCTCTGTTCATGATTGAACACAAATAAATGACAATCGATACATCTAGCTTTAAAAATCTACCTGACTCTATCTTTCCAAGGAGACATGTTCATTGAGAAGATGTCACTCAAGCTTATAAACCTAAGCTAACAAGGTGATGCACCAAAGGAATGTTAACCACTCATTTTGACAATTTCACACAGACCATAAAAAATACATTACAACCAACTGTTGATGCTTACAGATCAAACTAGATTAAACCAATGAGGGATTAGAAGATAAGTAATGAACACATCAGAGGGTTTGCAATGTATCATCTTGCAGACATATATCATCACTCCAAAGTTAATATACAGTACATTACAGTGCAAAGAGGCAAAAGAATTTTTATTCACAACTTGAATCACAAGGTTTAGAAAACTCCACAAATTCACTTGCAGACAAGGGAAGAAGGGAATTCAAAACTACAAATGTCCAATTCTTTACATCTATGTAGCCAAGCTCTTACCTTTCATAGATGTAGCAAATAAGGAGAAGAAAAGATGGGGAATTAACATAGTTTAGAGCTTAGCTAACCAGCCATAAATTCCCCTATTAAATCCACCCACAATATGTCAAGTCCACTGCTCTATGTCTCTTTGCAATGCATGTTGAAGAAGGAAGAACGTAACTATATTAAAAACAATATTTCAAATCTGATACAATTGTTAAACCAATCATATCGTAATTAATAGCATGAAGACATTTTTCATATTTCTCATTGTAACATCCCAACATTTGTTGTGAAGTGTAAATTGGGATACGCTTAAGTCTAAACAGGATTAGATGAGATCATCATTGGGTGATAAAATTCATTTGGTTCATCATATCATGACCCACAGATATCTTATGTGGTAGCATGAAATTATGAAACTAAAATAAACCCACTCTTACCATGATCCTGCTCCTAAAACATGATTAGGCCTTAATCATACCGTAAAATGGTTCATAAATGATAGTGAATCTTTCGATTATTTGTATTCTGATTACTTTATTTTAATCAGTTTGGTCATCTTTTGTTTTATTGTGCATACTTTTCTCAATGACCGCGATGATAACCATGAGTCTCATGTATAATTTGAAAATGTTATATCACAGCTAGCTCTATGAGAATATTGACTCCAATTATTACATTACGGGCTATGGTGATTTTTGTATCAAAATGTATTATGTAAACGTTGACAATAGCAACTAATTTTTATGCTAATATATTGTTGGAAATATGTGGACTTGTAATGAAGGTTAATTTTAAATTAACCATTCAGATGTATGGGTCAACAGGTGTCTAAATGTAAAAAAATGTATGAAATATTAATTAGTATATATATATCTATATTAGAGGCTATTTGGCATGCAAGCCAAAATTTTAATTTTGTTATTAAAATTTATGGGTTTAAAAAGTGAAACACCTTCACATGGCACAAGTATGCGACATCCATATATTATAAACATGTACAAGACATTGGGAAGCCTGAAAATTGTTCAATCATGCCGCCCAACTATAGTTCTTTCATTGGGTAATAATTTTCTGTCATTTTCCTTCATCTATTAATCATTCTCCCCTTCTAGAATACCTGCGTAAGAGTATTTTGAGGAAAGATGGAGTCAACTTGTTGGAGTGGGAATAGTATATGGTTTCTGATTCAACAACTCATTTTGGGTATCACCTCAGGCATGAATATGGTTCTCCTATCTCTGCTGCATTATTTTTATAAAAAAAGAGGAAATAAACATTCTATTTTTAATGGCAATCAAGGAAATTGTGGACAACTTTTAATTTACATTTTTCTGGAGATGAATTATGAAAAGGAAATTGATGGATTCTGTATTCTTTTTTAGGGGAAATCTTTGTGTGGTTTTAACCTAACCCAACAAAAATAGGTAGATGGGGTTTTGCATGGTACTTTTTGATCAACAAAAATAGAGTAAAAGAAATGTTAAAAATTCCTTCTCTACATTATAATAAGCATATACCCAAAAGGAAAAGAGTTGGTTTTTTTCCTCTAGTGGAAGAAGGAAAATGTTTTGTGCATTTGTGTGTTTAAAATCAACCTATGCTCCTGTGGTATTTCATTTTTGTAAACAAAAATTTTGTTGTGTGTTGTTTGTAAACAAATTGATTTGGGTATATAAATCAATTTCCATAAATGCCACCAAATAGATTTGGGTAACTCAATCAATCATGGGTATGCAACCAATTGGGGTTTTGTAACTTTTCTTCTTGGTATTATATATGTTAGGTTTGATTTTTAATTTATTGAGATCTTTTGAATGATAATTTGTGGGTGTCAAAGCTCTTGCATGGGGCTGCATTTTCTAGAAATTTTATTGTTATGGACCACTCCCCAATCAGTTCATGTATAAATGAGGGTGTCTTGTTATTATGTTTGTAGTTAAAAAAAAATCCTCATTTTTCCAGTTCTTGTATTTTGAGCATTACGTTTTGGTATCAGAGCCAAGGTTATCAGACACTTGGACATTAATGGGACACATGCTTGTTGAATTCTAAGTTATCCTCATTTAGTAAAATAGGAAATGAATGGCTAGGACTTACATGGATATAAAGCTAATACTGGAAAGTGATTGTGGGGTAAATTTGACACTAAATTATGTGTTGGTAATAATACGGCTGCTAAAATAGAAGAAATCCTCATTCCTTTGTGAATGAAACCCAAAATGCGGGGAGCACTAACAAGGTGAGGGTAGGATCAGCCATAGTTAACCACCATGAGGGTAAAAGCACAATAAAATGATCCACTTTAGCACCCAATGTTTTGACCATTAAAACATGAATTTTCACTGCATTGAGTTCTAAAGGGACATTAAAATAAAATCCATACATATTCTTGAAATTCCACAACTTTTGCGGATGGTACTTAGAAAATTGGCTATCCAAAATGGAAATTTTTTGAGATTAAAAAAAAGTTAGACAAAATAAAACAGTCTTGGGAGCCTACCAATTTTACTTGATACATGTTTCTTATGTGGGATAAAAATGGGAATAAAACTGTCCCCGGGTGGCAACTTTTGAATGAAAATTTAGTTTTAGCCATAATTTTAATATTGAGAGAAAAGGACCATTGGGAGGATGTTTTGAGTGCTGGTGGTTATCATATTCACTAACAACTATATTTTTTTTTTAAGGATAATGGAATATTAAATAAAAAGGGATTTTTCTAATAAATAACATGAGGGGCAATGCCAACATAAATATTTATAGATTTAGTATCAAAAATAAGCAAGTAGAATTTCACAAAGAAGACTTCCCATTGAAATAATACAAGTAAATTTTTGGAGAATTTGTTTCTATACTTTTGCTATTACTGGTTCAAAATCGGGTTTTGTTTCGATCTAATTGTTGCTCTAAAATACCATATGTTAAGAGCTAGGTAATATGGAAAACATAAATGGAGTATAAAGTATATAATGTTGTACACAAAGTTAAAAATTGTATTTTTGAGGAGCCAATAGAAATACTGTAGTTCATTATAGTGTTAAACTTGTATGTGACACCTTTGGATTCATTCGTGAACCCTAATCATACGTATAAATTGGCACATTTTAAGTCATAAAAATGCAACCAAATGTATTGATTTAGGGAAAATGTGCCACACTAGGTGATCAATAGGAACATACAAGGTTCGCGCAAGGGTTCGCGTGAAGGGAGTTTGCGTGACAAGGCACTCGCGTGAACCTGCCCTGTAGCCTAAAAAAGGCCAAAACTTACAGAAGGGCTGCCATCAATATGCTATATAAATCTATATACTAACTCTTTGCCGCCAAAAATATTTGAATTCAAATTGAAGGTGTTCCCAGCGAACCCCCATTCGAGAGTTTAGAAGATGTGTTTCCAAATGGAGTTGCTCAGGCGAACTTTCTCCTAAAAGCATGAATGTTCGCAATTCACAATAGATTTCAAACCGGCATTGGAACTTCTTACTCGCGTTTTTTGGCACCATACAGAATGACACAACATTGTGCTTTAGTTGATTTGAAAGGCTCAAATGTTGGATTGTTGAATTGTCTTAATTGTCCTTGGGAACTTAATCCAATATGAAGTATATCATACATGGGGTGCATAGGGTATATTTTCGTTAAATAAGAAGGACTGGGACTGATTATTGCTCAACATGGTAACAAATTGAAGCCAATTGATACTCCACTTCCCCAAATAGATGATTTATTTGATCAAATGTGGGGGCGATGCAAAGATTTAAAATTAAAATTGATCTTAGATCTGGTTATGATTAACTGTGAATCAAGGATGAATGATATCCATAAAAACTTTTAGAATAAGGTATGGGCATTACGAGTTTAATTTTACCCTTTGGTTTATTAAAGAACAATAAATATGACTTTCATGAATCTTATGAAAAATATTTCTTAGGGAATACTTAGACCCGCGGTTTGTACTTATCTTTCTCAATGAGATATTCTTATGCTCCAAGAATGATGAAGTATACATTTTTGGATGAACATTTAAGGATTGTACATGGCAATTCTTAGGTAAGGCTATAAATGATTTGTGGGAGATATTAGGTACAATGTGCTTTCTGAGCTTTTATGGTGTACAATACTTAGGCCACTGTTTTGAGGCAGGAACATCAATCTACAGTGGATTCTTCAAAGCTCAAGTCCATCATGGAATTGACAGCACCAAAGGGGTTATGTGCAGGATCTAAGTAAGTCATTAGGTGTGGTCTTGGAGGCTACTATTGGAAGCCTTCGTAAATTTGACTTCTCTGGGATTTATGAAATTTTTCCCTTCAAATCTTGTTTAAATTTCAGAAGGGTCAAGGTATTTGCTACCTTCTAGGCCAATTGAAGAAGCCTTATTATAAGTTTATTAATGAAGACTCACAAGTGTCTTCGGTGTCATGAAAAAAAATTCCATAATCCAATTTTGGAACTGGTCATTATTTAGTAATTGAGATGATTGATTATAAGGCCTTCTGGGTAAAGTTCTTAATTAAAGATGAGCATGTAGTGGATGTTAAAAGTAGAAGTTTAGGGTTAATAATTATGGAAAATTAGTTTTGGGACCATATGATATTTGAGCTTGCTGAAGGAAGTTGTTCATGAGAGCTGCAGGCATAGCCTGGAATTTGAAGTCACCCTTCCCCAAGAGGATAGGTTCAAGGTACGATAAGCAGGTAAAAATGAGTTAGATTGTGAAGAAATGAAGGTTTTTCATGACTATAATTTTAAGGATTGTCAAATCCTCCATTAAAGAAAAATAAAGGTGTCTGAGTATACAGGATCTCATAAATTGAGTATTTAATGGACCTATATTGAAATATGTATGGTCAAGCTTATTTCATTGTATGTCTGTAACAAGATTCCTATTATATGGTTTCTAAGAATAATAAATGCAATATGATTGATATCTCTAACTACTCATGCAGGGAAACAGGGTGTCCTAATTGAAACTTTTAGATGTGCAAACTTAGTTGGTGGGAAAATTATACAAGGAATAACATGTCACAATGATCATTAAAAGAAGAAAGTTTCAAAATGTTATTACAGAAATTTTAAAGCTTTTTTGAGAACATGTGAAATCTGAGTTTAATATATCTCATGATATCTATTTTTATTTGTTTTAGTTTCCTAAATGTCAACATTGCGCCACGAATGCAATAGAAAATCATTATCAATCATGATTTACATGAATGCATTTGTATAAATGGATAACATCCAATTGAATTTCATTTTTATCATAGTTCTTGGGTACCTTTTATAGGGTATAATCCACTATTATTAAAGTCATTTGGATGTGATTTGGTCATAAATAAGGGTGATAAACTCATACTGAAATACAATGTAGATGCTAAGAACACTTCCTGAAGCTAAATTGCACGAGAATCTTTAGTTTAGAGGACTTAAGATTTGTAGTTGACGGCATGAAAATTTATGAGAATCTAAAACTTGTCTAAATGACCATCCAAATTCTAGGCCTGGCTGCACTTTATGGAGGCACTTTTTTTTAGGAAAACCTTTCTCCCAACTCACAACTCATTAATGACATTGTTTTTGAAAAACATATGGGGAAGTTTTGGAATGCAAGATAAGTAAAACGATGACTAAATTTCCTTATTTTAATCAAATATGACTTCGATATAAATTTTACATCCAGGGAATTATGTGAACAAGGTTCATGAAGCCTGAAGTCACAAAAAGTCTATTACTGCTAAAATTTCAAATAATAACATGTTCAAAGATGAAGTTAAAAATTGAGGCTTGAGACTAGTGAATCCTACTGGCAATCATGTGAAAGGACTGATCTTGAAATAGTTTATTTTCCATCTTGCTAGCAAAAGGTTTGTCCTTGAAATTCCTAAGCATGGATTTCCTAGTGCTTTGCATCATGCTTCGTTATAAGAACATGAATATTTGGTCATAACTGGGAGTTTTAATTTCTTTCAGACTGTGGTAAGTCATGAGGAGACAAGTGGGGTGATTAATGAGTGCTCCCTATCTCAGTGAGATCCAGGTGTAACAAAGATCATGGCAGACATCAAAAAGTAATACCTCTAAAAATAGATAAAAAATTATGTGAAACTATGATTTCTCACGATGACTAGAATGCTCTATGCAAGTACAAGGCTTAACATTGTACATCCAACCTTGCTATTAGTATCCTCACAATGGTGAGTAGAATATGTTGTAGAACAAGTGATAGAGAATTGATGGTTTATCCTTAAGTGTATAAGAATAAGAAACAAGAAAATAACCTATGATGTTTGAATGACTGTCGGAGTAATAGAAAAGTTAACAAGAAATAGTACATTGTATAATCGGTAATTTAATAGACCCTTCACACAAACTTCATGCAAAAAAACTTGATGTTTGAGATAAGAATTATTTGGATTAAATGGAGTTGCTAGAATTATTAATTTCATATTGGGCTCACTCATACAATTACTTATAGATTTTGAAAGAAAAACTTAGTACGCTGCATTAGGGACATGATGTGGACATAAGTTCTGCCTTCCAAGAGGTAAACTAGCACAATTCTCACTTGACACAGAGTCAGGATCAAGAACCTTATGAAGATCTTACTATGACATGTCATATGCAAGCATAAGCTGGATACAAATGCGTATAAGATTTATATTCCCTTAGTTAGAAAGTTATTGTGGACTTTGAATATAGCACTTACCCCTAGTGGGTGTCAGACGGCTCCTTTTGAGGCATTGTGCATGAGTTATAGAAGTAGAAGCATTTGCATTAAAATTTATAATGTATACCTTTAAGATAAAGTTTCCGGTGCCTTATTGGACAATAACATAAGCTCTCAGACTAATGGACAAACAAGTATAATTTGATCTGAGAATGGATGAAAGTAAGCAAAACATAGGTAGTAAAGTTATGCAAATTGAGATTATGAGTTTGACAAAAATTTTAACATGGGTTATGATTAGAATATACTTAGGGTCATGACCTTAAAGGAAGAGTTCCATTGCATATTGGAAAGTCAACCTTAATAGAATAAAACTTGGTTTGTACTTGTTGCATTTAAAAACAACTAACACTTTTTTGTTTCAACTTGCATAAATCCTATCTTTGCACTAGGTCCTTTGTAAATACTACCAAATGCTTACATGAAATAACTGGCTGAAATGATTAAAAACTTAGTCACTATAGTTGACTCATGTGATAGATTTTGGATTTAGGTGTAATCAGGCTAGTTGACAGCCAATAAGTAAGAAATTCTAAACTGAAAAGTTGCACTAGAGAAACCATGAGGTTTACACAAAGAAATGTCTAATGGGACCAATATTCTGAGGAAAATGCAACTTAGGAGAATCTGGAAGACATCTAGACTACTTTTCTGCATCTGTTCGACTGATTTTTAAGAATATATTTTCTTTATGGTGTTAAATTCAGTTTTTCTATAAAAGTTGTAGATAAGAAAATCTCTGTAGATAAGCCGGCAACTCTTGAATATTGAGGACTAAGGTACGTTTTGATTAGTAGTTACTATTGAAGATTTTGTTTATGAACTTGGAAAAAAAATCTACATCTGGGTAGTAATGTTTTATGTCTACAGATTATATGACCTGATTTCCTAAATATATAATGGTTGTTGTGACCTTTATGGTTCAACTGAAATGATGTTGTTACAAATTTTAAGCTGATTTGAAATATATTTATGTAGCAAATGAATGATGGGTTTAGTTTATCTATTTATCCTGAAATCATTGAGACTATGATTATTCTAAGGGGTGGAGTATGTAACACCCCAAAATTTATTGTAAGTTAAATTAACTACACTTAAGTCTAAATAGGATTAGATGAGATCATCATTGGGTGTAAAATTCATTTGGTTCATCGTATCATGACCCATAACTTCTGATGTGGGGCATGACATTGTGGAATGAATAATCCCACACCCACCTTGATGATCCTTCCTAAAACAAGATTAGGCCTTAATCATAGGTAAAATGGGTCATAACTGATAGTGAATCTGTTAGTTCTTTGTATTCCGATTACTTTATTTTAATCAGTTTTGTCGTCTTTTGTTTTGTTCGACTTCTGCATGACCGCGATGATAATTGTCTCTATTTAATTTGAAAATGCTATATCAAGCCAACTTTATGAGAATATTTGAATTATTATTTACGAAGTTGGTGATTTTTGTATTGGAATGTTTTATATAAACCTGGAAATTCAAGTAATTTTTATGGTAATATATTGTTGGAAATATGTGGACTTGTATTATGAAGGTTATTTTTAACTTAACCATTGAGCAAGGTAACAAATAAAGTAAAAAAAAGTATGAAATATTAATTAGTATATATATATATATATATATATATATATATATATATATATATTAGAGAGATTTGGCATGTAAGCCAAAAGTTTTATTTAGTTATTGAAATTTATTGGTTTCATAAAGTGAAACACCTTCATATGGCACAAGTGTGCGACATGCACTAAAACACGTACCAGCATTGGGAAGCCTGAAAATTCTTCAATATGCTTCCCAACTATAGTTATTTCATTATATTTTTCTATTATTTTTCCTTCATCTAATTTCATTGTCCTCTTCTGGAATACTTGCATATTTTTGGAGGAATGAAAGATTCAACTTGTTGGAGTGGGAAGAGTATAAGGTTTCTGATTTTGGGTTTACTTCAAGCATGAATATCTTCTCCTTTCTCTGTTGTATTATTTGTAAAAAAAAAAAGAGGAAATACACATTTTATTTTTAATGGAAATCAAGGAAATTGCAGACATATTTTAATTTAATTGTTTGGAGATGAATTATGAAAAGGAAATTGATGGATTTCGTATTCTTTTTTATTTTTCTTTGTGTGGTTTTAACCTAATCCAAAAAAATATGTAGATGGGGTTTTGGGTTTTGATCAGCAAAAATAAATTAAAAGAAAGGTTAAAAATTCCTTCTCCGCATTATAACAAACTATACCCAAAAGGAAAAGAGTTGGGTTTTTCCTGTAGAGGAAGAAGGAAAAGGTCTTGTGAATTTGTGTGTTTAAAATTGATTTATGCTTGTGGGTTTTCATTTTTTTAAATTGAAATTTGGTTGTGTGTTTTCTGTAAACAAATCAATTTGGGTATATAAATCGATTTTCATAAAGGAATCGATTTGGGTAACCCTAAATATAGGTATGCAACCGGTTAGGGTTTTGTAATTTTCTTCTTGGTTGTTATATGCAAGTCCGATTTTTAATTTATTGAGATATTTTGAATGATAATTTGTGGGTGTCAAAGATCTTGCATGGGGCTGCATTTTCCAGAAATTTTATTTTTATGGACCACTAAATCAGTTCATGTATAAATGAGGGTGTCTTGTTATGTGTGAATAATTACAAAAAATGGCATTTAGCCTGTAACTTCCATCCTAGTAATATGACTTGGATTCTTGTAAGAATGTTAAAAAGAAATTAGTTGTCTTCATAAGGGCATGAAAGCCAAGACAACTTGACCGAGATGCATCAAGGAGTAATTGGAGGCATGATTGGGTTTAAAATAATGATATCTTATGAAAGAAATTATTAGTTTTTCTTTTACTAAAAATAGTATGTTTAAATGATGTAACCCTGGTGCCACTATATTGTTGGTTGGGATGTTTGTTTACCAAATAGAACATGTTAAAGTGATGTAAATATGGTGATATTTGTGCTAATTTGTAGAGCTTCTCATTTACTGAAAAAAATACTCTTCTTAATCATATTGTTTTTATGAAGTTATATAGAAATTTTAAATGTCAAACGATTATTGATTGAATCTCGAATACAAATTGGTTGTTCTATTTGTGTGCATCGATAGCTATATCTTTATAGAAACCATGTAGTAATACATTTTCCATTGTATTACCATGTGCTTGTTGATAAAACAACATGTATATCCTTTCATATTTTATTAATTAATTACATCAGAAAATGGAGCTAATATTCATGCCAGTTCATTAAGAACTAACATCATACCACTACTCAAGTCTTGCAGGACCATTAGCCGTTACATTCGGATATGCTGAAACTCATGTCTTGTGAAGTTTTATCGTAGCATGTATCTTAATGAGATACATTTATTTCAATTGGTGAAAGGATGATATCCTTGAATTTTTTTCGCTGAATTATTGGGATCTTGGACCCATTGTAAATATTCAAACCTCACTATGTGAGAATTATTATACCGGCTGTATATTTCACCTTAACACCATATGTAATATATGATTTTAATAAAGAGATGATTAATTTGTGTGTAATAATATCTCAATATGACTAAATGATAAATACTTGAGTTTTAAAATCTTACTTTTTACAAATTGTTGAATACATTTATTTGATAGTTATCAATGTATGAAGCCGATAATTGGGAAATTATTGTAACAATCAATTGTCTTTAATTTATAAATTAAATAAGCTATTTAGTGCCGTATATAATCAAAGTAATAATTAAATATACATGTTTTACTATATATTTAATTCATCCTTTCGTTAAACTTGGTATTAATATGATAAGATTGTAAATCTTTTTGTTTAGAGAATGGAAGAGTATCGTTGTAAAAGGTAATTTAAGGTTAAAAAAACCAAGCATCAAGAAAAGATAAACTAAATGGGATGGTAAATAGATGAAAATATCCATTAGACTTATCTCATGATGATGCTAGTTGGCCTTCGGCATTTATCTCGATATAAACCCTTGCAAGATAGGTTAAATTAGAAATAAAATAAATTCATACTATAAGATCTAGATAATTGTGAAAGGGATAGTTGTGAGGTGGTGGAAGACTTAAACTCATAATCTTCATGGTGGAAAACTTTGGCTAAAGTAATGCATTGATGGATGTGCATTGTCTGATCACCTAGTCCTCTAATTAAATTAAAATTGCCAGTAACTTGATCATGGGAAGTTAAAAACTGAACATGAGGTAGGCAATGGTTGGATACCAGAATACAAATTTAGAAAATAGCTTCATGGTAGACCCAAGGACTTTCACATGGTTCCCATGACCTAAAAAAGGTTGAGCCAAAATGCTAGTAAGCACTGTCACTCGGAGTAGTGGCGAAGGGAGATCATGGAGATCTATATACACCCTTCTCAGCCACACATGGATTACATCGATGATATCAGATATATCAAAAGAAAAAAATTTATTTAAAGAATTTGATTAAATAAATCTGTATGATTGCAGTTGTGTAATATATTTTTATGTATGTTTAAAAAAATATCCTCATTTTCAAGTTCTAGTAATTTTGAACATTACACTCACCCACCTAACTTTATCGAAATTACAATCTCAGGTTACCATGGCATAGACAAGATTGAGACCTTTCTAATGGTGCCAAATTTGTTGAATTTAGAGCACTGGATCAAAAGTTATGTTCATTTGAATATTTAAATCGGATCCGTATAAAATCGGCAAAAAAAAAATTTGCAAGACACGTCCATGGACCTGAAATTCACTTTGTAGCTTTTGTAAAAAAATTACAAAAATACAAAAATGCCCCACAGCCCTGCAAGTCTGCAATTCACTTTTGTGAAAAATACATCTTTGGGCCTGCTGGTCCGCATTTTCCATTTCGGTGAAAAGTCTACCCTAGGCCCACCGACCTACTTTGACTTGAGACATGGCCACATGTAGAGCTGACACACATTTGGGGACCACTTTTGGATTTTACTTTTGAGGTTTCACCAAAGAGACACATGGTTCCTTCCGTGGATTTGCTCTATTTTTTTGGCTAAGTCCTTTTTCCTTTGCAAGGACATATGTCTGACCCAAGACACGTGGAGGGCTTGGCACTTGTTTGAGTGTCCACCCTTGGATTTCACCTCTTGAATTTACATGGGGATGAAACATGGAGGCCTCTGCTATCCCTTATATACTTAGTTGATTTAAGTGGTTGGCTCTATCCCCCTTTTTTAACTTTTGGACACATGGAAGATCTGCGCTTGTTTGAGACTGGCCCTTAGGCCACTCCTTCTGAATTTTCATCATTGAGGCATGTGGAACTCTCCACTGACTCTCCCTTATCTTGAATTTTCAACTATTGACTCTGTCCCTTTTCATACTTGGGACACGTGGAAGGCTAGTGCTAGTTTGGGAGATCCAATTTAAGATTTACCTTTAAATATGTGCCAAGATGACACATGGAACCTTGTGCGAGTCTATAATACTTATCTGATTCGGGCTGATTCCTTTCTCAAACACTAGACACGTGGAGAGCAGGAGGTAGTTTGAGTCTCCACCTTGGGCTCTTACTTTTGAAATTGTGTTGAGATGACACATGGTTCTTTCCACTCGTTTGGACTTTTAAACGGCCGACTCTGTCCCTTTTCTAGCCTAGGACATGTGGAAGCTCCATGCATGTTTGAGGTCTACATTTTTAAGTTCCCTTTTATAACTGCACCAAGCTAATGCGTTGTGCCTTCCATGAGTTTGTGACTGAGGCCCAAGTCTACTCGTATGTGGCTAAGTCTGAAAACTTTGAACCTTTCCCTGTTTTCCTCCTACGAGCCTCTATTTTCCTTTGTGTTGTTCATCCTCATATTTGACAATGCTCCTCCATTGCAGATCCCTCCTATAACCTGACTATTGCATTTAAAATGTGGGCTCACAATACTGAGGTGACCCTTCAATTTACTTGTGTAGGGTCGTGTTTGATCAATTTTCCCAGGGGTAAAATTGGGATAATAACTCTCTTAGCAAAGAAAGAACTACTTCATGAAAGAATGTTTCCATTTCAAAAAACTAATACAAGTTGCTCCATCCCAAATTTTAATCTAAAAATGTAAATATATATATTTTCTTTCTCAAAATCAAACAATGAATAAACATAACTTCTTAATACAACAAGACTCTCCCTGTCATGCAGAGTAGTAATATTTACATATTACAAACAAATTTCAACTATATTCAAGAGAGGGATAAACTCAACTTTTAACCAAACATGCTTCCACAAAACTATAGATACATCCCAAATGGACAGCTTACAAAGGAGCTCACATCAATATTTTTACAATGATCATATGTTCATCAAGGAGAAAAAAAAATTCAAAAAACAATAGAGTCATAAAAAGACAATTCCACCAAATATACTCAAATAATCCTAAAGCTTTAGGCTCTAACTTCTCTTCCTTATAGTCTCCAAACACAAAGAGAACAAATCTTGTTTTACCACCAAATCTATAAGCATCATTACATGCATTTCCAAAGCTTGGAAAAAAAGCTAGCCTCCCCGAACCCCATGGGAGGAAGAGCTAGCTTCCAAAAATTTGCACAAGATTTAGGGAGACATAAACAACAACTAATTTCACATACAAGAAAAATCCATACATTAAAGAAACACAACATTCACCAAACAAAATAAAAGAGGATAAAACCATATTCATTCTAAAAAATGGGAAAGAGTAGATGATACATCCAAAGTGCAAAAGAGTGTGGTCCAACCATAGGATGCAAACTTATAAGATTCTTCACAAAACCTTCTTATCCCTCAAAGATAGAAATTCCTCCTTATTTCTCCCCCCAATCACCTACTTCCTCCTTTGGAGAATTTTCAAACCCATTGGGTTTTATCTCCAAGAATGTGGAAGGGGGGTTCAAACCATATGAACCACCTTGCTAACCTCAAACCATATGAGTGGAATAAAATATCCAATGTGGATTTCCCATCAATCCATGAGGTTTAAGGGAGAAAATCCCTCACTCTTCCCCAATAAAACTCCAAACTCCATCAACCAATATGATGGATGGAGAAAATGACAAATAATCAAACAAATAAACCATTCAAAACATGCAACAAAACAATACATCAACAATAAGTAAAACTAAATCTAACATACCAAGTAACCTAACATAAGATCAAGGAGACTACCTCCACAAGATCTCCAAAAACACTAAGATTTTTTTGATCCCTTGTCCAAGAAAAGCTCTCTTTAGAAATTCTCCAAGTACCAAAAGAAAATCCAAAAGCAAAACCAAAAAGTTACTTATTTCTCCAGAATAAATGAGTATTTGAAGAGAAACTAACAAATTTCCTCACAAATGAGGGGGTGAAATGTGTCACCTCTCTCTTCCCTCAAAGTACAAGATACCCAAAATAAAATGAAGAAAGGATAAACTCACTTTAAAACACCATTTTCCCCAACTACCCAAAAAGAAAATGAGACAAGATTTTGAAATTTTCTACAACACACACATTCCAATCCATCTTACATGGATGGTGAAAAAAGAGAGGCTAAATGGGAGGTAAAATCCTTCTATTCCTTGAAATTAAGTCCCCCGACCTAATATATAGGGTCTAAGGGCTTATTTTCATGCTAAGTGACCTTCCAAAACTAAAACAGGTCACTTAAAATGCCATAAATAGCCCAATTTTTGGTTTCACACAATCGGGCCCAAGTGTATAGGATGTGGGGTCCACTCAAGGGTGCACATGTGACCATAATCCTCTCTAATTAACACACACTTACCCTAATACAAAATTTAATGCATGTGAGTACCATTAAGTCCCCAAACCTAGTTTGCATAAATAAATAAAACAACCTCAACATAATTAATTTTACATGACATACAACATTACAACTAAGGGGGTACTCATGGTGCCCAAATAATACAAGCAAACAATAAGGCCTCATACAAAAAACATGGTTAGGATTTAGCCCCATGGGACATTTGTGGACAATTTTTGTAGCCACTCTGGAACCCACATTCTCCTGTGCCCTGTCACATGCACACTCAATGTACAGATTAAACACATCTATCCAATACAAGTGTAACTCAAACTCCTAAATAAACAGTCAATTCTAAACATGCAAGTCTATGACACGACAACATCAATATGGAATTGTAAATGAGAAATATGCACACTTTCACACAATTTATCATGTGTTACCCATTGAAATGAAAATAAATGACATACATACATGTTATCATGTTTTCTCATTAATAATCAAATAATCAATATAATTTAGACATACGACTAAACTATACATCCATCATATATCAATTAGGCGCAAATAACATAGAAAAATATTAGTATCGCCAACATATAATGAAATGTGCCAACATACAAATCCAATCTAAATTGGCGTTACATGCCAAAATCCCCATACATGTCCATGAAGATCAAATAACATAATGTCAAAAATATTTCAAAGTCCCTATCAAATCATATCTATGAATAAAGTAGTCGATAGATAACTAAGGCTCAAAAATGTCGTCACTACAAGCTCATTCCATAACATGTCCCAAATCTAGACCCATTTATTTTCATGCAAATCTGCTACAATAAAATTTACAATTTTTGAGCATGACAACTATACCCCTATGTTGAAATTTTCAAGTTTCACATTTCCAAGACAACCCAAGTCTACTCTTCCTCAATACTAGCATTACCCATTTAGTTTAATGACCCACTAGTGGATGTTAAATAAGTCCCCTAGGATTAATTAGGAAATTCAAGTCAGTCCCTATAGGTGATTTTAGGAGATGTCGAAGAATGCCAATTTTGGGAAGTGTTGAGAAGGACTACCACGTGCCTTCCCATTATTGGTACAACCCCCTAGATTATAATAAATGTAAATAATACGATATCAAAATGAATCGAAGGTATAATAACAACAAGGAAATCATATTGTAATTCTCATGCAATATTTGGATGTCTTCGGGAAGATTAATCAAAAATAGAGATCTCGGGCCTAGGAAGTACACATGGCCAAAAGAGCTATTGAGATTCGGGAAGTGATTTTGGGAGTTCCGGAAGAAGTTAGAAGCTGAATAAGACATTGTTGAAAAGGGAATTCAGATATCTACAATATGATCGAAACATATTCTTCACAACATCTAGGTGTAATAGGACTGTATATTTTTTTCACATTGTCAAACATAAAGGTAGAACAAAAGTCTAATTTTTAGGGCTCAAATGGAGGAATAAAGTGTTGAAACTCCCACCATTGGATTCAGAAGGAAATTTTTAGTCAAACCATATATAATTTCACCTACAAACTTCATTAGGAGCTATAGATACGGCCTTCAAAAATTTTCCCTCAAGTTCTCATACTTAGTCATTTTTTGAAGTGGACATATGTCAACTCTAGGATCCTAGCCCATTTTGATGTCCCTTTCGTCCCTTTAGAAAAGGGATATAGGAGATATTAAAATTCACCCAACCCTTTTTGAACCCCCAAAACACTAATATGACTTCTCGTTTTCTAGATAAGCCCTCGAGAGCTAAGTTGGAGCCTTCCCTCTCCCCGCACAAAAGATCACCAAGGTTCATGATGAGGCATGAAGTGGAAATTGATGTCCATTTCATCCCTTTTTTAATGATACATAGGGGACAAAAATTTCCCACGGTGCACTTGAGTCGTTTGGTTCCTCATGTGCTTGAAATTCAGCTCCTACAAGCTTTTTCCTAGCCTCTCTCTCATTCTAAACTGCAAATAACTTAATTCTCCTCCATCACCACCTATAAGATAACTAAATATTGAAGACTCCATTAATGGATTCCATGAAGAAAAATAGATAAATAGGAATTGAGATACCTCTTCACTTCTTAAAGGTTAAAGTGGGAAATATTGCATGACAATTGGAGGGAATGATTGTTGAAAAATCTACTTTTGCATGAACTAGTTTATTGCTTCATGAAGTCCCTAATTTTAAGGGACATGGAAGAATGAATTTTCATCAATATTTTTACATGTCACATGAATAAAAATAGTTAAAAATTAATTGTGCTACCTCTTTACTTCTCAAGGTTGTAGTGGGTGAAATCTCGTGAAAATTGAAGGGAATGATCGTTTAAAAATCTAGTTTCATGTAAACTAGTTTTGGCACTATGAAGTCCCTAATTTTTAGGGATATAAACGGATCTTTATTTTATCAGTATTATTCCCCACAAAATAAAAATATCATTTCCCACTTGTTCATATGAATTAATTACTGAAAATTCAAAGATTAGAACTCTAGAATAAAACCTCGAATCTCAAGGTTTGTTTTGTTGCAATTTGACACCCACAATGCACATACTAAAATTAAAATGTGTCAATGGAGAGGAATAGTAAAAATATAAAGTGGATAAAAATTTCAATTCATCATTAAAAAATGAGGATTTAAATATTCCAAAGGAGTCAAATGCATCGAGATCAATTTGGAAGAGCCCTTTTTAGTTGATTCGGTAAAAGTGGGTTTTCAGGACTAAAGGAGCATACACTACAAAGGATTACCTGAGCTTCAAGAAAGGATTATGAGAGTTTAATAAATATTAAATATCCCAAAAAATTACCTATGGAAGGTATTTTCCATGCCCCAAATTGTGGAAAAAATAAGACCTCATGAAATGTCATACACTTCCCTACACAACTCATTATTCAAGTGCACAACTAACGATATTGAGAAAAAAGAGGAAATTTGAATGAGATGCAGTCATAATTAGAGATTCAAACATTCATTATTCAATTCATTTAGTGCTTTTCAGTTAAGATTATACAAAATATTTATTCTGAACTCATCTGAGAGCTCGAGCTATCGTCATCGCATGTTTTCTCAAGGAACATGCTCGACACTTAGCCAAATTTTGAAGAGGAAAAGTGTATCCTATAGGATCGTAGTGAATTTTGATGTCCCTTTCATCCTTTAAACTAAGGGAAATATGTGACGATAAAATTTTCCCATCCATATTTTTCCCTCTGGTCACCCATGAAACCCTCTACATCATCAGTTCATCCCACAAGTGTTTTCCAGAGCCTATCACCCCATTCATTTAGATTGTGATAAGTGACACAAACTGGTTCCATGTTAAAACTCGTGACCATTTTTGTCAATTTGGAAAATGTGCATGAGGGACATGAAAATTTTTCCAACCCCTTATGTCCCTTAATTCATTATTGTGACCTTCTGCAGTGCATGTTTCAAGCCCCCAGGAGCTAGTTGGAGCTAAATGCTAAACCATCAGATGCTCTCCAGCTGTCACGTGGAGGCATGATGTGTAATTTGATGAACCTTTCATAAATTTATCTGAAGGGAAATAATGGAAATAAAAATTTGCCCCACCTATGGTATGTATTTTTTAAAATGATTTAAATTTAACACTTAACACCATGCCTGGTATGCTTCACACCTTGCCACAGCTTTATTGGTGCTTGTCGAAACACCCAGTCCACCATGTATGCTCTGAAAAAGATCTGCCATGGCCACCAAAGCCTCCAATCCATAAAAATATAGTAATTTCAGAGGAATAAAAACTTGTAGGGGTCAAGAACAGAAGAAAGAAAGAAATATTTTCACCTGAAAACCTTCATTGTTATGGAACAAAGAAATCAATAAATATTACAAACTAGAGCACCAATTGAAGAGCCACTTTTTTATTTGTGCATAATTCTTGAAGGCCATAAAAAAATCACTGAAAAATATCCCATTGGTAGTAACAATTTTTCATAGGGAATAAATCTCCTTCTTAGCATAGTGAAAAAAACATGATTTCCCATCAAATCGGCAATCGGTTTGAAGAGAAAATTCATCAGCGAAAAGAGATATAAAAAACCGTATACAAAATATAAATTTTTTTGTGATCAGAGGAGAAAACCAAACATTTAATTTTAAAGCTTTGTTAATGAATGTAGTGTCCATAGGTGTCAGATGCAAATTTTAAAAGTTTAAAATCTCATAAGCAATTCATCGGGTAAGCTTGAGATTTCAGACTGATGATATTGGGCAAAAACCCATATAAAAAATATTTGTTCTACTTTGATTTGACCACGAGAAGGAAACATACTAAAAATAGTATCCCTTCTACATAGGAGATCACTATTTCAAGTAATCCGTCATCTTAATAAGTTTTGAAGGAGATGATGAACATAGAGGATGTATCGCAGGTGAAAATTATCAGAAAGATCAATCGGCCCAAAATTGACACTTAATAATTAAAGTAAGTGGTCCCACAACAACCTAATAAAAGTAGAAGATTTGTCTTGAAGGTTAGAGTAATACATTATGAGGAAGAAGTTCAAAATGTCATAGATAGGTCAAGGCCAAAAAAAAATATTTTTGCAATTACTAAAAATAGTAAGATGCTCCATTCAAGAATAGATAGTGTTGAATATCCGTTCATAGTTTCACTAGTATGTTTTTCATTACCTAGTACCTTTATGGAAAAATGTTTCATATGTCAGTAGAATATGACAATGTTGAAAAGGGTCATCTCAGGAAGAACTTTCCATCCTTGAACTCTTTAAAGTGGATATCTATGAGAAACACCCACAGTCACCATTGGGGTAACTCAAAAATGTTTGTAAACACTCGGTTCATGATTTCTGTAGGTGATCAAAAGGAAATATCTCATCATCAGCATGAGTGAATCATTCACAAAAAATAATTAAATGGAGTGGATATCTTCTCATCAGTGTGGGATAAAGAACAATTTGGGATTGAGTGTAAGTCTTAAGGTGTTTTTCAGGAGCCAAAGGATTTAGAGATTCGTGGTTTCATCTCCTTGAAGCATTCCAATGATCGGAATAAATGAAATTCATCAAGAGCAACATCCTTTCTTTTCCTTCTCTCTCTTCTCCCCCAAATTTCTCTCTCCTCCACATTCCAGTTCTTTGTTGGGGTTGCACTTTTTCATAATTCCTTAATTGAAAGTGACTTTATTTTAAATTTTATAAGTCACCCTTAAGTTATAAAAGGGGACTTAATGTTTTCCTAAGAATGGGAAAAATTTCAAGGCATATGAAAGGTCAATGGGTGATAGGCGAAGAGAATTCCAAAATTCTATAAATTTTAATGAGCTCCTCATTCAAATGGTTTATGATTCTAAAATTCTTCTAGTTGCTTGTATTCTTATAAGTTCATGAGAGATAGTTTTTTTACTTGTGAAATACAAGAGTTAGCCATTTTTTCTCTAATTTCCTCTATTCTCACAATATGTACAATATTTTTCTAAGAATCAATAAACGAAGGAGTTTGTATAATTTTTTCACTAAGGGATTTATTGATACTTTGTGCTCATAAATTATTATCTGTCTTGTTGCGATTTACATATTTGTTTCTTTTTAATTTTAATGCATGTGATGAAACTTATAAATCATGTATGCAAGACTCTAATTTTCTACTTACAGCATTAGTTCCCCTACCTCATATTCTCACTTCCTTTCCCTCTCTCTTGACAAATTCCTATCAAGCAAGAGATTGTTTGTTTTTCTGTAGGGTAAGTGGAGTGTTCCTATTGGATCCCCTGGCTGCAAGGACAACATGGATAAAAAATCACCTTACTTGAGAATGCATATATGGAAGATGCACCATTTAAGTAGAGGAACTTAGATTCCCAGAGTGTTGGCAAGAAACCCATATATTTTTCCCGAGATAATTTTTCTCGCCAAATAGTAGGAAAATTAATATAATCAGAATTGGAAGAATTAAATTAAGGTTGGGAGATCTACTCCAAGCTCCATGTTTATTGTGTACAAGTTAGGATTGCTAAATTAATACCTTCTATATTGTATATTTAATGTATTTTTTCTTAAAGAGTCCTTGTGATATTTGGGATTTGGATTCTAGTTGCAGTAATCACATGTCAAGAAACTTGAGTTTATCCTCTAGTTTGGATGATTCAATGAAGACTGATGTTACCCTTGGGAACAATAATACAATGTATATAAAAGGTCAGGTAACAATCAAGAATATAACTAAAAGTGCGAGTAAAATATTATGCATTATGTCTATTATATTGGGGGTTTAGAGAATATTCTTATAATCATTCGTAAATTGGTACAAAAGGGATATAGAGTTTACATTGAAAGAAACAAATGTGTGATCATGGATAAAGTTGCAAGTATTCAGCTGATTTCTAAAGTGTAAATGACGAGCAACAAAATGTTTCTTTAGAGATTGAAATAATGTGTAAAAATAAATTCAAATCATGTGTTATTTGAGCATTCTGTAACTTACTTTAATGGATATTTTACTCACTCCAGAGATAAATCCAGAGCTCATACTACAGTTCATTCTAGATCTTAGTCCAGAGCCACGTCTAAAGATAATTATGGAGCTAAAGGAATTGAATAACCTCTCTAGAAATCTATGAAATATTAATCATGGCTATGTCATCATAGGTTTACACATTTGGATTTTGGAGGTTTGAATTTGATACAAAGGAAAAATATGGTAATTTTTTTTACTTTAATTCAAAAAACCAAAAAGAGTTTATGAAGGATGTATTTTGGGAAAGAAATATAGAAAAACCCTTCCAGTTGGAAAATAAGTAAGAGAATTGGTACCTCTTGAGATTTTTCATTGAGATTTATGTGGAGTTATGTGGACATCTTCAGTAAGAGGTTGTGCATATTTTCTAAGATTTATATATGAATATACCGCCATGACATGAGTACAATTTTTTAGAGACAAATCAATTTTTTTCTATATATATCAGCAGTTGAAGGCCTTATTGGAGCAACAAATTTAATACTACATAAAAGTTCTAAGTTTAGATAGAGAAGTTAAGTACACTTCCAATCTATTTCTATTTTTTTATAAAAATCATGGTATCCACGAGAAGTTTACTTCTAGGTATTTATTGCAGTGTAATAGTTTGTAAGAGAGGAAGAATAGAACCATAATGGAGATGGATAGAAAATGAAGGTGATTAAAAGAGAAAATTTAGTTGATTTATTTAATGCATAAGGAATATATAATCCAAAATGGTTTGGTAGGAGGAAGGTAAGGAAAATTGAATGGCCGCGGTAGGAAAAACCAACCGGTAGGTACAAACTAGGTTAACTAAACAATGTAATATGAATTTGATTAAGCTAGCATTCCTCCCTATTAATTTTTTTTACAAATGTATCCCTAAAACAATTCAAATTTCACATGTTATCTAAAATTTACCTCAACTTGGATTTCGATAACTTTCATAATTTCTTAAAACTTGAACTAACAAAAATGCTGAAAACACAAAAAATTGAATTTTGATAACTTGCATAATTTCTCTAACTTCCCTATTTAGGAAAAATATAAGAAATTAGTGAAAACTTGCTAAAATTTGAAAAAATGGGGAAAAGTCATATTTTCATGTAATGCGTATCTAGGGGCTATGAGTGGAATTCTTGTTGATGGAACTGGGGTTCCTCATCCTCAACTTGGGTCCGAAATACCAAGGAACCAAAGTATTGCAGAAAAATATTGTCTCGACAGCCTAGGTGGTCCAAGTTCCCAAAAATGTGGAACTTTCTAATTTGCAAAGCAATGGTGTGGGAAAAATATATTATGAAAAATTTGGGTCTCGGCGGCTCGAGCGGTCCAAGTACCATGGGAACGTGAGTTCCCCATAGAGGTGAAATTTTCACACATCAAGGAGATATATTTTAATGCGTATAAGGCATGTCATTTGGGGCCCAAACAACACAAGTTCCATATGGAAATGAGTTCCCCAAAAACCCACAATATCCGCAATATAAAGGGAAAGTTGTTTAATGTGGATTATAAGATCCTGTGTGGAACACCTCGACCCTGATCTTAAAATTTGCATAACTTTTGATTTGGACCTCTTATTTTGACAAAATTTGATTTTTCGGAAAGGGATTGACATCCTCCAGACAACGAATCCTTGACTTATTATTTTAATGAGGGTATGTGGGTGAAAAAAAACATCTTAACCTAGGAAAAAGTTAAATCTTCAGTGCTGGAAAATGTAAGAAATCTTGATAAACTCAAAAGAGCTACTCACAATCAAAGGGTCATAAGTTGAAAAAATTTTAAATAGATTTTCGAAAAATTGGTTTTTTTGGAATCATGGTTCCATGCCTAAAACACAAAAATAAATAAATGTGGAAATTAATGAATTTTTTATAGTAATTTTTAAGGAAAATGAGCTCAATTTTGTTTGGTTGTTTAAAAAGTGGTTGGAGAAGCTTTTAATGAGCGCATGGGAAGACATTTTTCATTGTTGCAAGTCATAGCATAGTATGGGGTGCCTTCTGTAGGTCATATATCACTATTTTGGAACAATTATGACATCTTTCAAGTGGTTGGAAATTATATTTATGGAATTGCATCTTCTCTCTCTCTCTCTCCTCTCTCTCTCTCTCTCTCTCTCTTCCAAAATTCTATAAATTGAAGTGTTGGGATCATTGAAAAGGGGGGATTATTTTTAAGTAGTAAAAATCTATCATTTTAGTTTTTTGAGGCCAATGTGCTATAGGACTTTTAGTGGAATCCTTGCATGGTGATCCAAGCCTCTCCTTTGTAACAGTTTGGACTATGCATATTAATGAAGCAATAGATGCAAGTTTTTAGATATATATTCCCTTGTTGCGTTTGTTGCATTATTCTTGTTGTATGGATATATGTTGTCGTTATAATGTGTAGAACTATCATTACCCTCTCTAATATGCATCTTGCTTCCATTTCCACATGTTGGTTACTGTTCTCATACTCTCCTTTCTGGTGTATCACTGTTGTTAGTGTAGGCTTTAGTTTCCCTCTCCTTCTCCCTACTCTCTTAGAAATTTAGATTAGGATTTTATAGTTTTTCCTGGCATTAGAAGTAGATTGTGGTAGTAATTTTAGGAGAAAGAACTAGTTTTCTCTGGAGTTATATCTAAAGCATCAACTACCACAACTTGGATATAGTACCCATGTTACCCGGTCACACCGTGAGCTCAAGTACACACCACTTTTGTAACTCAAAGGGTGTTGTTATTCAGTGATAAGATCACCTTGGCAAGAGACTTGGTGAGTATGTATGATACTTTTAAATCTGTTGGGGTAATATTGGAGTTGGATGTGGTGGTACAAGACTTATTCTTTAATATAATGCTATTCAACCTCAATGTGATTTGTTATTTCATCTAAAATTGGATTCTTCACAAGATTCAATACACCCTTGATTATCACATTGAATGATGGGTAGATTTTTTTTAGGAATTCCTGTTATCCAAAATTCACCCCTCAAGGGTTCACGTCGTACCAGTTCAGGTCATACCAAGGTTCATTGTACCAAGCTTGGGTCCAAAATACAAAGAAAATGAGCTAAGTCAGACATTTTTGTCCCAGGTAGTCTGCGAGACAGTTGGGATGTCGGGACGCGAAAAACTGAAAACGGCCGAAAGTGGAAAAAATTGTCAAGTTTTATTTTCATGCGGTTTGGGACGTCTGAGAAAAAAGTATGCATGGGATTGTGAATCGGCCAATTTTCCGAAAGGCGGTCCATTTCAGGAAGTTCAAAGATTTTTGTCCGAGACAGCCGGGACAAAAGTGCGCGAGGTACGCGAGGGACGCGAAAAGGTGAAAAGGCCGCAAAGAGAGACAAGGAAGCCCGAACCAGCCGATGAGGGAGAATGTGTCCCAGGTGGTCCGTGGGACAATTGTGAAAAAATTATGTGGCGGACGCGAAAAGCCGAAGCGGCCGAAGGCAAAGAAGAAAAGTCAACGTTTTGACCCAAGAAACTTCAAACGGCCATAACTTTTGACTGTGAACTCTGATTTTCCACAAAATTGGACTTTCTGGAACGAGCACGACATCCTCTACGCCACAAAAATTGGATTTCTTATTTTTAATGATGGTATATATATTTAATTAAAATAAACATATTCGGCTCCAGTCAATTAATGCTCATTCCCGTCAGATGATAGAAAACGCCTCCCAGACCCAAAATAGTAGCCCACACTCATAAGCCCATAACTTTTGCATTTCTCAATAAAAACACACAAAATTGGTACTGTTAGAATCATGGATCTAAGCCTGATGCACAACAATCAAGAAATTCTTGATTTTATGAGAGATTGATTGATATTTTTTAGAAAACGTGGTTGGGTTCATAACAGTGTTTTATTCGGTGGTTGGGAGTGCAATTAAGAGGCATGGTCATCATTCTTTCTCTGCTACAGCACCTGGGATAGTATGGGGATCCTTTTACAAGTAATATATAATAATTTCACTCCATTTAATGCCTCTTACCAAGGTGGTTGAAGGACATATTTCAGGATTTCCATTTTCCCTTCTCTTTCTCTTCCCATTTTTTCTATAAATTGGAGTGTTGGGCTCATTGTAAGGGGAGGTATTTTTGTAGAAAAGATCTGTCAAAAGTTCTTTGTGAAGCCAATGTGTTGAAGTCCCTTGTTGTGGACTCCTTTCATGGGTGATCCAGGCCCTTATCTTGTAACCGATTGAACTGTGCATATCAGGAAGCAATAAAATACAAGTTTGTGGATGTATGTTCCCCTGTTGTGTTTCTTGCATTCTTCTTGCCTCTTTAACCTTGATTAGAAGAATATTGTGTCTATTATTATGTCCCATGTAGGGATCCATTATCATTGTGTGTGTTTGAAATATTCTTGTGAATGCGTTTTGCTAGATTATGGAGAATTGTCATCACCTCTTCTAGTGTGCGCTTTGCTTCTGTATTTCACACATTTGAAGACTACTCTCACACCCTCCTTTTCTGGTGTATCACTGCTTTATTGTAGGCCTTTCATTTTATGTATTCTCTCTCCCTGGTCCCTTGAAAATTTAGATTAGAATAGTTAGTTTCCCCTGTATTAGAGTAGATTGTGGCAGGTAGTTTAGGAGCAAGAACCAACTTTCTCTAGAGGTCTATCTCAAGTAACAAGTCCCACAACTTAGAGATAGTACCCATGTTATCCAATCAGATTGTGAGTTCAAATATATGCACTTGTATAAACAGGAGGGTGCTGTGATTCGGTGATAACAATTCCCATATCAAACAAATGTGACATAACCTAATAAATTTTCTCATAGCTCCTCGTACAAAATTATACTCTACCTCATTTTATGAGAGAGAAACAACAATTTACTTCTTCTTAATCAATGAGATAGGTCTAAAGTTGAGATGAAAAATATATCTTGTAGTGTATTTATTGTCATCAATAGATCTGAGATAGTCCAAGCTGGTATATCCTTACGAGAAGAAATGATTTTTCTTCTGATATTAAACATCATAATATCCTATACATTAAATATATCTCAAAATACACTTCATAGCTAACCAATGGCATTTCTTTTGTTGTTTTATGAATCTGGAAAGATAGTTGATAATAAATCCAAAGTTTTGTCTACTATAAGTCAAGTAAAGGAGACTCCCAACAAGCCTCCTATAATGAGTATCATCTACTTAAGGTGATTTCTAAAACGTAGAAATCTACAAACATTTCTCCATTCAAGTGGACATAGGTTTTCAATAGGACATCCCATAATTTTCTAGGAGTGTCTTGGCATATGTCATATAGAAGATAAA
>JAHRHJ020000876.1:0-300000 GCA_019776745.2 Taxus chinensis
CAAAACACTCAATCTTAAAGCATAAACCCTAAGTATTAAACACTAAACCCTAAATCATAAATCTCTTAAATCTTTAAAATTAAAACTTTAAACCTAAAATCTAAACCCTAAAATGTATTTCTTAAGTCGTAATCCTTAATCCTTTATTCTTAAACCCTGAGCCATAAAACCTAAACCATAAACTATAAGCCATAAAGCATAAACCCTAGACCCTAAGCTATAAAACCTAAACTTTAAACCCCTATCCATAAACCTTAAACCCTAAATTCTTAACCCTAAAACCTAAATTCTCATCCCTAAACCCTAAACCCTAATTCTTTATCCCTAAACCCTAAACCATACATTGTAAAACCTCTAAACGCTAAACCTTGATCCCTAAATCCTAAACCCTAAACCGTAAACCATTAACCATAAACCTTATACTCTAATCCCTAAAACCTAATTTTTAAACCATAAGCACCTCAAACCCTAAACCCGTAGCACTAAACCCAAAATCCTAAATATTGAACCATAAACCCTAAACATTGAGCCATAAACCCTAAATCCTAAACTCAAAAGAAAAAACACAAAACCATAAACCCTAAACCACCTAAACCCATAACACTAAACCCTAAACCCTGAGCCCTACAAACTAAACCCTAAACCCTAAACAATAAACTCTAAACCCTGATCCTTAAACCCTAAACCCTAAAACCCAAAACCTAAACCCTAAACAATAAACCCTAAACCATAAATCCTAAACCCTAAACCCTAAACCCTAAACACTAAATCCTAACCCTAAACCATGAGCCCTAAATGCTAAACCCTAAACCCTAAACACTTAACTTTAAACCCTATAACCTAAATAAAAAACCCCTAAACCGTAAACCCTAAAACCTTATCCCTAATGCCTAAATCCTAAATTCTAAATCCTAAGCCCTAAACCCTAAACTATGAGCCCTAAACCATGATCCTTAAATGGTAAACACTAAAATTTAAATTATAAACCCTAAGCTATAAACTGTAATTCCTGTTAACACTTAGTGCTAAACCCTAATCCCTAAACCCTAAATCCTCTAGCCTAAACCCTAAGACCTAAACAAAAACCGTAAACCCATAGCCCTAAACCCTAAACCCTAAACCCTAAACAGTCAACAACCTGAACCTAAATATAAACCCTAAACACTGATCCCTAAACCCTAAAACCTAAAACATAAACCCCAAAACATCAGCAATAAACCATAACCCCTAAACCTTACAATGTTCTTCCTAAACCCTAAACACTAAACCATAAACCATATGTCCTTAACCCTATACCCTAAACCTTAAACCCTAAATCATTATCCCTAAACCCTAAAATCTAAACCATAAAATTTAAACCCTAAACCCTTAACCATAAACACCATAAACCTTGAACCCTAAATCTTTAGCCCTAAACTCTAAACCCTTAGCAGTAAACACTAAACCCTAAATCTTGAGCCTTAAACTATAAACCCTAAACCCTAAAACCTAAAACCTATACCATATACCCTATACCCTATACCCTACACCATAAACCCTAATACCTGATCCCTGAAACCTTAACCTTAAATCCTAAACCCTAAATCCTAAACCATGAGCCCTAAACTCTTAGCCCTAAAACCTATACTATGAGCCATAAACACCCATACCTAAACCCTAAACCCTAAACCATAAACCCTATACCTTAATCCTTAAACCCAAAACCCTAAACCCTAAACCCTAAACCCTAAGCCCTAAACCTAAAACCCTAAACATGAAACCCTAAAATCTAAACCCTAAACCATGATCCTGAAACTCAAAACCCCTAGCCCTACAACCTAAACCTTAAACTATAAACTTTAAAACCTAAACCCTAAACCCATAACACTAAACCCTAAAACCTAAAAGCTAAACCATCACCCTTAAACACTAAATCCTAAACCCTAAACACTGAACCCTAAACCCTAAACCCTAAATTCCTAGCTCTAAACCCTAAACCATTATCCCTAAACCCTAAACTTTAATCCATAACCCCAAAACCCTGATCCCTAAACCTTTAATCCTAAACCTTAAACCATGAGCCCTAGTCCCCAATCCCTAAATCCTAAACCATAAGCACTAAACTGTAAATCCCCAAATCCCTAAACCTTAAACCCTGAGCCCTAAACCCTAAAGCCTAAACACTAAACCATAGACCCTAAGACCTAAACCCTAAATCCAAAATGTTAAACATTATACCATAATCTCTAAACACTAAAACATAAACCCTAAAAATTAAATCCTAAACCCTTATCCCTAAACCCTAAACACTAAACCCTAAACCATAAACCCTAAACCCTAAATGATTAACCTTAAAAAGTAAACCCCCTAAACCCTAATTCCTAAACCCTTGTCAAAAACCCCCAAACACTAAACTCTAAAACCTAAACCCTAAACCCTAAACCCTAAACCCTAATCCATCGACTAGAAACCCTTAACCCTATACCACGATCTGTAAAACCTAAAAGCTAAACTATAAAACCTACACACTAAACCCTAATCCATTGACCAAAAACCCTAAACCGTATAGCCTATACCCTCATCCCTAAAAATATAAAGATAAACTATAAACCATGAACCATAAACCGTAAAACCTAAACCCTAAATTTGAAACACTAAACCCTAAACCATGACACCTAAAGCCTAATCCCTTAATCCCTAGCACTAAAATCTAAACCCTAAACCCTTAACCTTTAGCCACTAAACCCTGAAGCACTAAACCCTAAATCTCCCAAAACCCTAAACTAATCCATAAACCCTTAAAACCATAAACCTGAAACCCTAAACCCTAAACCCTAAACGCTAAACCCTAAACCCTAAACTCTTAACTGTAAACCTTAAACCATAATACCCTAAACCCTAAACCGTAAGTCCCTAAAAACCTAAACTCTAAACCCTTAGAATCTAAACCCGAAAACCCTCAACCCTAAACCATAAACCCTAAACCTCAAACCATAAGCCCTAAACCCTAAACCCTAAAAACTAAATCCTAAACCCCTAACCCTAAACCATAAATTATAAACCATAAACCCTTATCCCTAAGCCCTTTAACCTAAAAACTAAACCATAAACCTTGAGCTATACACCCTAAAACTTAAACCCTATACCGTGATCCTTAAACCCTAATACCTAAAACCTAAACATAGATCCCTAATCCATAAAACCTATACCCTAAACCCTAAACCCTTAACCCTAAACACTAAAACCTAAACCCTAAACCATGAACCTTGAACCATAAACCCTGAGCCCTAAACCCCTAAATGCTAAACCTTCAGCCCTTAAACCTAAACAATAAACCCTAAATCCTAAGCCCTAAATCATAAAACTTAAACCCTTAACCCTAAACCATAAACCCTAAACTATTAGCCCTAAACCCTAAACCCTAAACCTTAAATAATAAACCATAAACCAAAAACCTCCAAGCCTAAACCCTACACCCTAAATCCTAAACCCTATAGCCTCTAAATCCTAAACCCTAAATCCAAACCCTAATTTAAACCCTAAACCCTAAATCTATGAAACCCCTAAACCCTAAAAACTAAAACCTAAAAACCCAAATACTTAAACGCTAAACACTAAACCCTAAAACCTAGCCCTAAGTCCTTAGCCCTAAACACTAAACACTAAACCCCTAAACATAAACCCTCAAAAATAAATAATAAACAATAAATCCTGAGTATTGAGCTCTTAAAAAAAACCCTAAACCCCTAGCCCTAAATTATAAACCTTAAAAACTAAAAAATGAACCGTAAACCCTAAATCCTTAGTCCTAAAACCTTAGCCCTAAACTCTAAACACTAAAAGCTAAACCATAAACCCTAAACCCTAAACACGAAACATTAAAACCTAAACTTTAAATTCCTAAAACCTAATACCTGATATATAAACCCTAAAATGAGATAACCCTAATCCCTAAACCCTAAACCCTAACCCCTAAACCTTAAGCCCTAATCCCTAAACCCTAAACCTAAAACCCTAAACCCTTATCCCTATTTATTAAACCCTAAACCCTTAAACCTAAACCCTAAACCCTAAATCCTTATCCCTTAGCCCTAAACCCTAAACCATAAACCATGAGCACTGAGCCCTAAGCCCTAAGCCCTAAACCCTAAACACTGAATGGTAAACCCTAAACATTAAACCCTAAATCCTATCTATGACCTTATGACCCTAAACCCTAAACCCTAAACGTAAACTCTAGTGTCCCTAAATAAACCATAAATGAAATACCTAAAACCCTAAACCTTAAACCCTAAAACACTTAGCA
Source organism: Taxus chinensis (assembly GCA_019776745.2). Classification (NCBI taxonomy): domain Eukaryota; kingdom Viridiplantae; phylum Streptophyta; class Pinopsida; order Cupressales; family Taxaceae; genus Taxus; species Taxus chinensis. The sequence goes on from JAHRHJ020000876.1 coordinate 4,286, forward strand.
CTAAACTATAAACCTAAAACTAAAAACCATAAACCCTATAGTCGTAAACCATAAATCATAAAACTTAAAACATAAAACCTAAACCCTTATCCATAAACCCCAAACCCTAATCCCTAAAAATATAAAAACTAACCTTTATCCCTAAAACATAAACCCTAAACACTAAAGCCTCAACCCTTAGCCCTAAACCCTAAACCCTAAACCATAAACCCTAAACACTAAACCCTAAACTATAAACCCTGAACCCTAAACCCTAAACCCTAAAACCTAAAACCTAAACCATAAACCTTAAACCATAAACCCTATATATTAAACCCTAAAAACAAAACCCTAAGCCCTAAACCCTTACCCCTATACCCTATAATTTGATCCCTAAAACCTAAACCATAAATCCTAAAATACCCTAAACCCTTAGCCCTAAACCCTAAATTCTAAATCTTAAGCCTTAAACCCTAAACCCTAAACCCTTAGCCCTAAACCCTAAACTCTAAACCCAAAACCTAAAGCAATGAAAACACTAATTCCTAAACCCTAAACACTAAACTAAACAAACCCTAATGTGTATAATCATAAATTTCTTAAACCCTAAACCATAGACCCTAAGCCCTAAACACTAAAACCTAAAACCCTAAACCTAAATAAAAACTTTATGCTAACCTCACTAAAATTAGACCCTAAAACGTAAATTCATACTTAAAAGGTTCCTATGACCCCTAATCTCACCCTAAAGTTATGCCTTGGATCCCTAAACCCTTATCCAGACCCTAAACACTAGGAACCACTAAAACCAAAAGGAAGTCATGACCCATAAGTGGCTAAACCCTAAACTTGGATGGAACCCTAAGAAGAAACCCTAAAGCCATGGAACCCTTGACCCTTACCATTCAACTATGGATAAACCCTAAACCTAAAACCCTAAACACTGATTCCTAACATAAACCCTAAACCTTACCCTGAAGGACCTAACCCTAAAAGCTAGGTGTAAAAACCCTATAAAATGTTAAACCCTAAATCCTAAACCTTGACCTAAATTGAACTCTAAAACCTAAATTAAATCACCCAAAACCTTCAAACCCCTAAAACCTAAAACCATAATTCCTGAAACCCTAAATCCTGTAGAGTTAACACCTATCTAAATTTTAAATATTGAGCAGATTTTGCAAGGTAACATCTACTCTAAACCTAAAACCCTCAGTTGTAACCCTAAAAGTTAATACACTCTAAACCATGCAAGCTGTAAACCCTAAGCCCTTACCCTTAATTTGTTAAACCTAAAGTTAAACCGTTCCTCTCTCATAAAACTATAACACTAAACCATAAACATTCCAAAACCTAAACCCTAAACCCTGAACAAGAAATTAATGATCCAACCATATGTAATAATGATTTGGAAGAATAAGTCCCTAAACTACTAAGGGAGTCAATTGAAAATTTATTAAGAATGCCTTAAATACATCTAAACTTTTAAGCCCTAAAACCTTTAACCCTAAATCATAAAAATAATCTCCCTAAATTATACTAATTTTCCCTTTATACCATAAGCTTATCATAATGAATTAAAGGCCTTAGACTAAATAAACTCTAAACCTTAACTCCTATATATTGAAATTAAAACTTTAAAATAAATAGACACTATGGAGCTACTTTCCCTAATCTCAGTTAATAGACTATAAACCCTAGGAGGTTAGAGCAAAACCCTGATTATTCTCTGAGCTTGTAATGGCCCTACAACCACTAAACTATTGTAATATTGTACACAATATTTCTAATACGCTAAACCTGTGATGCACCCTATCCATCCTATTGTGTAACCATAAATTATCCCTAATAGCCTTTATTTTGACCCTAGACCCTAATTGTAAGGTGCTATTACCTTTAAAGATTCTCATTTCCTAAAGTTTGGATAGTTTTTTTTGGTGTGGATCATTTTTGGTTTATGGTTTATAATTTCCACCCTTTTCATTTCCCTAAACCTCTATTTCAGCCATATCCCGTTACGACTTAACTCTTGAAATGGAGCCTGCAAGTCGGTGCTAATCCCAATACCTAAGTTAAATGAAAATAGTTTAGCCTTATCTGACCCTCAACCCATACCATTAGAAACAGAAAACCTAAACTTGATTTAAAATCTAAAGGTCACCTTATTATATACATTCAACTAACCTAAGGTTTCCTAAACCTTGATGAGTTTTTTTCCTAAACCCAAGGAGTGATCTTCAACAGTTTTCTTGGCATACCAGGTGGGATGACTCAGAGTGGTATTTTATTTTTGCATAAAATTGGTCTATTCTTTGTAAAGTTCAATCTTTAATGGAGAAGTTATAAACCCTGAACTATTGCCCTGTTAGTGCAAAATCACAGCACCCCTGGATGCAGATCAGGCTTCTAGGTTGATCACTCTAGCATCCAGTGTGATTGCACAACATGGAAACCTCTCTCCAAGTGTGGGACTTGTGAAACTGAGAGAGGAATCTCCAGATTAGAGGCTGGTTCCTCAAACTCCTCTGATTTAGATCTAATGCTTGCACAACTACAGAGGTTCAAGATCCTAATCCTACTCTAACTTGCAAGGAGACAGGGGTAGAAGTGCAAAAATTGAAACTAACTAAAGATGGTGATGCACCAAAAGGAGTGGTGAAACATAAAATTGTCATGCAAATAGACACAGACCAAAGTTCACAACATAAAACATACACAAACTGATAAGGTATAATTTAGGATCTGAAATGAAGCAAATAATACAAACAGAGGACTGAAACCCATTCACAGAGCTTGCATTATCATTTCAGTGTCAAAAACATGCATTACACCCTCAAAGAGGTAAAAGAAAACTGTTAAAATCTTTGGAGAGGTCTGATCCTTGCATCAATCACTTGCTGGAGGTGAAAGAAGAAGTCTGCTATGCCAAAAAATGTTCCCCTTTTTTTTAGAAATGAGCCAAATCTGGCTTTTACAATGCATGGGTCGAGCCCAGGAGACAGAAACGTACAAAAACGTGAGAGCCCATTCCTTCTTGACTGCAGTGCATTAAAATAGCATCGGGGACCTTACAAAACCATACCCTATCATTTTGACCTAATTACAGGAGAATGCGACCCATTCTGCATTAAATCTAGTCGTTGAAATGTCACTTCTGGCCATGAACACGTGTCAGAGCCGTTTCTCAATTTTCTTCTCTCCAGACTACACCAAAATGCAAGATTAACCCCAGAATCATGTAGAGAATTTCACCAGCTTTCCGTTGATATAAAGAACATGCAAATCTGAGCTCTGGATCGAAAGATATGGCGATCTGAAGATTTAGGGCACAAAACAGGTGAAACGTTTTTTGAATTCTTTCCCGCGCTCTGCCACCTGGATGACACGTGGCATGCATTGATTGGATCCAGGCCTCCGCAGTTTCTCCTTTAATTTTTGACTTTTTGAAATCCTTTGAAAATTTCCTTCCTTTCCTCCGCATTCCTTGCCACTTGGACACGTGGCCTCTTTTGATTGGCTCGGGCTGAGTGGCTCGAAACCTCACCCTTTGACTTTTGGACTTTTCTCCTTGTGACACATGTTATGATTTGATTGGTTCCGGGTCTGCCGGCTCTTTTCCACGCCACTTCGTGTCCATTTGTCCCGGATGTCCTGAAACAGTTTTCTGCTCTTTGTCCCAGATGTCCCAAAAAAACTTCTGATCCGCTTGAAATGGGCTTCCCTATCCCTTTTCTGCTGGTGACCCGTGGCGTGTTCTGATTGGCTTTCTCCTTTTTCAGCTATCTTGTCGGTTCACGTCCCTTTGTCCCAGATGTCCCAGACAAAGTTCCGAACTGCCCGTGGAGTTGATTTTGGCCAAACCGGCTGGTTCGCGTCCTTCGCGTCTTTTTATCCCAAATGTCCCAGAGCAGTTAGTCGATTTTCTTCTCCTTCAGCCGGTTCGGCTTTCCGTGTCCCGCGCGTCCCGATGGCCCAATGTTCCTTTGCTCTGCAGACTGCCTGGCGGCCTTTCGGCCTGATTCGTGCCCCACTTTTGTCCCAAACGTCCCCTGATTGCGAGGACTAGGACTTAGCCGATTTTTCGTGATTTTTCCTGGCCCAAGCTTATTTTTTGCAACTTTTTCACCTTTCCTCAGAACTTGCTCTTTTCAACCTGGACAGGAGAGTTAGAAAAAGCCGAGGGGACCCTAGAACATGATTTTTTGCCCTGAATCAATCAATTTGCCTGGGACTTGAATATTCTGATGCATGTTATCAAAATTACCCTGGGGGTGAATTTTGGATAACAATTTGGCGACTCAGCGGGGTCATCTGCCTGCTAGATGAAGTTACCAGTTGCCTGAAGCATCCATTGGGCATGGAGTCATGAGTTGTAACCTGCAACTGATCTGAACTTTGAAAACCTCCCTCTGAGCCACTTGAAACCCATTGAACTTGGAGTTGTTCTCACCAAAATGCCACTGAAATGAACTGTGCAAGAGCAAAACCAGCACCACAAAAACTATGTACAGAACTGAAAATCATACATGCTCCAAATGGAACATGCAGAGTGTGCACAAGCACTTCTTCTGCTGAAAGCAAACCTACCTACTCTATTCTAACTGGAAGCAAAGGCAAGCTAAACAAACCCTGCAATTGGTTGTGAGAAATAGCTTCCCTTTCTCAAAAGTGGCAGCCATGCAATTGATTTGGAGCTGATCATGGCTGTTTGGATGAGTGGAAAATCAACAAGAAGCTGGTCTTCCACCCAAATCATCAAGGTATCAGCTGAAGGAAAATTCAATACCTCTTTTAGTTGCTTTGCATTTGGATTGAAGAGGTATGACAGCTGATCCTTGGTACTTTGTAGCTCACCCTCATGCTCAGAAGCAAGCATGACTGGTTGTGACTTCTCCTTTGGCTCCAATGAAGCCAAATACCTGATTGGGCAAGGTCTGATCCGTTTGATATGCCCATAGCTCTGATTTTCAACTCCAAGAATGGAGTCTTCTTGTAGAACCTTCTTGACTAGATGGTGTGGAAGAAATGGTGAAATTCCTCTGTCCTTTCTCTTCCTCCAATGAAGAACATGAAAGATTAAAATCTTCCAATCTTGGTTCCAAAGGACTGCTATAAGATGCAGGCTGCTGCAAATGAATGCTCTCCTTCATGACAGCAGACTCAAGTGTTTGGAATGTGGATGATGAAAGAGAGAATGGTGGAAACTCAACCGGCTCTTCTCCATCAAAACAGTCCTCCAAATCTGACAGATAAACTACCTCATGGCTGTCCTGCTGCAAATGCTCAACTTCCTCCATGGTGTCTTCTTGATCTGTAACTTGACCACCATGGTTTCTTTCACCCTCCAACATTGAGTTTGAGAGATCAAACTCCTCTTCAGTACTAGAACTTGAGAGAGATGAAGTAGAAAGAAGAACTGAAGGTTCTCCTGTAGCCTGCTTTGTGCTCAAAGCCCTTGGATCTGCACTTTTCTCCTCCACAACTAGAATGTGCTCCTCTTCTTTTGGATTTGGAGCAGCTTCTCCTTCCTCCAATGTTTGAAGACAATCTTGCTCTTGATTGAACTCTTCCTCCAGCATGAAGTTTGTCAAGTCAAACTCTTCAATCTGCTGCTCTAGAGGACAAGTTGGGACTGCAAGATCTTCTTCTTCTGCTGCAACAAAATCAGTCCTGACCACCATTTGTTCTCCAACTAACCACCATTTGTTCTCCAACCTTAGCCTCTTCTGAAGGCTTAACCGTCAAGGGGATCTTTGTCATCCCAAATTTGGCAGCCCAAACCCTTAACTTGTCTGTCATTTCTTTTCTGTTTGGCTCCTCTTCTTGCTGTCCTTCATGGCCATTTTTTGTAATTTCTTCTTCCCCACATGGAATTGGGAATGCAAGAGGAGGGATGGGTTGTAACTCAATTGATTTGGCAATTTTTTGTGGTGGTGGAGGTAGAAACTCTTGTTTCTTTGGAGGAGGGGGTATTTCTGTTAGCTCTTGTGGAGGGGATGACTGTTTGGAAGGAAAAAGGAAAGAAGAATTGAGGTGTGGTGGAAGACTGAGAGGTGGAGAAATGGATTCAACACTTGGGACAGCAGATGGAGAGTTTAAAACTTAACACTGCTGAGATAAAACAGATTGGGAAAGAGGGAAAAGAAAGGCATGAGATGGTGTGCTTACCCGTTGACAAGGTTGCTAAATACTCCTCTCATACACCTCTATTTCTTCAATCCACTGTGCAAGTTGGGGCAGCATTTTCATCATGAAGTCCAGCTTCTCCTGAGGGCTGAAGTGTCTTGGAAAAGGGCCTCCCCATGGAGAAGGAGTCCTGCAGCCAATTCTAAAAGATCTCATTTGAGCTGTTGCTCTGGACTGCACCATCTTTACCTCCATTTTGGATTTTCTCCAACAGACCAGCATCTTGCATCTGATTGTCTTCATTATATGCATACTCCTTGCTCTTGGAAAGCTCTTCATAGCCAAACTGATTTTGGCATTGCTGCTCATATGGGTATGCATGCTGATTTTGAATTTGTTCAAAATGCTGATTTGGAGGATTTGTAAAACATGTTGGAGGTGTGATAAACTGCTGTTGTAAATGTGAGTTCCATGATGGAAATGAAGTCATGATTGCACAACTTCATGGAATGGAAAAGAATGAAAGAGATGGAAAGAAAGATGGATGGGAATGGATGAAAAACAGGTCTGCAACTTCAGAAATGGGTTATTGATCAGATGGAGTCACCAGATGTGTTTGCAAGTGCCTCCAAAGGCTGAAATCTTCACAGGAACACACCAACCTGCAAAAGATGAAGTGGAAGACCTCTAAGGTCCCACCGGGTGTGCCAAAACTGTTGTTGCAGGCTCACAGCACCCCTGGATGCAGATCAGGCTTCTAGGTTGATCACTCTAGCATCCAGTGTGATTGCACAACATGGAAACCTCTCTCCAAGTGTGGGACTTGTGAAACTGAGAGAGGAATCTCCAGATTAGAGGCTGGTTCCTCAAACTCCTCTTATTTAGATCTAATGCTTGCACAACTACAGAGGTTCAGATCCTAATCCTACTCTAACTTGCAAGGAGACAGGGGTAGAAGTGCAAGAAATTGAAACTAACTAAAGATGGTGATGCACCAAAAGGAGTGGTGAAACATATTTGTCATGTAAATAGACACAGACCAAAGTTCACAACATAAAACATACACAGACTGATAAGGTATAATTTAGGATCTGAAATGAAGCAAATAATACAAACAGAGGACTGAAACCCATTCACAGAGCTTGCATTATCATTTCAGTGTCAAAAACACGCATTACACCCTCAGAGAGGTAAAAGAGAACTGTTACAATATTTGGAGAGGTCTGATCCTTGCATCAATCACTTGCTGGAGGTGAAAGAATAAGTCTGCTATGCGCAAAAATGTTCCTCTCTTTTTTATAGAAATGAGCCAAATCTGGCTTTTACATTACATGGGTCGAGCCTAGGAGACAGAAACGTACAAAAAATGTGAGAGCCCATTCCTTCTTGACTGTAGGTGCATTAAAATGGCATGGGGGAACTTACAAACCCATACCCTATCATTTTGATGGAATTACAGGAGAATGCGACCCATTCTGCATTAAATCTGGTCGCTGAAATGTCACTTCTGGCCATGAACACGTGTCAGAGCTGTTTCTCAATTTTCTCTCTCTAGACTACACCAAAATTCAAGATTAACCCTAGAATCATGTAGAGAATTTCATAAGCTTTCCGTTGATATAAAGAACGTGCAAATCCGAGCTCTGGATCAAAAGATATGGAGATCTGAAGATTTAGGGCACAAAACAGGTGGAACAGATTTTTTTAATTTCTTCCCGCGCTCTGCCACCTGGATGACAAGTGGCATGCATTAATTGGTCATCAGGGGCGTGGGGTAGACCTTTACTTTTATCTTTTGGGTGAACTTTTTTCCAAATTGTCTAACTACTCCCCGAGCTCCACATTCCTTGCTCCATAGGACACATGTCTTCTTTTGATTGGCTCGGGCTCAGTGCTTGAAACCTCGCCCTTTGAATTTTGGACTTTTCTCCTTGTGACACGTGTCATGATTTAGTTGGTCCGTGGGTCTGCCAGCTTTTCACGTCCACTTTGCGTCTTTTGTCCCTGGATGTCCCAGTGCTATCTGGGACAAAAACTTCCGGTCCACCCGAAATGGGCTTCCCTGTGCCTTTTCTGCCGGTGACCCATGGCGTGATTCTATTGGCTCTCAGATTTTTTGGCTATCCGCGTCTTCCACGTCCCTTTGTCCCAGATATCTGAGGACAAGAGTTCCCCATTTCAGCCAAACCAGCTGGTTCGCATCCTTCGTGTCTTCTTGTCCCAAATGTCCCAGAGCAGTTAGTCGATTTTCTTCTCCTTCGGCCGAACCGGCTTCCCGCGTCCTGCGCATCCCAATGGCCTGGATGTTCCTTTGCTCTGTAGACTACCTAGTGGCCTTTCAGTTGATTTGCACCCCGATGTCCCTCACGTCCCGACCGTTGTGAGGACTAGGACTTAGCCATTTTTCATGATTTTTCCTAGACCAAGCTTGTTTTTGTAGCTTTTTCACCTTTTCTCATAACTTGCTCTTTTCAACCTGGATAGGAGAGAAAAATTTTGAGGGGATCCTAGAAACATGATTTTTTGCCCTGAATCAATCAATTTGCCTGGGACTTGAGTATTTAATGCATGTTACCAAAATTACCCTGGGGGGTGAATTTTGGATAAGAAGAACATCCAAAAAATACACATGGTCTGAAAAAATCATTACAAAATCTCATAGACCTCCCTCTCATCCATTTCCACTCATCTTTCTTTCCACATCTTCCATTTATCTTCATCCTATGGGGTTATGTAATCATGAATTCATTACCACTATGTGATCCACATTTCTAGTGGTATCCTCAGTATCAAATGAGTGGTGTGTATTCCCCAAACCAATAGAATAACTAGTTTCAAATTCACCATGGTGACCCAGATGAGAAAATACATAACTAGTTTTACTATGAAACCAATCAAGAATATGGGTACGCATTTGATGGATACGAATAATTGGAAGAGGTTAGTATTCTTGAGAAGATAACACAAATAGAAGAAGGCATGGTTCAATTTTAGGATATGGCATAAATGGAGGAATTTAGAATAAGATTTTGAGCTCCTTGTCTATGGGTTGTCCTTATTCTTGAACATTATAGCTCGCAAGAGACACTTAGTGTTTTAGAAGAAGTGTTCCCTCCACTTCTATAGTGGATCAAGGGTATTGAAACATATGGGCAAAGCACGAGACAAACTTGTCAATGGGAGAGTCAATCACTAACTCTTTATTCATCTCCCATCCCACCTCATGCTTCACCATACCATACCGATCCAAATGTCTAGTCCCCTTCTCCATCTCCAAGCAATCCATTCCACCCCCCTTTCTTTTAGAAGTTATACCCCTCGCACCAACAAGTTATGGCTGAAAATCCAAAAGAAGAGGAGCATATGGTGAGAATTTATACAAACTTAGGAGGTTAGTATCACGAGATGAGCATTCAAGAAGCTACAGACATTGCCTTTGTTTGTCCTCCCCACAAATAAGATCCCCTGGAAGAGTTTGGGCCAATGCGCTTCATATTGCAAGATGAAGCAAAACATGATGGAAAATTTACAACTTAAAATCCATCATACAATAGTGGGAGACTTTGATAGAGGAGGAAGAAGATAAGCTCAATTTCTTATCAAATTTGGGGGAATGCCTTGATGAAGAATATCCTATGGAAATAAAAACCTTCACCACTTCATCACCCCTATAACAAAATAAACCTTCTTCCCACAATAGTTCCCCTGGGACTAGTCCAAGGGATCTAGAAAAAAGTATCATTGAAATATTTTTTCTTTCAACAAAAGAGCCTGGGATTACCAATGAAGCTGATAAAAATAAGGAGGAAGGAGATAAGGGTGACACCCTTTAGGGAAACTTATAAAAATTCCCCATTCCAAAAGATGCAATCCAAAACAATGTTTAGGAACAGGGCATCAGACCGACTCCCACAAGAGGATGGTCCTCATTAAGACCAAGGAAAACTTCAATACCAGTCATGCTCACTTCAGGGCATGAGGATAATTTTCAAGACCCCAAGGGTCAGCTACGACACCTCCAACCAAAATATGAACATCTATAGGAGGTATTCATTATGTTCACTGATACCATGGGGGAAATATTGAAAGGTAAATTTTCACTCTTATTACAGGCCATGAATATAGCTAAATTAATTGTATAGCTGCACTTTATAAGGAAGCGAAGTTATTTCTCCCTACTAGTTTTAGGTTTTGTTTAGCATTTTTCAAAAACTAGTAGCTTAGGAGTAGGATTAGATTTCTTTCTACAAAATAATTTCCTATGTACACTCTACATGACTCATTTGAGTCATGTATGTTTTTTCTCTTTGTATAGACCCATGTTTTTATTACTCCATTAAAAGGAACAAGATTCCCCAAGGAGACCCCATCTCATAAAAGAATTTCTAGTGACTTGTAGTGGTTATAGTCTTCACTCCAAGAAAATGCAGAGCAACTAAGATTAGTTAGTGAAGTGAAATTTTGGATTCTTAAACCTTCTACTCTCACAAAAACAAATGACAAAGTTTTCCTTATGAGAGTAGGAAAGAACAAGGATCGACTAATGGCTACAGAAGCTTGAAAACCCTTTAGACACTATGGACTAGGTTTAGATTAGCTCATAACATGGCCTAGAACCAATGGATAGTGGGAGATTGTGGGTTCTTTCCATTTAGCAGGCTAATGGTCCCCATGAGTCACCAAACTGTTATCTAATTTCCACTACCCACTAAGATTAGATAACAAGTAGATTCCTACTTAATCGAGGTTCTCATAGTTTGAATCTCACCAAGAGTCAAGCCTTCTACAATGTAGTTGAATCCATAATTAAATCAAAGATCAAGACATGCCAAACTCAAAAGGAAGCAACAATCTCATAGGTAGTGCCAAATTTCAACTTGGCGTGAGTTCCAGAGAAGCAAAGGAAGTGGAAATCTTTAGAGCCCCATGAGACTTACACATGGAGTCAACTATGGATTGACCTGCCCAAAGTAAAATTCTTCACCACAATATATGGCCGGCTCATTACTTACCCAAAGGAAAGTGTCCCGATCACAAATAAAGCCAGGTATTAGCCCAAGTGCACTCCCAGAAGCTACAATGGAAGTAGAGACCCTAGAGAAGCGCTTGACCTCCATGTCTATTTCATTAAATCAGCTCTGAGTTTGAGGCAGATTGCTAAAAGATTGGTGATAAGCCAAAAACCTTGTAGGTGAAATTATGATGTCTATATAAAAAATTTAAATATTCAAATATTTTGAAAAGATCAAAGGCAAAGGGTCATTCAGCTATTATTTTTAGGGATGAAGTTCTATGCGAAGCATGTGAACCTGGGGATACTTAATTTTTCACCTGCATTCAAAGTGTCATTCTCATAAAAATAACATAGATAGGTTCCACTTGAATCATGAGCTCAGGACCCAATGCATAAGCAATTAAAGATCCAAATATGTAATAATGATTTGGAAGAATAAGTCCTCTCTAAGGGAGTTAGTTGCAAAATAGTTAAGAGATGCATTAAATAGGCATGGATCTCACTTTTTAAAGGAAAGATAATGGGAAAGTGGGACAAAGATCTCAAAAAGACTATTTTTTTCACTTCACACCATTTATCATAATGAAGAAATATTTTGAGAAGGGTATCTCATGCCCTTATCCTCCTATATATTAAACTGAGGGCTTAAAAAAAATAGAAACTTTTGGAGTGAGTTAGTTTCTTCTTTTGTCTTGGTTCTTCTTTTGTAAAAGGGAGGAGGATGGAGCTTTGACCTTCTTTCTAAGATTGTAATGGCATTTTGCCTCTCATATATTATAATATTGTGCACGACATTTAGATTAATACAATATTCTATGTGATGCATTCTTTCCATCCTTTGTATCATCTATATTATCTCTGATAGCCTTTAATTCGATATAGATAATTGTGCATTTAGATGTTATTACCATATTGAGAAGTTGTGCTTGGATAATTTTGGAGTATTTTTTTTGTGTGGATCATCTCTAGTCTATGGTGCATCTTGTCCACCCTTTTCATTACCCACCTTTCTCTCTATTTCATCCTGTCACATTACGAGTTAACTCTTTCACTTTTTACCTCATTGCCCCCATTTATTTTAAATATTCATTCATTTTCTTTAACCCTAAACTCATACCATAGAGAAGAGTCAACTTCTTTAAATTTAAATGCCACCTTAGGGCCACTAACCTAAGGTTTCCCATGACTTTAACGGTTCATCTACCAAGAATGATTATCAACACTAAACCCTAAAACTTAAACCCTAAACCCTAAAAACTAAACCGTAAACCCTAAACCCTGAGCCTTAAACCCTAAACCATGAACCCTAAATCTTCATCCCTAAACCCTAAAACCTAAACTATAGATCCTAAACTCTACACCCTAAAACCTAAACTCTAAACCCTAAACCCTGAGCCCTAAACTCGAAACCCTAAACTCTAACCCCTAAAGACCTAAACACTAAACCCTAATTCCTAAACCCTAAACCATAAACTATAAACTGTAAACAGTAAACCCTAAACATTAAACCTCATAAACCCTAAACCCAAAAATTTTATGCCTAAACCCTAAACCCTAAATCATGAGACCTAAACCATAAACCATAAACCCTAAACCCTAAACCCTAAACCTTAAGAGCTAAACCATAAAATATAAACACTAAACCCTTAGCTGTAAACCCTTAAAGATAAACCCCTAGCCCTTAAAACCAAATCCTAAACCATACACCATAAACACTAAACCCTAAACCCTGATCCCTATACCCTAAACCCTACACCCTATACCATGATCTGTAAACCCTAAAACCTAAATTCCAATCCCTAAACCATTAGACCTTAACCCTAAACATTAAACCATAAACCCTAAACCCTGAGAAATAAAACCTAAAGCTTGAACCCTGAGCCCTCAACCCTAAACCCTTAGCCCTAATCCCTAAACCCTTAACCTTAAACATTAAACCCTAAACCCTAAACCCTGATACCTAAACCCTAAACCCTAAACCATACACCCTAAACACTAATCCCTATACCCTACAACATAAACCCTAAACCCTAAACTCTAAACCCTATAACTTAAACCCTAAACCTTAAACCCTAAACCATGATCCCTAAACCCAGAACTCTAAAAACTAAACCCTTAGCCCTAAACCCTAAACCCTAAACTATAAACCCTAAACCTTGAGCCGTAAACCATAAAAGCCTAAACCCTAAAATTTATAACCCCTAAACCATACACCTTAAACCCTTTACCCTCAACCCTAAACATTAAACCCTAAATCTGAAATAGTGAGCACTAAACCATAATGTAAAACCTAAACCCTTAACATTAAACACTAAACCGTAAACCCCTTAAACCCTAAAACCTAAACCATTAGCCCTAAGCCCTAAAACCTAAACCCTAAACCCTAAACCTTAGAACCTAAACCCTATACCCTAAGCCATAAACCATAAACTTTAAACCCTAAACTATAAACTATAATCCCTAAAACCTAAACTTAAAAACTTTATCCCTAAACGCAAAACACTAAAACCTGAACCCTAAACCCTAAACACTAAACCTTAAACCATAAATCCTCACCAATAAACTATAAAACCTAAGCCCTAAAACCTAGACCCTAAACCCTAAACCCTAAACCCCTTAAAACCCCTTAGCCCTAAACCCTAAACCCTAAACACTTAACCTTAAAACATAAACTGTAAAACCTAAACTATGATCTGTAAACCCTAAACCCTAAACACTAAACTCTAAACCCTTACCCTCTAAACCCTATGATTCAAAAACTATACCTTGAACCCTAAACCCTAAAACCTAAACCCTTAACCATGATCCCTAAAATCTAAATCCATAAACCCTAAGCCTTGACCTATAAATTCTAAACCCTAAACAATAAAAACTAAACCCTAAAACCTTATCCCTAAACCCTAAACCCTAAATCTTAAACACTAAATCCTAAGCTCTAAACCCTAAATCTTAAATCCTAATCCCTAAACCATAAACCTTGAATGTTAAACCATAATCCTCAAACCCCCAATCCCTAAACCAGGAACCTTAAATCCTAAACCATAAACCCTTAACCCTATACCATGATCCCTAAATCCTAAAACCTAAACCCTAATCCTTAAACCCTAAACCCTGAGCCCTAAACCCTAAAACATAAACCCTAAACCCTAAATCCCTATCCCTAAACCTCAAACCATAAACTATAAACTCTAAACATGTAGCTGTAAACCCTAAACCCTAAAGCTAAAAACCTTATCCCTAAACCCTAAACCCTTAATCCTAAACCATAAAACTTATACTCTAAACCTATAGCCCTAAACTGTAAATACTAAACCCTAAACCCTAAACACTAAAATATAAACCTTGAGGCCTAAAATTTAAACCTTAAACCCTAAACAATAAAAAAAGAACCCTAAATCCTAAACCCTAAATCGTAAACCTTAAACCTTAAACACTATACCTTAAACCATAAAGCATAAACCCTAAACCTTACAACCCTAAACCATGTGCTGTAAACCATAAAACCTAACCCCTAAACCCTAAAACCTTAAACCTTAACTGTAAACCCCCAAAACTATAAATATGAAACCTTATATCCTAAACAATAACCACTAAACCCTGAACCCTGAACCTAAAATGCTGAAACCTCGAAACCATAAAACCTAAACTGTTAACCCTGAGATCTAAACCCTAAATGTTGAGCCCTAAAATCATAAACCTAAACCCTATACCTTGATCCCTAAACCCTAAACACTATACCCTATACCCTAAACCCGAAATAATAAATCCTTAGCCCTAAACTCTAAACCCTAAAACATTCACCCTAAACCCTAACCAATAATCCTTGAACCATAAAAACTAATCCCTAAACCATATATCTTGATCCCTAACCCATAAAAATTATACTGTAAACCGTAAAACACCTAAATCCTAAACCCTAAATCCTTAGCCCTTAATGCTAAACCCTAAACCCTAAACTCTAAACCGTGATCCCAAAACCAAAAAATATAAAAACTAAATGTTAAATGCTAAACTCTAAACCCTATACCCTAAACCACCTAAACCCTCTACCCTAAACTCTAAACGCTAAACTCTAAACCCTCTACCCTAAACAATAAACCCTATACCCTGATCTCTAAACCCTAAACCCTTTAACCATAAACCCTTAACCTTGATTGATAAACCCTAAATCATAAAACCCTAGACCTAAACCCTAAAACTAACACCCAAAATCCTAAACCCTAAACCCTTAGCCCTAAAACCTAAAACTTGAGCCCTAAATCGTAAACCCTAAACCCTCAGCCCTAAACCCTAAACCTTAAACACATTAAAGTCTAAACTTTGAGGCCTAAATCTTAAACCCTAAATACTAAACCCTAAACTTTAAATGCTAAACAATGGGCCCTAAACCTTAAACCTTAAACCCCAAACCCTTAACCCTAAATAATAATAACTAAACCCTAAACTGTAAACTCCCTACACCTTAAAGCTTTATCCCTAAATTATTAACCGTAACCCTTAAATCTTAAACCTTTATATCTAAACCCTAAATCCTAAGCCCTTAACCCAAAACCCTAAATCTTGATCCCTAAATCCTAAAATCCTATCCCTAAACCCAAAATCCTAAACCCTAAACCATTAACCCTAACACCTAAACATTAAACTCTGAGCCCTAAACCATACACCCTAAACCATAAACCCTAAACCTTAAGCCCTAAAATCTAAACCCTAAACCCCTAGTGCTAAACCCTAAAACTTAAACCCTAAACCCTAAGCCCTAAACCCTATACCATTAACCCTAAACCATGAGCCATAATCCCTAAACCCTCTAGTACCTAAACACTAAACCCTTAGACCTAAAAATTTAACCCTAAACCCTAAACCTTAAATATTAGACCCTAAACCCTAAACCTTAAATATTAGACACTAAACCTAAAGCCTAAAGCCTAAAAGGTAAGCCCCTTAAACCATAAAACATAAACCCATAGTCCTAAACCCTAAATCCTGATCCCTAAACCATAAACCCTAAAACCCTAAATTTTAAAACCTAAATGTTAAAACCTAAACCCTAAACTCTAAGCCTTAAATCCTAAACCATAAGTGTTATTACCCTAAAACCTAAACTCTATACCTTAACCCCTAAACCCTAAACCCTAAATTTTAAATCCTAAACCATAAACCCAAATTCCTAAACCCTTAACCCTAAACCATAATCCTTAAATACTCTACATTTATCCCAAAACCCTAAAAGCTAAATAATAAACCCTCAACCATTAACCCTGAGCTTTAAACCCTAAACTTAAAACCCTAAGACCTAAACCCTAAACCCTAAATACTAAACTCTAAATCCTATACACTAAATAATAAATTATAAACAATTAAACTTAAACGCTTAGCCCTAAACCTTAAACCCTAAATGTTGAGCCTTCAACCCTAAACCCTAACCCTAAATACTAAACCCTAAAACGTAAACACTAAAATCTAAACCCTAAACCCTAAACCACAAACCATAAACCATAAACACTAAAACCTAAACCATAAACCCTAAACATTAAACCATAAACCCTTATATCTAAACCCTAAACATTAAAACCTATTCCCTAAACCATGTGCCCTAAACTCTAACCCCTAAAGGGTAAACCTTAAACCCGAAAATCTAAACCATAAGCCCTAGTATTTAAACCCTAAATCATAAACATTAAACCTTAAACCCTAAAAAATAAACCCTTAGCCCTAAACCCTAAAACCTAAACCCTATACCATGATCCCTAATACCCTAAAACATAAACCTAAAATGTAAACCCTAAACCCTAATCCCTGATCCTTAAACCATGAACTCTAAAACTAAATACTTATCCCTAAACCCTAAACCCTAAAAGAAAAAACCTAAAACCTAAAACCTAAACACTAAACCCTGAAACCTCTCAATCTGAAAACCAAACTATTATCGCTAAGCCCTAAAAATAAATGTTAAGCACTAATCCCAAAACCCTATACCCTATACCTTGATCCATAAACCAAACAACCTAAACCCTAATCCTTTAGCCCTAAATCCTAAACCCAAAACCTTGAGCCTTAAAACCTTAACACTAAAAACTACACCATTGACCCTAAATCCTAAACTCTAAACACTAAATCCTAAACCCTTAGCCATAAACCTTAAACCTTAAACCCTGATACCTAAACCATAAACCCATATCCCTATACCGTAAACCCTAAGCCCTATAACCCAAACCCTAAACCGTAAACTTGTTGGTTGGATATTTTGTCACACCAAAATATGAGGTTCAACCACAGTACATGGGATTAAATCCCTCCTCAAAGATAGGTGAGGCTACCTATTTATTACTAATCTAAAACACATCAAAAATAATATGTACAATATTCACATTAATCTAACCATTGGGGTTGGGATAAAATCCCAAAATCCATATCCACGATAGGTAAAGATGTTTTGTTCTGAAATGGAATGGATCAGAAAAGAATACACAATGTAAAGGAAATGATAGGAACATATTTTCTTTCGAGAAAACACAAATCACGAAATAATCATACGAGTTCTAGATAACAAATGTAATGTAATGTTTGAAATGATTAAAATGATTGAGAATGCTAAACAAAGAATAGCTTAAGATCTTGAACATAAGAACAATATCTTAAGAGAGATGAATCTCACAACACAAAGTTTGCAAAAATAACATCAATTTCTATTCCTCAAATGATTAAAAGAAAACACAAAGTTTTTCTTCTTCACAATAGTTCTCAATATTCCAAAAATCTCAACCCCTTGGAATGCATAAGCATCCCTTATTTATAATAAAAGGTGTTGAGAGAAAATAGGATAAATCCTAGAAAATAGTCCTTTTAAAAGAGAGTCCTATTTTGCTTGACTCTCATGCAGGAGACCAAGTCAAAATTTTCTTCCTATGTGATGAAACAGAAATGAAAAAGACATGTCAATTTCAAGATTGAAATGACATGTAACATTGTGCCTATTCTATATCATCATCTTTATCTTCCTCCAACAAAGCCTGCTTATTCTAAAATTATTGGAATTTTTGGATTATACCCTACATCTCATTCTCATCAGGCTTGGTGGAATGATCACTTAGAACTTCACATGTTTCCTAAGTATCACTAGCATTGCCAGGAAGCTTCTTCAATCTCTTGTTGAGTTTCCTCAGGGTCTCCAAAGAATGTTCAATTTTTACAAAACTGTCAATTATTTCCATGTCGAATCCGTAAGTTGGTTCATGCTGAATTGATTCTTGGATCTATTTGTAAAGATCATCAATAGGTAGGATACCCAAGCCTTCACTCAACACCTTCACACATATTTTAACCAGCTCTTCTTCTAAGTCATTCTTGCCATCGACCAATTGATCTCTTGATTCTCTCAATTTTCTGCAAGCTTCATTGAGAATATTTATTCTGAATCTGATGGCTTTAGTCAGCTGAAAATGTTTATCCCCATGTGGAATGATGCCCTCCTCAACCAAGATGTGGGATGGGATCTGTTTCAGCATTTGGAGAGCTTCAAAAGTCAACTCTAGGTTCCCGATTTCCACTGAAAACTCATCATCCATTTTCTATCCATCTTTCTTTATATCCTCTAAAGATCGATAGACTTCCATAGTATCTTGGATGACTTCTTTTCCTTACAGGAGTAGCCTTTGGGTCCATTCATTGATCACTCTCCCCTTTTCATTGATCTTTTCAATCATGGGTACCGATGAGAAATCGAACCCGATAGGAGTAGAGGATGATGGTGTTGACTCAGGAGGCTTTGAGAGCTTGAGTAACACTTCAGTCAACTGCTCCACTTTCTCTTTAAGCTCATCCCTACTTTCCTTTGTTTCTTTTAACTTTTGACATAGCACGTTCATAGCATCTCATGCATCTTGTTGTGCTCCTTCTACCGTCACCTTCCCTAGATCGACCCTGGTTATCTGATAGTCAGAGGACATTATGTCCTCTCTGGTCTTTTCAGCTGTGGGAGTGGTGATCTCTACAAATTTGTTCCTTGAAGCATCCACTAAAACCCTTGAAACTATTTTGGGTTTCTTGGTTGATTTAGCAGTAGAAGCCTTGAGTGAACTGAAATCAAAGGCTGGTAGGGGAACTACCACCTTCCTCTTCCTTGGAGTCTAATCAAGTAACCATTGAGGCATGCTCAGAAGAATTTCCTACTATTGTAGGAGTTAGGGTCGCACTTGCAGGTGGAGGAAGACTCACTGGTGGAGTGGGAACAAGCCACAAGTGTGGTAATGGATTCAGTGAATAGAGGTGCAGAAGGAGGAGGCATATCTATAGTCACTTTGGTTCCAGTAGAGAGAGGTGAGAGACCAGAGAAGATGCTGGCCATGGCTAATGAAGAAGATGGAGAAAGAGGAGGTGGAAGTGGTTGCAAAGGAGGAGGTGTAGATCCTAAATCCAAAGCCTGAGAAGTGAGAGATAAACTTACTTCTGTTGGGCAATCAGCAAAAGGTGAAATTAGAGGTTGACTCACCTCTACCTCCAAAGAGATTTCTCCTATTTCTGGTGGGGTTGGTGAATCTGGTATGTTCACCATCTCAGCTGGAGTGGCAGATGAAGGGGCTTCTTGTTCTCCTCCCTTCTTGACAAATTTGACCTTTATAGGCCTCTTAGAAGAGCTCTTGTCCTTTTCCTTTTGGAGGGCCCCACTTCCAAAGCAACCAACTTTGAAAAACTCTCTTCTTTGTAACTCATTCCCCAAGAAATGAGCCATGCCTTAGTGCATGTGAGAATCAGAGCTGATCTATCCGCAATAGAGGATTTTTCACCAATAGACCAATCAATAGCTAGGAAAACATATTGATCCTCATTCAGTCCATCGTATGAAGCATCCAGAACACTTTCATTGTCACCAGTACCCTCTAGGATGTCAGGAAGCTCTAGTGTCTGAATCTCTTCAAGTGTTAACCTACTATGATCCTTTCTGTGGATAGCAACTTCATCACGAAGATCAATCCAGATGTCTTCTATGCTAGGCACATGTAGGTACAAGGTTCCATATGACTTAAGAACTCCTCAAAAGTCAAACATGTCCCTGTGCTTCATGTGCTTCTTTAACTTCTCTTGAAGCTCATGCACTACATTCTTTGATTTTACCACCATTGAGTAGGTATACCTTCCAATAGAAATTGGGAAGGATACGGTGGCCTTGTGCTTACTCTGTTGGAACTTGTGGAAATCCAACAATTACCTGACCAACTCCATCAGGATCAGCTTGTCTCCTGGGTATTTGGGCAATCAGAAAGGATCACCCAGGTACATGACCACTCGAAGGTATGTGAACTTCTTAAATTGTAAGAAGACACAACCCCATTTTGAAACTTCAGCCCATGCCTCATCAGAGACTCTTGTTTTCCTCAGTTCAGGGTTCATCCTGTAGATGTTCTCATAAAAGAAAGCATCATTTACTCTTCTGAATTGGTCCTTGGACCCCTTCCTTGTTAGCTGAGGAAAAAACTGATAAATGTGTTCAGCTACCTTGTTTCCCTTTATCTCTAATTTGGGATAATTCCTCATACCAGCTGCTACATATGTGACATATGAGGACATATAAAATTTTCCCAGAGACAAGACTATTTTCATCTGGGAGTCTATCTCGTCACTGATAAGACTACCCCAATCAATCCCTTGTTGATTCTTCTTCATGATGACCATGAATTGATACATCCATCCTTGGAAGTCATTTGACTCAGGGAGTCCAAATACTTCGGCTTAGCAAGGTGATGATGTCATTGATCTCAAGGATGAAATCACTTCTAGGGACAAACTTGGGAAACCTAGAGATGGCTGGCTTGGCCTTGATCAAGAACTTTTTATTCACATGCCTAATGCAGTCTTCTTGATCCTTGTCCCAGGATTTCTGTGCTGACTTGAGGTCTACGTCCACATACTCCTCGAAGTTAGGTAATTTTGAGAAGGTCATCAAAGTAACCTTCATCTAACTTAACTATGACCTCTCCCGCCTGATTTCTTACTGAACGAGAAGTAGAGTCATAATTTGAAGCACATGCCAAGATGAACTTGGGGCACTGAGCAGACATGGGGAATCCTACTGCAAGAGGGAGGCCACTGCCAGCTATTGATCTCATCCAGGGGGTTTGGGAAGAATCCTTGATTCTATTCCAAAAATATTCCATGTCTATATTTCTGAGTTATGTATCCCAGATGTCATAATTGCAATCAATGTAGGAAGGAGACTCCACCTTCCGTAATTTTTACTTCATCTTCCTAGACTTATCTGACTTATCCTGTGATGGTCCAGGATCTGACATGAGGAGTTTTGGAGGAGGAGTGCACTGATCACTTCTGGTTTGGATATTTGGGTTTGAAAACTTGCTAAGCAACCCCACAGACCCGATGCACTGTGGAGTGTGTTGGAGATTAGACCTTGTCGGACACTTTTAAAGTCCTGAAAACTAGTTGAGTGTCAGAAAATATTAAGTGTTGGACACTCGATAAGACCTGACACACTACGAGAACTAGAAGGTGTCGAGTAATCAGCAAGGTCTGACACACTGCGGAACCAGAAGGTGTTGAGCACCTCACAAAACCTAAAACACTAAAAACTAGATGTCAGAAAATTTTGGATGACTGACACTTAGGACAACCTGAAATACTGTGGAAATTGGAGATTGTAAAACACCCTGCAAAACCCAAAATACAAGGGTCGGGTTTTTTGGGATGTCAAGACATGTAAACTTTCCGTCATTTCAATAATTAGGATTTTTGTATTCTTCTCATTTTCTTTGAACAACAAAATGGTATATTCCAAGGTATAAAAATAGGAAAATACCCAAAGGGTGAATTCTAAGAAACAATTCTATTGGAATGAAACCTAAAAATGAAGAAGGACAATAAAAACCCTAAACCTAAAAGGAAAAATGGGAAAGGAAGAAGAATGTCAAAAATGCATCATCACAAAAACACATCTAACAGACCTCACAAGCAAAGGGTAGGGAAAATACCTTCAACAAGTCAAAAAATAATCAAAAAATGAATCACGCAATGAGCATGAGATCAAATCGGGTTTGAAGGTGGAAGAGCATGCACGAGAAAATCCACGCAGCAAAAAGTATGAATGGTAAAAATGACGTGTAAATCCAACTATTTATAAAAAATCCTAGTACATTTATTACACTTCACTTGACATGTGTACCAACTACCAGACAACTCGGCATTAATGCCATGTCATCATGCTTGGAGTGTCTGAAAACCTGACACAAAGGATTTCCTACCAATTTGGGTTTCAAGTTTCAAGAAACATGCGACATGAAGCATGGGATGTTTAGATGTTTGAAGGTTCCAAAAACCCAACACAAAGGAACATATCAGGTTTCAGGTTTGGGAAACATGTGACATGAAGCATGTTTTTGATAAGGCATGTTCCGATGCTTCAAGGTCCCGAAAACCTGATAGACTAGCTTAAATTGGGTTTCAGGTTTCGGGAAACAATCGACATGAAGCATCATATAAAATATGTTGATCATGTTGTTGAAACTTGAAAACCTGAAAATCTTCTCAAAAGAGGCTTTTCAAAGATTTTTCTCCAAAAATTTTCTATGGTTATCTTGATTTTAGCTAGAAACACTAAAATGGGATAACAACTGGCTCTAGTTGGGGAATTTCTTTGCAATATCAAAGGAAGAGAACTTAGAATCTCTGGTTATATCCATTGGGATATGGATTCTGAAAGAACAAAACCAAAAACCAATAAAGAAAGAAATAAAAAAAAAGTAAACACACAACAGAAAACAAAATATATATAATGCAAGAGAGCATCTTGCATTACTAATGGAACAACTTTATATGTTGACCACTAAAAGGTAGAGGAAGTAACTCTTCATTTAGATATGATAGACAGAAGCTATTTTCACCATTCAGATGATGGATCTTAAAAGGTTCTTTCTAAAAAGAATCAAACTTTCCATGCATCCCCTTCTGTTCCCTTCTCTTATCCCAGAGAAGTACTAGATCTCCAATCTAGAAAGTCATGTTGCCTTGATTTCTTATCAAACATCTTCTTTACCTTGTTCTAATGATCTGCAATGTGATCAATCACTTTCCTCCTTTCCTCTTCCAACCTAGCTAGGTACATAACCCTCTTCTCAACAGAACTTTGAAAAGTTTCATCTTTAATTACTTTGGCCAACTGTAAAGCTGGAAATTCTACAGAGATAGGGATCTCAGTGTTAATACCATATAGCACCTAGAATGGAGACATCCTAATAGCTTGGTTAGGAGTAATCCGATCAGCCCATAATGCATCATACAATGCTTTGTGCCATGTCCTTTGATTTTCATCAACCAAATTTTTGATTATGGTCACCAGGTTTTTGTTGCTCGATTCAGCTTGGCCATTGGCTTGAGGGTAGTAATTGGATGAATGATCCAACATGATCCCAAATCTATAACAAAAATTTTTCAGCTCATGGGATGAAAAATTAGAGGCTTTTTTGGCAACAATCTTGTGAGGCATGCCGAATCTAACAATTATATTTTCTTTAAGGAAGTTACAGACAACTTCAGAGGTTGTTTGCTTGATGGGTATAGCTTCCACCCACTTAGTGAAATATTTTGTGGTAGTGAGCACATAGTTGTGTCCCACACTAGAGGTAAAATTCAATACTCTAATGAAATCAATTCCCCACTAGCGAAAAGGTTTTGTTAGTGTAAAATCACAGCACCCTTGGATGTTGATCAGATTTCTAGGTTGATCACTCTAGCATCCAGTGTGATTGCCCAACATTGAATCCTTTCTCCAAGTGTGGGACTTACAGAAATGAGAAAGGAATCTCCAGAGAAGGCTGGTTCCTCTTCCTAAACTACCTACCATAAGCTATTCCAGTGTAGGTAAGCTAATCTAAACCTAATCTAACCATGCTAAGGAGACAGAGAGAGAGAGAAAAGGGAAAAATAGAGCCTACACTAAAACGGTGATACACTAGAGAAGGAAAATTTTGAAACATCTATCAAAACTACCATGGAACAAGGAGAGGTGAGCGATGGGAAGGATGGATAGATGCATCACAGGCCCAAGGATAGATTTCACACAGAAAATGTCCCAAAACTCCATGAACACAGCTCCAAACCTGTAATGAACATTCAAACATGCACAAATACCTGCAATGAAGAGAGGCAAGAAGAAAACAAGAAAAAATGAGCAAAGATGGATAGATGCATCACGAAACATGTTTTTATTACTCTAGAAGTTAACACAGAACATCATTTCAATAGTAAAAGGTAGAAAACCCCATTACAAAGAAGGGGAGGAGGTTTGAACTCCATTTTCAACCCTGGAGAAGAAAATAAGGGAGGGCAGAGCCGAAAATATGAACAACATTTTTAAAAAATGATCCAAATCTGGCTTTATACAATGCAAGGGTTGAGCCCAGGAGAGAGAAACATGGGAAAATGTGTAAGCAGTCCAACCATTGACCAAAATGCATTCTTCATTAAAATCGGTGGTTGAAACATCACTTCTGGCCATGCTGAAGAAGAATGTAACCCATGTGCATTAAAACTGGTTGTTGAAACATCAGTTCTGGCCATGCTGAAGAAGAATGCGACCCATGTGCATTAAAATTGGTTGTTGAAACGTCAGTTCTGGCCATTACCACGTGCCAGATACATTTCTTGATTTTCTCTCTCCAAACTGAACCAAACTACAAGATTGACCTAGGAATCATGTAGATAATTTCACCAGCTTTCCATTGATATAAAGAACGCAAAAATCTGAGCTTTGGATCGAAAGTTATGGCAATCTGAAGATTTTAGGGCAAAAACAGGCCAAAACGGATTTTGAATTTTTTCCCACGTTTTGCCACTTGGATGACACATGTCAGGCTCTGATTGGCTGAGAAATTCTCTCTCCTCCACCTTTCTGTGAGTTTTCCTTTGAAAATTTTGACTTTCTATAACTTTGGAAATTTTTCCATTTTTCCCTCGTGCCCCCGCTACTTAGGACACGTGGCATGATTTGGTTGGAGGACGGGGCGCGGGGTCATCCTTGTCTTTTAATTTTTTGGCCCAAGACTTTTGTCAAATTTTCATAAGTCTTTCCCTGGCTCCGAATTCCCCCACCTTAGGACACATGTCCTCTGTCTATTAGCTTGGGCCGACCCTTCAAACCTTGCCCTTTGAAATTTTTTGGCCAAAAAACACTTAGCCAATTTCCATTGCGCTTCCCCTTGTGACACGTGTCACGCTGCGATTCATCCGCGGCCCTCCTTGTCTCTTTTCAGCCACTTCACTTTTTCACGTCCCACATGTACTTTTGGCCCAGATGTCCCAAACTGTCTGGGACAAAATTCTCTGAACCGCCCGATTCAGGCTGACTTGTTCTTGTTTGCGGCAAAGACACATGGCAAGATCCCATTCACTCTCAGCTCCTTCAGCTTTTCACGTCCCACGCGTACTTTTGGCCCGGATGTCCCAAACTGAAAGTCCTCTGTTTCGGCCGAACCGGCCGGTTCACGTCCTCCTCGCACTTTTGTCCCAACTGTCCCGGACTGCCTGGGAAAAATATCTCCGAACCGCCCGAAATGGACTAACTTGCCCCAAACCGGCCGATCTGTTTCCCGCGCGTACTTTTGGTCTGGATGTCCCAGACTGAACAAAACAAGACTTAGGTAATTTTCTTTCATTTTTCTGGCCGGTTCGGCTTTTCGTGCCCCGTGCGTCCCAGTGTCCCAACTATCCCAGATGCTACGTAGACCGCCTGGTGGCTTTTCGGCTGATTCATGCTCTGACGTCCCAACTATCCCAAGGACTGCCTGGACTAGGACTTAGCCAATTTTCTCTGTATTTCGGCACCAATCTTGGATTTTGTAAATTTTTCACATTTTTAAAACCTGTTGGGTTTTCTTCTTGGACAGGAGAGTTAAAAAGAAGCTAAGGGGACCCCAGAAACATGATTTTGGGCCTTGAATCAATCTATTTTCCTGGGACATGAATATTCCGATGCATGTTATCAAAATTACCCTGGGGGTGAATTTTGGATAACAAGTTCTTCAATGAGCACAGGCTTCAGGGGAAGGGCTGTCAGCTTAGGATGACCAATGAAATGTTGACAAGATTCACATTTGGAAACTCATTCTATTGAGTCTTGAAAGAGAGTAGGCCAATAGTACCTAGCCCATAGGAACTTATAAGATATTATAGATGAAGATAAATTTCCTCCACATGCTATATTGTGAAAGGATTCTAGCAACCTTACTTGCTGAGATTTATCGACACAGTGCAAGAAAACACCATCAATGCCTTTCTTATATATTCCATTGTCTCACAGAATGTATCTCACAAATATTAACTTCAATTTTGTCTTCTCCTTGTGGCTTAAATATTGGGGTCATTCACCGTAAGTCAAAAATAAAGCAATATTTGTGTACCACTCATCGATCGTGCTAACGAAAAGCACCATGGGTAATTCCTCAGAGGTGTCTTCAATTTCTTCGTATTATGTCTCAGTATTACTTTCTGTGATCAGTTGGCATAGACCCCTTCCTCGTACAAACTTGGTTAGTCTGATGTCCAAGTCATATTATTGGACCTTAGCTATCTAGTTACCCTATTGAATACCCAGCTCTTGTTGAGTCAAGATGGATTTAACTATAATATCAGGAACAAGAACAAGAGTATGAGAACTCAACACATAGTATCTTAAATGTTTCACTTCTCGTACCACCACATAAGCATGATTTTCAATTTGTGACATCTTTAGCTCATGTTCCTTTAATGGGTAGGTCATGAAAGTGATGGGAGCTTCAATGCCTTCTTCGTTCTCCTGCATCAGGATGGCTGACACTATATGTGTGGAAGCATATCTATACATGATGAAGTATTTTTTGAAATCTGGACATACCAGAACAAGAGCATGAGCAATTGCCTTTTTGACTTCATCAAATGTAAGCTTCCCTTCGATATTCCATTGAAATGGAGTTTTACCTTTCGTCATCCCAAGGATATCCTTGGTTTTATCATCAAAGTTAGGTACGAACCTCGTTAAGAAATTGACTTTTCTAAAAAAGGAATGCACTCCAGTTTTACTTGTGGGTAAGGTAAGGCCTTGTATGGCCTTAACTCACTCTGGGTCAATTTTATTTCCTTCTCTAGTCACGATGTGACCCAAAAAAATTTCCTTCAGCTACCCCAAACATATATTTCTTAGGATTTAATGAAATCCCATGACACATGCACCTTAAAAGTACCTGCTCTAAGTGATCATAATGATTGCTCCACTTTTTAGAGAAAATGATCAAGTCATCCAAATATACAACTATACATTTTCCCATCATATCTATGAAAGCCAAGTCCATAGCTCTTTGAAATGTGGCCCTGACGTTGATCAAACCAAAAGGCATCCTCTTGTAAGAAAAGGTCCCCCATGGTGTTTTAAATGCATTTTTATACTGATCCTCAATAGCTACCTCAACTTGATTATATCCTAAAAATCCATCAAGCATGGATAGGATCTCTGATCTAGTAATAGTCTGTAACACCTAATCCATGATAGGCAAGGGATAGTTATCTTTTAATGAAGACTGATTCAGGTTCCAGAAATCCACACAAATCTAGATTTCACCATTCTTCTTCCTCATAGGGATGATGTTAGAAACCCAGGTAGAATGGTGGATTGGAAAGATAATCCTTGCATTTAACATCTTATGGATTTATGTAAGAATTATCCCTGAGATTTTTGGATTGTAATTCCTTTATTTCTACCTGTTGGGTTTTACATCAGAATTCAAAGGAATACTATGCTACACATCTTTGAGCTTGAAGGATTTTAACTCTACATAGGACCAAGCCAAGACATCCATGTATCTCTTTAGGAGTGAAGTGAATTTTGATTTCTCCTCAGGGGAACAACATTTCTTGATATTCACCATCCATAGTTGATCAAGAGAGTCTAAATTAACTTGGTCTACTTTTGATGAAGAAGTACCTTCAATCTACCTTTTATTCTAGATAAAATTATCGTTCTTATCAAACAGACCTTCAAGAGAAACCAATCCCTTGGGAATATTATTTCCTTTTAGATGAATGAACTCACCATTAACTTCTTGATATGAATTCAAAACAGATTCACGGAAGGCTGATTCTGACCCTTCAAAATACAGTTCACTAAAATTATCAGCTTTTTCCAAAAAAGACAATATATGTTGATCATCATTAAATACTTAAGAATGTGCTGAGTTATCTAGAACACTGGGATGATATACAAATTCAATGGTGTACGTGTCCCATTTGAACTATGGATGAGGAAGGAGAAGAGATGTAGACATGGCTAAAGAATTGGCTTTGTCATTATGATCCCTCAAAACTTCCTTGATGGAAAAAGCATCAAAGGATTCTATAATATCCCATACCTTATTCTTGTAATGTCTCAGGTGATCATGTTTCACTTGATAGATCCCTTTCACCTAGTTAACAATCAGCTCCGCATCCCCTTGAACCTTGAGATTTCAAATTCCCTTTTGTCTGGCCATTTCTAATCCTAATAACAAGGCTTCATACTCAGCTGTATTATTAGTGTTATCAAACTACAACTTGAAGGTTAAGGGAAAGATTTCAGAATCTAGAGATATAAGAACTACACCATCTCCTGATCCGATAGTTGAACAACTCCTATCAAATTCGAGGGTCCAAATAGCATTAGAATCCTCTTGTTTGATGTCTACAGCTGGTACCTGTGATGTCATGAAGTAATTTCCCAAGCCAACATCTTCGAAAAGAATTTGAGCCTTGGGGTCATCTGATTGATTTAGTGACCAAATACTTCACTTGAGGTTTAGGATAGAGAATGCGAGAAAATCCATTAAATGGGATATTAGCCTTAGTCTTGTCCATGTTGATCTCTCCTCTAACGTCTTTACAAAAACCTCTTCCTAAGAGAATACCATAAGCAGCTGGAATCTCAGCAACCAGAATGGTCATTTTTACTCTCTTCTCTAGGAAGACAATGAATACAAATTGCGAATCTTTGATTTGACCAATCAAGGGAACTTTCTTGGTTTCCATGGAATAACACCATCCATATGATTTATTCAAAGTAAGTCCAAGGGCATGGGCTACTTTTTTGGGTATCATGTTATCAGAGACTCCTGAGTCAATGATGCAATTGCTGAGTTCGAATCCATTTATGAGTAAGGACAAATAAAATGGTTCAATCTTTCTTGAAGGAGCAGAGGTCATATTGTTTTGAGGTGAAGGGTAAATAGGAATAGAAAAAATTCCTTTCAGAGATGAAGGAATAGCATCCTTGCTTCTAATGAATTTGGAAAGTTTCTTGAATTACTCTAGGTTTGATTGAAGGTATTCTTCTTCTGACATTTGGATCTTGGTTCTTTTTACATGGTCAATGATATCAAAAGTAGTGTATGAAGGAGTGATGCTAGTTTCAGTTTTGATCACATGGGCCTGAGTTAAGGTATTGGTCTTAGGAGCAGGAGAAGGAGAATAGGATGAATTTGTTACTTTTTTAGTCATCTCCTTTTCATTTTGTGCTGAGATAGGAAAGCCTCTCTTAGCTATGACCATGGGAGCTTCTTTACTCTTCTCCTTAGAGATTTCAACTAGTTTTATGAGATTCTAAGATTGAGACCGAGTGAAGACCGCAAAATACTGAATGTCAGGTTCGCATCCATCTTCCTCATATTCCAAATACCTAATGTTGGAGTCACGAGCTGAATCATCATAAGACTCATCAGCATATCCCAAAGATTCAAAAGCTTCGTGATAATCTTGAGCTTCTGGTTCTTCATCTTCTTCGACTATCTCTACTACTACATTAACAAGAGGGGATTTGATGGCCAGCCTTGGTTCAGAAGTAGTTAACTGTGGTCTATCTCTTATAAGCATGCCATTAGTATTATTGAAATTCCATCTAGGGATATCTTGATATGTAACATTGCTCACCTGTTGAGACATTTTCTTTTTCAAAGCGATCAAGTCATTAGCCATCTTATGAATCATGGGATCAGTAGTACTCTGAAAAGAAATCTAATTTTTAGGCTTGGATGATTATTTTCTAATATTTTTGGCCAGAATAAGATCATCTTCTATTTCAGTGGTTGTAGCTTGAGCGGCAGCCAAATCGGGGATAATCGATCTTCTTAACAAGAAGCTTACATCCAGAGGTTGAGAGTTGATAAAGAAACATTTCTGATTCTCGAGAGTAGGAATAACATGATCTGGAATCTTGTGGGTTAGCTTGTTGAATTTGGCTATGAAGTCCCACATGGGTTTATAAGACTCTTTCTTCATGTGGGTGAGCTATTCCAGTAAGGCGTGAGAATCTTCAGCTGGTTTGAACCTTGCTTCAAATACAGATCTCATAGTATCCTAGTTGGTAATGCATGCATTTGGGAGATGATAGAACCATTCTATGGCTATGCCATGTAATGTTTCATTGAAGAGTCAAACAAATACATCTTCATGAGAAACCCTAAGAACACCGCATGCAACAAAGAATGAACTAATGTGTTCATCAGGATATTGTTTCCCATCACTGTTAAACTTAGGAATATTCTCCCATGAGCCATGAGGTAGGTCATGCAATGGTGGAGTAAGGGAAAGAGGACCAATAGCTTGGCTCCAAGGCACAGGCTATGTGGAAATTCTCCTGAATGAAGTGTGAACAAGAATCTAAATATCTAGTAAGAATAATGAATGAAAATTTACAAAGACTTCTTGTTCTTGAGGAATCCACTTCCTTTAGATGGGTGAAGAACTTCTTTCCTAGCTAGATGCAATGTTGTTGGGTGAAATCCTAAAATTATGTTGTTAAAGAAGATCAAAGAATGGATCAGTTTCACCCTTGGCTCGGCTTAACTAAGTGAATATATTCCTGGTCAGCTTGAACTGGAAATTCTTGTAAATAAGGCAAATACAGAGTCACCAAACACCAAAAGGATAAGATTAGTCTTATCAATCTATATTTCCCCAGCGAAGTCACCAAAAAACTGTTGGTTAGATATTTTTTCATGCCAAAATATGAGGTTCAACCACAGTACATGGGATTAAATCCCTCCTCAAAGATAGGTGAGGCTACCTGTTTATTACTAATCTAAAACACATCAAAAATAATATGTATAGTACTCACATTAATCCAGCCATTGGGGTTGGGATAAAATTTCAAAATCCATATCCACGATAGGTAAATATGTTGCTGTTCCAAAATGAAATGGATCAGAAAAGAATACATAATGGAAGGAAATGATGGGAACGTATTTTCTTTTGAGCAAACACAAATCACAAAATAATCATATGAGTTGTAGATAAAAAATGTAATGTAATGTTTGAAATGATTAAAATGATTGATAATTCTAAACAAATAATAGCTTAAGATCCTGAACATAGGAATAATATCTTAAGAGAGATGAATCTCACAACAAAAATTTTGCAAACATAACATCGATTTCTATTCCTCCAATGATTAAAAGAAAAAACAAATTTTTTCTTCTTCACAATAGTTCTTAATATTCCAAAAATATCAACCCGTTGGAATGTATAAGCATCATTTATTTATAATAAAAGGTGTTGAGCGAAAACAGGATAAATCCTAGAAAATAGTCCTTTTAAAAGAGAGTCCTATTTTGCTTG
This sequence comes from Taxus chinensis, assembly GCA_019776745.2. Taxonomy (NCBI): domain Eukaryota; kingdom Viridiplantae; phylum Streptophyta; class Pinopsida; order Cupressales; family Taxaceae; genus Taxus; species Taxus chinensis. The sequence continues at coordinate 36,021 of JAHRHJ020000876.1, forward strand.
ATTCTCATGTAAGAGACCAAGTCAAAATTTACTTCCTATGTGACGAAACAAAAATTAAAAAGACATGTTAATCTTAAGATTGAAATGACATGTCACATTGTGCCTATTTTGTATCATCATCTTTATCTTCCTTTAACAAAGCCTGCTTGTTCTGAAATTCTTGGAATTTTTGGATTATACCCTACATTTCATTCTCATCAGGCATGGTGGAATGACCACTCAGAACTTCACATGTTTAATGAGTATCACTAGCATTGCCAGGAAGCTTTTTCAATCTCTTGTTGAGTTTCCTCAGGGTCTCCGAAGAATGTTCAATTTTCACAAACCTGTCATTGATTTACATGTCGAATCCGTAACTTGGTTCATGTTGAATTGATTCTTGGATCTATTTGTAAATATCATTACTAGGTAGGATACCTGAGCCTTCACTCAACACCTTCGCATAGATTTTAACCAGCTCTTCTTCTAATTTTTTCTTACCATCGACTAATTAATCTCTTGATTCTCTCAATTTGCTGCAAGATTCATTAAGAATCTTTATTCTAAATCTGATGGCTTTAGTTAGCTGAAAATTTTTATCCCCATATGGAATGATTCCCTCCTCGACCAAGATGTGGTATGGGATCTGTTTCAGCATTTAGAGGGCTTCGAAAATCAACTCTAGGTTCCTGATTTCTGCTAAAAAACTCATCATCCATTTTCTCTCCATATTTCTTTATATCCTCTAAAGATTGATTGACTTCCACAGTATCTTGGATGAATTCTTTTCCTTCCAAGAGCAGCCTTTGGTTCCATTCATTGACCACTCTCCCCTTTTCATTGATCTTTTCAATTATGGGTACCGATGAGAAATCGAACCCGATAGGAGTAGAGGATGATGGTGTTGACTCAAGAGGCTTTGAGAGCTTGAGTAACACTTTGGTCAACTACTCCACTTTCTCTTTAAGATCATCCCTACTTTCCTTTGTTTCTTTTAACTTCTGACATAGCACATTCATATCATCTCATGCATCTTGTTGTGTTCCTTCTTCCGTCACTTCCCCTAGATCAACCATGGTTATCTGATACTCAGAGGAAATTATGTCCTCTCTAGTCTTGTTAGCTACAGGAGTGGCTATCTCTACAAATTTGTGCCCCGAAGCATCCACTAAAACCCTTGAAATTTTTTTGGGTTTCTTGGTTGATATAGCAGTAAAAGCCTTGAGTGAGGTAAAATCAAAGGCTGGTAGGGGAACTACCACCTTCCTCTTCCTCAAAGCCTGATCAAGCACCCATTCAGGCATGCCAGAATAATTTTCTACTGTTGCAGGAGTTAGGGTCACACTTGTAGGTGGAGGAAGACTCACTGTTGGAGTAGGAATAGTTGCAAGTGTGGTAATGGATTCAGTGAATAGAGGTGTAGAAGGATGCGACATATCTAGTCACTTTGGTTCCAGCAAAGAGAGGTGAGAGACTAGAGAAGATGCTTGCCATGGATGATGAAGAAGATGGAGAAAGAGGAGGTGGAATTGGTTACAAAGGAGGAGGTTCAGATCCTAAAGCTAAATCCTGAGAAGCGAGAGATAAACTTTCTTATATTGGGCAATCAGTAAAAGGTGAAATTAGAGGTTGACTCACCTCTACCTCTAAAGAGATTTCTCCTATTTTTGGTGGGGTTGGTGAATCTAGTATGTTCACCATCTCAACTGGAGTGGTAGATGAAGGGGTCTCTTATTCTCCTCCCTTCTTGAAAAAATTGACCTTTATAGGCCTCTTAGAAGAGATCTTGTCCTTTTCCTTTTTGGAGGGCCCCACTTCTAAAGAAGCTAACTCTAAAACACTCTCTTCTTTGTAACTCGTTCCCTAAGAAATTAGCCATGCCTTAGAGCATGTGATAATCAGAGCTGATCTATCCACAATAGAGGTTTTTTCACCAATAGACAAATCAATAGCTAGGAAAATGTATTGATCCTCATTCAGTCTGTTGTATGAAGCATCCAGAAAACTTTCATTATCACCAACACCCTCTGGGATGTCAGCGAGCTCAAGTTTATGAATATCTTCAAGTGTTAACCTGCTATGATCCTTTCTATGGATAGAAACTTCATGATGAAGATCAACCTAGATGTCTTCTATACTAGGAACATGTAGGTACACGGTTCCATATGACTTAAGAACTCCTCGAAATTCAAACCCCTCCCTGTGCTTCATGAGCTTCTTTAACTTCTCCTAAAGCTCTTGCACTACATTCTTGGATTTTACCACCATTAAGCAGGTATACCTTCTAATAGAAAATTTGGAAGGATACGGTGGCCTTGTGCTTACTCTATTAGAACTTGTGGAAATCTAACTATCTCTTGACCAACTCCATCAGGATCAGCTTGTCTCCTGGGTATCTAGGTAATTGGAAAGGATCACCTAGGTACATGACCACTTAAAGGTACATGAAATTCTTAAATTGTAAGAAGACACAACCCTATTTTGAAACTTCATCCCATGCCTCATCAGAGACTCTATTTTTCCTCAGTTTAGGGTTCATCCTTCAGATGTTCTCGAAAAAGAAAGCATCATTTACTCTTTTGAATTGGTCCTCAGACCCCTTTCTTGTTAGCTAAGGAAAATACCGATAAATGTTTTCATTTACCTTATTCCCCTTTGTGTCCAATCTGGGATAATTCCTCATACCGGCTGATGCATAGGTGACATATGAGGACATATAAAACTTTCCCATAGATAATATTGTTTTCATCTGGGAGTCTATCTCGTCACTGATAATACTACCCAAATCAATCCCTTGTTCATTATTCTTCATGATCACCTTAAATTGATACATCCATCCTTGGAAGTTCCTTAACTCAGGGAATCCAAATACTTGACTTAGCAAGGTGATGATGTCGCTGATCTCAAGGATGAAATCACTTCTGGGACAAACTTGGGGAACCTTGAGATGGCCGGCTTGGCCTTGATCAAGAATTTCCTATTCACATGCCTAATGCAGTCATCTTGATCCTTGTCCCAGGATTTCTATGTTGACTTGAGGTCTACGTTCACATACTCCTCGAAGTTAGGCAATTTGAGAAGGTCATCAAAGTAACCTCCGTCTAACTTAACTATGACCTCTCCTACCTAATTTCTTACTGAACGAGAAGTAGAGTCATAATTTGAAGCACATGCTAAGATGAACTCAGGGCACTAAGTAGACATGGGGAATCTTGTTGCAAGAGGGAGGCCACTGCTAGCTGTTGATCTCATCCAGGGGGTCTGGGAAGAATCCTTGATTCTATTCCAAAAATCTTCCATGTCTATATTTCTAAGTTATGTATCCCATATGTCATAATTGCAATCAATGTAGGAAGGAGACTCCACCTTTCTAAATTTGTACTTCATATTCCCAGACTTATCTAACTTATCCTGTGATGGTCCAGGATCTGACATGAGGAGTTTTGGAGGAGGAGTGCACTGATCACTTCTGGTTTGGATATTTGGGTTTGAGAACTTGTTAAGCAACCCCATAGACCCGATGCACTATGGAGTGTGTCAGAGATTATACCTTGTCAGAAACTTTAAAAGTCTTGATAATCAGATGAGTGTTAGAAATTATTAAGTGTTGGACAATCGGTGAGACCTGACACACTACGGGAATCAAAAGGTGTCGAGCAGTCAACAAGACCTTACAAATTGCAGGAATTAGAAGGTGTTGAGCATCTGGCAAAACCTGAAGCACTGGAAACTAGATGTCGGAAGATGTTGGGTTATCCAAAATGTGCCCCCTGCTCATTTTGTGGCTAACTCCTCTCATTCTTCCCTCTCTTGTGCCTCAGTCACAAAATTTTTCTTTTTAGGCACTCAAAACCTTCTAGAAATGACACCATTGGATAGATCTCTTTCTCAGCTTTCCAGAAAGGTAAAGTTTTTCTCCTAACTCCATGTATTTTTGAAGTTATGGCTCGGCGAAGGTTTTTGGGAAAAGTTTCCCCTGAAAGGCCCCGCAGCCAATGAGATGCCACCATGTAGCACCTAGAGTGGTGGAGTGTGGGGAAATTTTGGAAAATTTTCCAAATGACCAAAAAGGTAAAAATTTGAATTATTTACCCACCGACCCAATTTGGCCCTGTTTTGTCCTAAAATTTCAAATCACCATATCTTTCGATCCAGAGCTTAGTTTTTCACGTTCTTTATATCAATGGAAAGCTGGTGAAATTATCTACAAGATTAAAAGGTCAATTTTTCATTTTTATGGAGTTTAGAGAGATAAAATCAAAAAACATCTCTGGCATGTGGTGATGAATAGAAATGACGTTTCAACCACTATTTTTAATGAAGAATGGCTCACATTCTCTCCCAGCATGGTTAAAAATGTTAGGGAATGGGTCTATCAGGTCACCCATGCTATTTTGATGGAATTTTGGTCAATGGTTGAACCCCTTGCATTTTTTTCCCATGTTTCTCTCTCCTAGGGTCGTGATTTGCACTATAAAAGCTAGAATGAGTTCATTTTTGCAAAAGAGACACTTTTCAGCTCTGTAACTTCCTTTTTCTTCCTCCTTGGTAGAATTTGTGAAGAAATTTTACCTTTCCATGTAATGCAACACCTTTTCTTGCCTCTGGATCACTGTAATGTACTGTATTAGATCTGAGATGTTGATATATGTTCTGTGATTAAAATCCCTCAATCCTTTCATATATCTATCATTGCTTTCTTGATCTTTCATTACATTTTGAGCATTTGTGCATGTTTTGTGCTATGTTTCCTTGTGGATTGTGTATTTCATGTAGCATCAAGTTTCTACAACTCCTTTGGTGCATCACCTATTAGCATTAGTTCTTTCTTTTTGCATTTTCTATCCTTGTCCCTTTGGAATTTAGAGTAGATTTAGGAGTTTAAACCTCTATAATTATGCAAGTAAAATAGCTGATCAGAGGAGTTGAGGAACCAGCCTCTAATCTGGAGATTCCTCTTCTATTTTTTTGAGTCCCACACTTGGGAAGAGGATTCAATGTTGTGCAATCACACTGGATGCTAGTATGATCAAACTAGAAATCTGATCAACATCTAAGGGGTGTTGCTGATTTGCAACAACAGTTTTAGCACACTGGGTGGTACCTTAGAGGTCTTCCACTTTATCTTTGATAGGTTGGTGTGTTCCTGTTAAAGATTTAGCCTTTTGGAGGCACTTTCAAAAGCACATCTGGTGACTCCATCTGGTAAACAACTCATTCTTTAAGTTGCAGACCTGTTTTCCATTCATTTCCACCCATTCTTCTTTCCATCATTTTCACTCTTTTCCATTACATGAAGTTGTGCAATAATGACTTCATTTCCATCATGGAATTCACATTTACAATAGCATTATATCACACCTCCAACATGTTTTACAAATCCTTCAAATCATTATTTTGATCAAATTCAAAATCAGCATGTCTACCCATATGAGCAATAGTGCCAAAGTCAGTTTGGATATGAAGCATGTCAAGCACAAGGGTATGTTGCTTGTGAGGGTAGTCAAGAAGAAAATGTAGATCTTCTGGAACAAATCAAAAGATGGAGGTAAACATGGTACAATCCAGGGCTCAAGCACAAATGAAAGCATTTAGAATCAGTTGTAGAGCACCTTGTCCATGGGTGGGACCTTTTCCAAGGCATTACAGCCCTCAAGAGAAGCTAGACTTCATGATTACAACACTACCATTGTTTGCAAAGTGGACTAAAGGAATAAAGGTGTATGAGAGGAGTATTCAACAACCTTATCAACAGGTAAGCACACCATCTCATGCCTTTTCTCTCCCTCTTTCCCAATTTGTTTTATCTCAGCAGTGTCAAGTTTTAAACTCTCCATCTGTTGTCTCAAGTGTTGAATCCATTTCTCCATTCCCTAATCTTCCACCCCATCTCAATTATTCTGTCCTTTTCCCTTCCAAACAGCCATTCCCTCCAAAGAAACAAGAGTTCTTACCTCCTCCACCACCATGAAAAATTACCTAGCCATTTGAGTTACAATCCACTTCTCCTCTTGCATTACCAAATCCATGTTGGGAGGATAAAAATCAGAATTATAGTCAAGGAAAACAACAAAAAAAATATTTGGACTCTTAAATTTGGGATGACAAAAATCCCCTTGATGGTTAAGCCTTTAGAAGAGGTTGGAGTTAGAAAACAAGTGGTGGTTAGGATTGAATTTGCTGTAGCAGGAGAAGAGCAAAAAGAAGAAGCAGATCAGCAATCAGTTTGCTTAGAAAGTAGTGTCCATGTTAGCATTCTATTTGAAGAGAATGCTGATTCAATTCAAGTTACACAATCAGCCATGGAGGAAGAAATCTTTGAAGAAGATCGTATAGTCCCAACTTGTCCTCTAGAGTAGCAGATCGAAGAGTTTGACTTAATGAACTTCATGCTAGAGGAAGATTTCTATCAAGAACAAGATTGTCTTCAAGTAGTAGAAGAGGGAGAAGCTGCTCCAAATCCAAAAGAAGAGGAGCACATTCTAGTTGTGGAGGAGAAAATTGCAGATCCAAGGGCTTTGAATGCAAAGCAGGCTACAAGAGAACCTTCAATTCTTCTTTTTACTTCATCTCTCTCGAGTTCTAGTGCTAAAGAAGAGTTTTATCTCTCAAATTCAATGTTGGAGGATGAAAGAAACCATGATGATCAAGTTATAGATCAAGTGGATACCATGGAGGAAGTTGAGCATTTGCAGTAGGAAAATAATGAGATAGTTTATCTGTCAGATTTAGAGGACTGTTTTGATGAAGAAAAACCGGTTGAGTTCCTACCATTCTCTCTTTCATCATCCACGTTCCAAACACCTGAGCCTACTGTCATGAAGGAGAGCACCCATTTACAGCAGCCTCCATCTTATAGCAGCTCTTTAGAACCAAGACTAGAAGATTTTAATCTTTCATGTCCTTTATTGGAGGAAGAGAAAGGGCAAAAAGGTTCTACCTTTGCTTCTGCACCATCCATTCAATAAGGTCTACAAGAAGACTCCATTTTTGGAGTTAAAAATCAGAGCTATGGGTATATCAAATGGATCATACCTTTCCCAATAAGGTATTTGAATTCATTGGAGTTAAAGGAGAAGTCACAACCAATCATGCTTTCTCCTAAGCATGAGGATGAGCTACAAAGAACCAAGGATCAGCTATCATACCTCTCCAATCTAAATGCAAAATAACTAAAAGAGGTATTGAATTTACCTCTCCAATCCAAAATGTGCGTCCTACTCATTTTGTGGCTAACTCCTCTCATTCTTCCCTCTCTTGTGCCTCAGTCATAAATTTTTTCTTTTCAGGCACTCAAAACCTTCTGGAAATGACACCATTGGATAGAGCTCTTTCTCATCTTTCCAGAAAGGTAAAGTTTTCCTCCTAACTCCATGTATTTTTGAAGTTATGGCTCGGCGGAGGTTTTTGGGAAAATTTTCCCCTGAAAGGCCCACGGCCAATGAGGTGCTACCACGTGGCACCTAGAGTGGCAGAGCGCGGGGAAATTTTGGAAAATTTTCCAAATGACCAAAAAGGTAAAAATTTGAATTATTTTCCTACCGACCCAATTTGGCCCTGTTTTGCCCTAAAACTTCAAATCACCATATCTTTTCATCCAGAGCTTGGTTTTATGTGTTCTTTATATCAATGGAAATCTGGAGAAATTCTCTACAAGATTCCAAGGTCAATTTTTCATTTTTATGGAGTTTGTAGAGAGAAAATAAAAAAATGTCTCTGGCATGTGGTGATGAACAGATATGATGTTTCAACCACCGTTTTTAATGAAGAATGGCTCACATTCTCTCCCAGCATGGTTAAAAATGTTAGGGAATGGGTTTACTAGGTCACCCATGCTATTTTGATGGAATTTTGGTCAATTTTTGAACCCCTTGCATGTTTTCCCACGTTTCTCTCTCCTGGGGTCGTGATTTGCACTATAAAAGCCAGAATGAGTTCATTTTTGCAAAAGAGACACTTTTCAGCTCTGTAACTTCCTTTTTCTTCCTCCTTGGCAAAATTTGTGAAGAAATTTTACCTTTCCATATAATGCAGCACCTTTTCTTGCCTTTGGATCATTGTAATTTACTGTATTGGATTTGAGATGTTGATATATGTTGTGTGATTAAAATCCCTCAATCCTTTCATATATCTATCATTGCTTTCTTGATCTTTCATTACATTTTGAGCATTTGTGCATGTTTTGTGTTATGTTTCCTTGTGGATTGTGTATTTCATGCAGCATAAGGTGTCTACAACTCCTTTGGTGCATCACCTATTAGCATTAGTTCTTTCTTTTTACATTTTCTATCCTTGTCCCTTTGGAATTTAGAGTAGATTTAGGATTTTAAACCTCTGCAATTATGCAAGTAAAATATCTGATCAGAGGAGTTGAGGAACCAGCCTCTAATCTGGAGATTCCTCTTCCATTTTTGTGAGTCCCACACTTGGGAAGAGGATTCAATGTTGTGCATTCACACTAGATGCTAGTATGATTAAACTAGAAATCTAATCAACATCCAGGGGGTGCTGCTGATTTACAACAACAGTTGGATGATCGACACTAAGGACAATCTAAAATACTATGGAAATTAGAGATTGTAAGGCACCCTACAAAATTTAAAATATAATTATTGGGTTTTTGAGATGTCAAGACATGGAAACTTTTTGTCATTTCAATATTTAGGATTTTTGTATTCTTCTCATTTACTTTGAACAACAAAATGGTATATTCAAAGGTATAAAAATATGAACACACCTAAAGGGTGAATTCTAAGAAATAATTTGATTAAATGAAATCTAAAAATGAAGAAGACAATAAAAACCCTAAACCTAAAAGGAAAAGTAGGAAAGGGAGGAGAATGTCAAAACGATTATCACAAAAACACATATAATAGAACTCACAAGCAAAGAGCAGGGAAAATACCTTTAACACGTTGAAAATTAATCAAAAAATGAATCATGCAATTGAGCATGAAATCAAATTAGGTTTGGAGGTTGGAAGAGCATGCACGAGAAAATCCATGCAGTAAAAATTATAATAGGTAAAAATGACGTGTAAATCCAAGTATTTATAAAAATCCCTGCATTTATTACACCTCACTTGACTCATGTGCAAACCACTTGACAACTCAGCATTAATGCCATGTCATCATGCTTAGAGTTTCTGGAAACATGACACAAAGGATTTCCTACCAATTCAGGTTTTAGGTTTCAGCAAGCATGCGACATGAAGCATGGGATATTTCAATGTTTAAAGGTTCTAAAAACCTGACACAAGGGAACATATCAGGTTTCAAGTTTCGGGAAACACATGACATGAAACATGTTTTTGATAGACTAGCTTCAAGGTCCCAAAAACCTGATAGACTAGCTTGTTTTTGGTTTTGGGTTTCGGGGATAATTTGCAAAAAGCATCATAAAAAATATGTTGTCATGTTATTGAAACCCAAAAACCTGAAAATCTTCTCAAAAGATCTTTTTAGAAGATTTTTTCAAAAAAAATTCTATGGTTATCTTGATTTTAGCTGGAAACACTAAAATGGGATAACAAAACTGTAAACCCTAAACCCTTATCCCTAACAAATAACCCCTAAATCCTAAACCCCAATCCCTAAACACTAAAACCTAAAACCTAAACCCTAAACCCCTAGCCCTAAAACATTAACTATAAAATGTAAACCCTTAGCCATAAATCTTAAAACTTAAACCCTAAATTATAAACCCTAAACTTTAAACCATAAAACCTTATCCCTAATCCATTAACCCTATAAACTAAACCCTAAACCAAAAACCCAAAACCTAAAACAAAAAAAAAACCATAAACCCCCTAATAAAACCTAAACCCTAAAACATAAACCCTAAACCCTAAATACTAAACCCTAAAACCTAAAATATAAACTCTAAAAACTAAATCCTAAACATGAAACCATAAATTTTTAGCCCTAAATTTAGAATGTTAAACCCTAAACCAAAAAATATAAACCCTAAAATCTATACACTACACCCTAAAACCTAAGCCCTAATCTATAAACCCTAAACCCTAAGTACTATACCCTAAACCATAAAACCTAAATTGTAAACCACCTAAACCCTAAATTATTATCCCTTAAACATAAACCATAAACAATAAACCTTAAATACCCATACGTATATCATGATCCCTAAACCCTAAAAACAAAACCCTAAAGCCTTATCCCTAAACAGTAAAACTTAAAACCTAAACCCTAAACCCTAAAACCTAAATTATAAACCCTATACCCTAATCCATAAATTCTAAACCCTAAACCATAAAACCATAAACCCTAAAACCTATGCTATAAACCCTAAACCCTAACCCCTAAACCCTAAAACCTAAAACCTTAACTATAAACCCCCTAAACCATAAATCTAAAACCCTATACCCTAATCCACAAACCCTAAACTCATAACCATAAACCTTAAACCCTAAAACCTAAACCTTAAACCATAAACCATAGAACATAAACCCTAAACCCTATATTGTAAACCCTAAACCCTAACCCCTACAACACAAAACCTAAAACCTTAACCGTAAACCCTGTAAACCATAAATATAAAACCCTAAAACCTAAACCATTAACCTAAATATATAAACCCTAAATGTTGAGAAATAAACTCTAAACCATATACCCTATGCCCTATACCCTAATCCCTAAACCCTAAACCCTAAACCCTAAAAAATAAATCCTTAGCCCTAAACTCTAAACTCTAAACCTTGTACTCTGCACCCTAACCACTAATCCCTTAACCATAAAAACTAAGAACTAAACCATAAACATTGAACCCTAAACTATATATCTTGAGTCCTAAACCATAAACCTTATACCCTAAACCGTAAACCACCTAAACCCTAAACTCTAAATCCTTAGCCCTAAATCCTAAGCCCTAAATGCTAAACCCTAAAAACTAAACCCTAAACCCAAAAATCCCTAAACCCTAAACCAAAAATAGTAAACATTAAACTCTAAACCCTAAACTCTAAACCTTGAACCTAAACCCTTAGCCTTAAACCCCCTAAACCCTAGTAAACCCTATACCCTAAATAATAAACTATATACCCTAATCCCTAAACCCTAAAAAGTAAACCCTAAACCCTTTAACTGTAAACCCTTAACCTTGATCCCTAAACCCTAAATCCTAAAACCTAAACACAAGGCCCTAAACCCTAAACCCCTAGCCCAAAAATCTAAATATAAAACACAAAAACCTAAACCCTAAAGCCTTATCTAAAAACCCAAAACCCTAAACCTTGAGCCCTAAATCATAAAATCTAAACCCTCATCTGTAAAACCTAAAACCTAAACAAATTAAAGCTTAAAATTTGAGGCCTGAACCCTTAAACCCCAATCCATAAATCATAAACCCTAAACTGTAAATGCTAAACACGGACTAAACCCTAAACCCTAAACAGTAAACCCTAAATGCTTAACCTTAAATTATAAACTCTAAACCCTAAAATGTAAACTCCCTAAACCCTAAAGCTTTATCCCTAAATTCTTAACCCTAACCCTTAAATCTTAAACCTTTATCCCTAAACCCTAAATTCTAAGCCCTAAAACCTAAACCCTAAATCCTAATCCTGAAACCCTAAAACCCTAGCCCTAAACCCAAAATCCTAAACCCTAAACCCTAAACCCTAAAACCTAAACCCTAAACCCTGAGCCATAAACCCTAAACCCTAAACCCTAAACCCTAAACCTTGAGCCCTAAAATATAAACCCTAAACCATAAACCCTAAACCTTGATCCTCTAAAATATAAAACCTAAACCCATAAATTGCTAAACCCTAAACCCTGAGCCCTAAACCCTATAACATTAACCCTAAACCATAAGCTATAAACCCTAAACCCTAAACCCTAAACCCTGTAATCCCTAAAAGCTAAACCCTTAGACCTAAACCTTTAACCCTAAACCATAAACCTTAAATATTAGACCCTAAACCCTAAACCTTAAATATTATACCCTAAACCCTAAAGCCTTAAGCCTAAATTGTAAGCCCCCTAAACCATAAAACATAAACCCTTAGCCCTAAAACCTAAATCATGAGCCCTAAACCCTAAACCCTAAAACCCTAAATATTAAACCCTAAACATTAAACCCTAATCCCTAAACCACTAATCCCTAGAAAATGAAAATTAAATCCTAAACCCTAAACCCTTAACCCTATAACATGATCCCTAAACCTTAAAATCTAAACCCTAAACCATAAACCCTAAACCATAAACCCTAAACCCCTAGCCCTAAACCCTAAACTTTAAAACATAAACCCTTAGCCCTAAATCCTAAACCTTAAACTCTATGCCATAAAACCTAAACCCTAAAACCTAAACCATAAACCCTAAACCCTTAGCCCTAATCATTTAACCCTAAACCCTAAACCCTGAGCCCTAAATCCTAAATCCTAAACCCTACACCCTAAACTCTAAACTCTAAACCCTAAACCCAAAAACCAAAACCATAAACCCCTTACTAAACCTTAAACCCTAAAACATAAACCCTAAACATTAACCATGAGCCCTAAACCCTAAACCCTAAATACCTAAACCCTAAACCCTAAATTATAAACCCTAAGAACTAAATCCTAAACATTAAACCCTAAACCCTGAGAAATAAACCCTAAATTCATAAACCTAAATGCTAAATGTTAAACCCTAAACCCAAAACTCTAAACCCTAAACCCTAAACCAGAAATTCTAAACCCTAAAAACTAAACCCTAAACCCTAAACCCTAAACCCTAAGTATAACCCTAAACCCTAAAAACTGTACCCTAACCCTAAAACCTAAATTGTAAACCCTAAATAATAAACCCCCTAAACACTAAACCCTAAATTCTTATCCCTAAACCCTAAACCATAAACCCTATACCCTATACCCTAACCCTAAAACCTAATTCCCTAAACCCTAAAGCCAAAACCCTGAAACCCTAAACAATAAAGACAAAACCCTAAACCCTAAACACTAAACCTAAACCCTAAACCCTAAAGCCTAGCCCTAAAATTTAAACCCTAAACCCTTAACCACTAAACCCTAAACCATAAACCATATACCCTAAATCCTAAAAACCTAAACCTAAACCTAAAACCAATAAATCCCTAAACCCTAAACACTAAAACTCCCTACCCTAAATCTAAACCCTAAACCCTAAAATCTAAGCCCTAAACCCTAAACCATAAACCCTAATCCCTAAACATAAATCCTAAAGTAAACCCCTAAACCTGAAACCTAAACCCCAAACCCCAAACCCTTAACCCTTAAATCCTAAACCATAAACTAAACCTAAACCCTTAAGCCTAAAACCTAAACCCTAAAGTCCTAAACCCTAAACCCTAAATTATAAACCATAAACCCTAAAGTTAACACCCTAAACCCTAAACCCTAAATTCTGATCCTTCAACCCTAAACCCTAACACTAAACCCTAAAACCTAAATCATAAATTATAAACCCAAAACACTAAAACCTAAACCATAAACTCTAAAAAGCCTAAACCATAAACCCTAAACCTAAACCCTAAACCTTAAACCATAAACCAATGCCCTAAACCCTAAACCCTAAACCCTAAAAACTAAACCCTAAACCCTAAACCATAAACCCTAATCCCTAAAACCATAAACCCTAAACCCTAAACATTAAACCCTAAAAAAAACTCTAAACCCCCTAACCCTAAACCCTAAACCCTAAACCCTAAACCCTAAACCCTAAAAACCCTCTAAAACATAAACCTAAACCCTAAACCATATCCCTAAATCCTAAAACTCTAAACCCTAAATACTAAACATAAACCCTAAAACCTAAATCCTAAACCCTAAAACCTAAACCCTAAAGCCTAAAACATAAACCCTAAACCCTAAACAATAAAACCTAAAACCTAAACACTAAACCCTTAATCCCTAAACCCTAAAACCTAAATGTAAACCCTAAACCATAAATCCATAAACCCTAAACCCTAAACCCTAAACCCTAATCCCTAAAGACTAAACCCTCATCCCAAAACCCTAAAAGGTAAACCCTAAACCCTAAACCTAAAATCCTAAGTCATTATCCCTAAACCCTAAACACTAAACTCTAAATCCTATACACTAAACCCTAAAATATAAACCTTAAACCCTTATCCCTAAACCATAAACCCTAAATGCTAGGTCCTTAACCATAAACCCTAACCCATAACCTATACCCTAAACCCTAAAAACTAAACCCTAAAAAAACCTAAATGGTAAACCCTAAACCTTAAAACCCTTACACTAAACTGTAAACCCTAAACCTAAACCTAAACCCTAAACCTAAACCCATAAACCTAAACCTAAACCATAAACCCTAAACACTAAACCCCTGTAAACCCTTAGACCTAAACACTAAACCTTATAACCTAAACCCTAAACCTAAACACCTATACTCTAAACCCTAAATTGTAAACCTTAAACCTAGACCCTAAACCATAAGTCCTAAATTTAAACCATAAATCCTAAACCACTAAACCTTAAACCCTAAAAAATAAACCCTAAATCCCTAAACCATAAACCCTAAATCATAAACCCTAAAACCTAAACCCTATAGCATGATCTCTAAACCATAAAACCTAAACCTAAAACTAAAACCCTAAACACTAAACCCTAAAATCTAAAACTAAATAATTACCCTAAACACTAAAACCTAAAACCTAAACCCTACACCCTACATCCTAAACCCTAAACCTAAACACTAAAACCTAAACCCTAAACCCTAAATCCTAAACCCTAAACCCTGAACCCTAAAACTTGAACTCTAAACCCTAAACCCTTAGCCCTAACCTTTAAACCCTAAACCCTAAAACCTAAACCTAAAAACTAAACTCTAAAATATAAATCCTAAACACTAAACCTCTCAATCCTAAAACCTAAAATTTAAATCCCTAAGCCCTAAACCCTAAATGTTTATCACTAAACCCTAAACCTAAACCCTATACCCTAGATACATAAACCCTAAAACCTAAGTCCTAAACCTTGAGCCCTAAACCCTAAACCCAAAACCCTAAGACCTAAACCCTAAAGACTAAATGTTAAACCCTTTACCCTAAACCCTAAAATCTAATCACTAAATCCTAAACATTAAACCTAAACCTTAAACCCTAAACCCTAAGACCTAAACCAAAAACCATAAACCCATAGTCCTAAACCATAAACCCTAAACCATAAACCCTAAACCTTAAACCCTAAACCATAAACCCTAAACCCTAAACCCTTAACCCTAAACCCTAAACCCTAATCCTAAACCCTAAACCATAAACACTAAAACCCATACACCTTAAACCCCTCGTCCTAAACCCTAAAATTTAAAACCTAAACCCTTAGCCCTAAATCCTAAACCTAAACCCTAAATCCTGAACCCTTTTAAACCAAAACCCTTATCCCTAAACCATTAACCCTAAAAACTAAACCCTAGACCCTGAACACTAAACCCTAAACCCAAAACCAAAACTATAAACCCTAATAAAACCTAAACCCTAAAAAGTAAACACTAAACATTAACCCTAAGCCCTAAACCCTAAATACTAAACCATAAACCCTAAACTATAAACCCTAAAAACTAAATCCTAAACATGAAACCCTAAATTTGTAGCCCTAAACGCTAAACCCTAAACCTAAAACTATAAACCCTAAACCCTAAACACTAAAACCCTAAAACCTAAGCCCTAAACCCCTAAACCATAAACCATAAATCCTAAACACTATACCCTAAACCATAAAACCTAAATCATAAACCCTAAACCTTAAACCACATAAACCCTAAATTCTTATCCCTAAACCATAATAAATAATAAACCCTAAACCCTAAACCCTAAACCCTACACCCTAAACATTAAACCCTAAACCCTAAACCCTAAAACCTAAACCCTAAACCCTAATCCATAAACCCTAAACCCTAAACCCTAAACTCGAAACCATATTCCCTAAATCCTAAACCCTAAACCCTAAACTTTAAACCCTAAAACCTAAACCATAAATGCTAAACCCTAAACCCTAATCCATATACCCTAAACCTTAACTAAACCCTAACCCCTAATCCCTAAACTCCAAACCCTAAACATTAAACACCTAGCACTAAATTCTAAACACTGAGCCCTAAAACCTAAACCTGACACCCTAAAATATAATAACTAAACCCTAAACTCTAAACCTAAAAACCAATACCTTAAACCGCCTAATAAACCTGAAACCCTAAAACATTAACCTTGAGCCCTAAACCCTAAATGCTAAACCCTAAACTATATGCAACTCAATAATGCTCTATTACCTTAAACCTAACCAGATTACACATATAAGCCCTATATTCATTCCTAATAAACCCTAAACTTCAAAACACTAAACAAATCTCTCTCTCAAACCTATATACCCTGAGTTATTCCTCACCTAAACCTATTGTTATATGAGTTATTTATCAAACCCTAAACTCACATTAACATTTAAACCCATAATACCCTTACCTCTAAGCCCTAAAATAAATTAAATCATAAATATTAAACCTAAATCCTATTTCCTAACATTCTCCCCCTTAATGTGAACATGGGGAAAACCTTCCTTTGTACTTACACCTACTTTCATGATAAGTGATTTTCACAAGACAATCACAAACCTCGCGGATGGTTTTACACCGGCTGACCACAAACTGATATTGGTGGTTTTCAAGTGGTTTACCACAAACCACATCATGAAACCCTAATTACTATTTTATCCCTCATTAAATCACACTACAAAAATAAATCCTAAACACATCTCACCAAAATAAACAATAAAACACATACTGGAAAGATTTCACATTTCCACCTCTAAGAATCCCAATTGCTACCACTTGATCTAGAACAACACAAGAAACCACCCTAAACACTAGACCCTAAACCCTTAAACTTTATCCATTTAAACCGTAGAATGGGAATGGAACATTGGTTATTATTTCCCCCCACAATGTGAAATTCCAAATAGGAAGACAGAAAAAAGAAAAATATATCATGTTTTATCTCACTTCCCGGATCTTGCTACACATGATCACCATTTCCAATGAACATATTCACTGACCGATCATCTTCCAATGAAGTATGATAGTTAGATGATTAACATAGTCAGAGGATCACTGTAGTTATCTGTCATTCTATACAATTGGTTTCTAGTATACACAATACAAAATGTAATAGGAACACTAAAAAGAAACTCATAGCAAAACTAAAGCACACTGAATACCCGCACTATATATACCACCACATCTATTATAAAGCCTTGTCATTTATGAATGATTAGAGGTGCTGATCATATTCCATCCTTCGATGCCTCCTAAACCTCTAGTAACATGTTGCTAACTCAGCTAGATTTGATCATGAGGCACATATGTTTCCACATGGTGCTTATTCTTTTATTCCCTCCTACAATGTAAACACTTTGTTTTCTAAACCCTAAACCCTACATCCGTGAGGA
Source organism: Taxus chinensis (assembly GCA_019776745.2). Taxonomy (NCBI): domain Eukaryota; kingdom Viridiplantae; phylum Streptophyta; class Pinopsida; order Cupressales; family Taxaceae; genus Taxus; species Taxus chinensis. The sequence goes on from JAHRHJ020000876.1 coordinate 53,440, forward strand.
ATTTAATCCCTAAATTTTAAAGTTTTGATTCATAAAACCTTTATGGTTTGACTAACCATAAACCTATAAACCCTAAAGACCTAAACTAGACAAACCCTAAACCCTAAAATCACCTAATTTTAATTACCCTAAACCCTAAACACTAAACACTAAAATAAACCCTAAACCCTAAACTTGACCCTAATAGTCCTTAACCCTAAACCCCTAAACAATATTAAGACCTAAAATGAAAAACCTCACAATATAATGTAACCCTGTGACCCTGTTTTTGTAGAACCCTAAAATCTAAACATAAACCCTATAATTTTTACACAAAAAATAAAACCTAATGACATAATCCCTAAACCTTACAACCTATAGTCAAACCCTAAATGGAATTGCATAAACCAATAAACATGAATTTAACTAAACATCTAAACCCTAAACCCTAAATCCCTAAAGACTAAACCCACTTGTTTTAAAAACTCTTCCTAAGCACTAAAAAATAAACCCAAATACCTAAAAAATGATTTAACATAGACTAAACCCTAAAGTCGATTCGGAACCAAATCAAAACCAAACCAGCTGTAAGTTAAACTAAATCCCTAAAATGCCACTAAACCCTAAACAAATTATTTAACCAAAGCACAATAAGCCCTAAACCAGAAAACATAAATAAACACTAAAATTAAATGCCTAAATGTCCAATAAACCTTTAAAAGCTAAACCCTAAATCCTAAACTCATAAACCAAATACCCTTAATATAAACCCTAAACGTCCTAAACCACTAAACCCTAATAATCTATCCCTAAATTTATAAATTCTTAAACCTTAAGTATAAGCCTAATAAACCCTAAACTTTATTTACTTCTTATCAAACCCTGGATCTTCCAAAAAAAACCTAAATGCCTAAACCCTAAACCCTAAACCTTAAACCCTAAACCCTAAACCCTAAACCTTAAATACCCTAAACCCTAACCCAAACCTAAATTGATATGCCCTAAACCTAAACCCTAAAGGTATATTCACCTAAACCCTAAACCCTGATGCTTAAACACTAAACCCATCTATATAAACCCTAAACCAATACTTAAACCCTAAACACTAAACCCTAAATAAATTGGTTTCCTTCCTAAACCCTAAACCCTTAACACCTAATCTCTTAAACCCATACGCCACCTAAATGTCTAAACCCTCAGGACAAATGAACCTAAACCCTAAGAAAATTAAACCCATCTAACATTAAATTTTAACCTTAAATGATAAAAATAAAACTTAATAATGCATGTTATCCCTAAACCCTCATATCACTGGAACACATATATAAATATAATTCCTAAATAAGGAGGTTGCCTTAAACCCTAAACCCTATAATCTCCTCAACACCTAAACCTGAGTTAGTAAAAACCCTAAACTAAATTGTTAAAGTTGTTTCTAAACGTAATCACATTAACATTTAAACCTTTATAATTTACCTCTAAGTAAATATTCAATCCTAAACCCTAAACCCTAAAATAAATCCTAAACCTAAACCCTAAACCCTAAAAATTTAAACCCTAAACCCTAAACCCTAAAAAATTAATCCATAAACCTTAAATTCATTTCCCTAAATGCTAAACATTAAACCCTAAACCCAAAACTATAAACCCTAAACCCTAAACATAAAACCCTAAACCCTAAGCCTTAACCTGTAAACCCTAAAAACTATACCCTAAACCATAAAACCTAAATCATAAACCCTAAACCATAAATCCCCTAAACCCTAAATTATTATCCCTAAACCATAAACCATAAATCCTAAACACTAAATCCTATACCCTATACCCTAATCCCTAAACCCTAAAAAACTCCTAAACCCTGATCACTAAACCCTAAACCCTGATCGCTAAACCCAAAACCATAAAACCTAAACCCTAAGCCCTTAACCCTAAATTAGATACCTTAAACCCTAAACCCTAAACACTAAACCCTAAACCATAAACCCTAAACCCTAAACCCTAAAACCTAAAACTTAAACCCTAAACACTAAACCCTAAACCCTAAACTCAAAACCCTAAACCCTAAACCTTGCACCTTAAATCCTAAACTCTAAAAACTAAACCCTTATCCCTAACAACTAAACCTTAAACCCTAAACACTAAACTCTAACACTTAAACCCTAAACCCTAAAACTTAAACACTAAACCCTTAACCCTAAACATTGATCCCTAAACTAAACCCCCATAAAACCTTAGCCCTAAACCCTAAACCCTAAACCCTTAGCCCTAAACCCTAAACCCTTAGCCCTAAAGCTTAAATCCTAAACTATTAACCCTGACCCCTAATTCCTTAACCATATACCCTAAACCCTAAACTTAAAACCCTTAAAACAAAACCCTAAACACCCCCACCCTTGAAACCCTAAACCTTAAACCCTAAACCCTATATCCTCATCCCTAAACCCTAAAATTTAAATCCTAAAACCTTAACCCTTAACCAAGCCCTAAGTCTGAAATACTAAACCCTAAACCCTAATAATTAAACCCTAAACCCTTAACCCTAAACACTAAACCCTAAACTCTAAACCATAAATTGTAAACCATAGACCTTTAGCACTAAACCCTAAACCCTAATTCCTAAACCCTAAAACCTAAACTAGAAACCCTAAACCCTAAAATTTAAATCCTAAAACCTTAACCCTTAACCATGAGCCCTAAGTCTGAAATACTAAACCCTAAAACATAATAATTAAAGCCTAATCCCTTAATCCTTAGCACTAAACCCTAAACTCTAAACCCTAAATTGTAAACCCTAAACCTTTAGCACTAAACCCTAAACCCTAATTCCTAAACCCTAAAACCTAAACTAGAAACCCTAAACCCTAATCCCTAAACCCTAAACCCCCTAAACCCTAAATCCTTATCCCTAAATCCTTAACCCTAAATCTTAAACCCTAAACCCCAAACCCTAAACCCTAAACCCTAAACCACATACCATAAACACTAAAACCTAAACCATAAACCCTAAACCCGAAACACTTAGACCTAAACCCTAAACCCTAAACCGTAAACACTAAATATTAAACCCTAAAGCTTAAAAACTAAATCTTAAACCCTAATCCCTAAATCTTAAACACTAAACCCTAATTTTTAAACCCCCTCAACCCTAAACTCTTAAAATATAAACCCTAAACCCTAAATACTAAACCCTAAACCTTAAATCCTACACCCTAAACCGTAAACGCCGATCCCTTAAACCTAAATCCTTAACCCTAAACCATAAATTGTAAATCCTCTAAACTATAAATGCTTAGTCCTAAGCCTTAAACCCTAAACCCTAATCCCTAAGCCCTAAACCCTAAATCCCTAAACCCTAAACCTTGAAACCCTAAACCCTAAACCCTAAACCCTAATCCCTAAACCTAAAACCTAAACCTTAAACCTATATCCCTAAACCCTAGAACCCTTAACCCTTAACCATAAAACCTAAAACCTGAGCCTTAAACCCCTAAACAATAAACCCTAAGCCCTAAACCCTAAACCCTAAGCCATAAACCCTAAACCCTAAACCCTAAACCCTAAACCCTAAACCCTAAACCCTAAAATCTAATCCCTAAACCCTAAACCCTAAAACCTCCAAACCTAAACCCTAAAACCTAAACCCTAAACCCTAAACCCTAAATCCTAAACCCTAGACCCTATACCTTGTTCCCAAAACCCAAAAAATTAAATGCTAATCCCTAATCCCTATACCCTATACCTTAATCTTAAAACCCAAATAGTTAAATGCTAAAATCTAAACCCTAAACCCTAAGCCCTAAGCCCTTAGCCCTAAAACCTAAACAATCAAACCATAAACATAAACCCTCAAAACTAAATAATAAACAGTAAACCCTGAGTACTTAACCCTAAAAAACAAACCCTAAACCCCTAGACCTAAATCATAAACCTTAAAATCTAAACAATGAACCGTAAACACTTAACCCTTAATCCTAAAACCTTAGCCCTAAACCATAAACCCTAAAAGCTAAAAAATAAAACTTAAACCCTAAACATTAAAAATTAAAGCCTAAACCCTAAATCCTACACCCCATACCTTGATCTGTAAACTCTAAAACCTAAACCCTAAACAATAAACCCTAAACCCTTGACCCTAAACCTTGAGCCCTAAACCCTAAACCATAAACCCTTAGCGCTTAGCCCTAAACCCTAAATCCTTAGCCCTAAACCCTAAACCCTAAACCCTAAACCTTAAACCCTAAACCCTGAACCCTAAACCATGAGCCCTGAGTGTTGAGCCCTAAACCCTAAAATCTAAACACTAAAACCTAAACATTAAATGGTAAACCCTCAACATTTAGCCCTAAATCCTAAACCCCTAACCCTATAACCTAAACCCCTAACCCTATAACCTAAACCCTATACCCTGAGACCTAAACCTTAAACCCTAAACCCTTATCACTAAACCCTAAAGCATAAGGCCTAAACCCAAATTCCTAAACCTTAAAACCTAAACCCTAAGCACTATACCCTAAACTCTAAAAACAAAACCCTTAGCAATAAATTATAAATCCTAAACCCTAAACCCTGAGCAGTAAACCCTAAACCATAAACCCTAAACTCAAAAACCTAAACCCTGAACTCTAAACACCCTAAACCCTACACCCAAAACCAAAAAATTAAAACCTTAAACCTTAAAACCTAAACCCTAAACCCTAAAACCTAAAACTTGAGCCCTAAATTTTAAATCCTAAACCCTAAACCCTATACACTTTACCCTAATCCCTAAAATTTAAAATTTAAAACCTAAACCCTTATCCCTAAACCCCAAACCTTAAACCCTAAAACCTAATCCATAAAAATATAAACCCTAACCTTGAGCCCTAAAATATAAACCCTAAACCCTAAACCCTAAACCCTAAACCCTAAACCCTAAACCCTAAACCCTAAACCCTAAACCCTAAAACCTAAACCCTATACCTTAAACCCTAACCCCTAAACCCACTGATCCCTAAACCATAAATATTAAACCCCAAAACATAAACCCTAAAACCTAAAACCTAAAACCTAAACCATAAACCCTAAACATTAAACCCTAAACCCCCTAAACCCTAAACCCTAAGTTATAAACCCTAAACCCTAAACCCCAAACCCTAAGCCCTAAACCCTTAACCCTATACCATATACTCTGATACCTAAAACGTACACCATAAACCCTAAAAAAACACTAAACCCTAAAATCTAAATCCTAAGCCTTAAACCCTAAACCTTAAACCTTTAGCCCTAAACCATAAACCATAAACCCTAAACTCTAAACCCTGAGTCCTTAACCCTAAACGCTATAAACTAAACTATAATCCCTAAACCATAAACACTAAACCATAAACCGTAAACCACAAACTATAAACCCTCTAAACCCTAAACCCTAAAACCTTATCCCTAAACACTAAACCCTAAACCCTAAACTTGATCTCCTGAACAGGCTAAACCCTAAGATTCCCTAAATCTGTTCCCTAAGCCATAAACCTAATCCTACAACCCTAAACCCTAAAACCTAAAGTTGAATCCCTAAACCCTAAATCGGGATTACTAAACCTAAAATTAAACCCTAAATCGATAAACCAAAACCTAAATTTAAACCATAGTTCCACGAAGAAACCAGGAAGGCGAAGCTTCAATCCCTAAGCCTACATGCCCTAAGCCCTAAACCCTGAATGACCTAAACCCTAAAGGAAAAATAAAATTCACCGTAATACCTAATGGCCATTACTTACCCAAAGGAAAATGGATAAATCGTAAACTCTAAATCTAGGTAAACCCAGTAAACTCCTAAACCCTAAACCATGGAACCAAGGTTCCCTAAGACATTGAAACTTGACTTAAACCAAAAAACCTTTCCCTAAATCAGCTCCAAGTTAAAGGTTATTTCTAAAACTGGTATAACCCTAAACATCCATAGGGGAACTAACACCTAAATCTAAGAAATTTTAAATATTCAGACCTAAAATACTCAAAGGATAAACCTATTCAGTTAAATTTAAACCCTAAACCTAGTTCCATGCAAAACCCAAATTTGAGTCCATAAAATTTGTTCACCTAACATTAAAAGTGTCATTCTCATAAAAATAAACCCTAAAATGTCATAAACCCTAAATCCTAAAACCACCTAAAAATTATAGCCCTAAAATAAACAAATACCTTGACACTAAGTAAACCCTAAACCCTAAGCCCTAAATCCTAACCCTAAATTGAAACCCTAAGGCTTCAAAATAACCATAGAGCACTTATGGACCCTAGTTTCTAATATTCTGTCTTAGTTCTTCTTTTGTAAAAGGTAGGAGGCTGGAGCTTAGTTCCATTATTTCTGAACTTGTAATAGGAATTATGCCTCTAATCCCTAAATTGTAAATAATGCATAAACATTTGGAAATAAATCCTAAACCTTTGATGCATTCTAAATCCTTTATTTCCGATATTAGATCAAACCCTAATGTGTAATAGGTGATATTAAATCTTAGAAGCTAAACCTTGGATAATCCCTAAGTTTTAAATCTTGTGGATCATCCCTAAACCCTAATACCCTAAATCTTGTAAACCATTTTCAAAATAACATCAACCTTACTCTCTAAACCCAGTCATTACATGTGTATAGTTAACTAATTTCACTTTTCGGTAAACGTCACTAAAGTTTAAACCCTTAATTTTATCTGACCCTAAACTCATATTTGTTTCAAAAGACTAGCTTAGTTTAAAATTTGGATCCTTAATTCACCTTAACAGTGCCCATTTCTTGTCAAAATGTAGCCTAAGGTTTCTTAAATTTCATCCTATTTGTCTACAAACCTTCTAATCATTAATAGTAACTTGTTATCAAATCACAACACCCCTCTATTTATACAAGTGCATATACTTGAACTCACAGTGTGATTGGATAACATGGGTACTATCTCCAAGTTGTGGGACTTGCTACTTGAGATAGACCTCCAGAGAAATCTGGTTCTTGCTCCTAAACTACCTGCCACAATCTACTCTAATGCAGGGGAAACTAACTATTCTAATCTAAATTTCCAAGGGACCAGGGAGAGAGAATGCATAAAATGAAAGCCTACACTAAAGCGGTGATACACCAGAAAAGGAGTGGTGAACACTTCTAGTTCTACAGATAGACACAGATCATGGAATGCAACATAAACATCCATGCACAAACTGATAAGATGTAATTAAAGTCTGAAATGAAGCAAACAACACAACCAAAGGACTGAAAACTGATCACAGAGCCTGTATTGTCATTTCCACTGTCAAAATCCTTGCATTACAACATCAAAAAGGTAGAAAACCTATTACCACCATCAAGAGGTCTGATACTTGCAAAAATCACTTGTTGAAGGTGAAAGAAGAAGCTTGCTATCCAAAGAAATGTTCCCCCCCAAAAAAATGAGCCAAATCTGGCTTTTACAATGCATGGGTCGAGCCCAGGAGAGAGAAAATGTGTAAAAAATGTGGGAGCCATTCCTCATTGAATGAAGATGCATTAAAATAGCATGGGCATCCTTACAGACCCATGCCCTAACATTTTTGGCCATGCTGAAGGAGAATGCGACCCATTTTGCATTAAAACTGGTTGTTGAAACGTCATTTCTGGCCATTACCACGTGCCAGAGGATGTTTCTTGATTTTATCTCTCCAAACTAAACCAAAATGAAAAATTGACCCCAGAATCATGTAGAGAATTTCACCATCTTTCCATTGATATAAAGAACGTGAAAAACTGAGCTCTGGATCGAAAGATATGGCGATTTGAAGATTTAGGGCAAAAACAGGCCAAAATCGGGATCGGCGGGCAAAAAGTTTGAATTTTTTACCCGTTTGGTCTTTGGAAAAAATTTCAAATTTTCCCTGCGCTCTGCCACTTGGATGACACATGTGAGCTCTGATTCGTCCATGGGCTCATCCTTTGAAAATTTCTTTCGGGCCCTTCCTTAAATTTTTTTGCCTTTTTGGACATTTTACGTGGCATTCTAATTTTTTGGCTCGCTCCCTGCCAATGGGAAGACACGTGGCGAAAATTTGATTGGTTCACTTTGGGAAAATTTCCCTTTGCCTTTTAGCTCTGCCACTTTTTGAACATTGTCAAGATTCCATTCTGATGGCATTTCTAAGCGGGCCAAAACTTTTACCTTTGAAAACTTTGACTGAAACTTGGAAAATTTTCTAAGTCCTCTTTTCCCGCCACTTCCTAGGACACATTCTCTGCATCACTTTTGACCTTCAGGATTCCTTGTCCCTACTTGCGGATTTTTCACCTTTTCACGTCTCATGCGTCCCTCATGTACTTTTTTCCCAGCTGTCCTGGATGAATATCTCCGAACTGCCCAAAATGGACTGTCTTTCGGAAAACCGGCCGATTCACATCCCACGCATACTTTTGTCCCGGCTATCCCAGATGAATATCTCCAAACTTTCCGAAATGGACTGTCTTTCAACAAACCACTGATTCACGTCCCACGGTTCGGGTACTTTTGGCCCAGCTGTCCCAAACCACGTGAAACAATAGACTTAGACTTACTTGTGCCAAACTCACGATTTTCCTACTCTCGGTTGATTCAGCTTTTCACGCATAATTTCACCCGTACTTTGCACGTCCCGACGTCCCAACTGTCTCGCGGACTGCCTAGGACAAAAATGTCTGACTTAGCTAATTTTATTTGTTTTTTTGGCCCCAAGCTTGGTACGACCAAATGACCTCAGTACGACCCGAACCCTTCAGACCCGAAATGCTTTAAAACAGTCCTGCAACCTTATTTTTTGCATTTTTTCCATTTTCTCAAAACTTGTTGGGATTTCTTCTTGGATGGGAGAGTTAGAGAGAAGCCGAGGGGACCCCAAAAAACATGATTTTGGGCCTTGAATCAATCTACTTGCTCGGGACTGAATAATTTGATGCATGTTATCAAAATTACCTTGAGGGTGAATTTTGGATAACAATTTTGGCGACTCAGCGGGGTCATCTGCCTGCTGGATGAAGAACGGCCAGCTGCCTGAAGCATCCATTGGGCATGGAGTCATGAGTTGTAGCCTGAAAACTGATCTGAACTTTGAAAACTCTGAGCCACTCTCTGAGCCACTTGGAAACCCACTGAAATGGACTGTGCAAGAGCAAAACCAGCACCACAAAAACTATGTACAAAACTGAAAATCATACATGCTCCAAATGGAACATGCAGAGTGTGCACAAGCACTTCTTTTACTGAAAGCAAACCTACCTACTCTACTCTAACTGGAAGCAAAGGTAAGCTAAACAAACCCTGCAACTGGTTGTGGAGAAATAGCTTCCTTTCTTCAAAATTGGCAACCATGCAACTGATTTGGCATTGAACATGGCTGATTGGATGATGGAAAATCAACAAGAAGCTGGTCTTCCACCCAAATCATCAAGGTATCAACTGAAGGAAAATTCAATACCTCTTTTAGTTGCTCTGCATTTGGATTGGAGAGGTATGACAGCTGATCCTTGGTTCTTTGTAGCTCATCCTCATGCTTAGAAGCAAGCATGACTGGTTGTGACTTCTCCTTTGGCTCCAATGAAGCCAAATACCTGATTGGGCAAGGTATGGTCCTTTGAGTATGCCCATTGCTCTGATTTTCAACTCCAAGAATGGAGTTCTCTTGTAGACCCTCCTGAATGGATGGTGTGGAAGCAATGGTAGAATTTTCTGCCCTTTCTCTTCCTCCAATGAAGAACATGAAAGATTAAAATCTTCCAATCTTGGTTCCAAAGAGCTGCTATAAGATGCAGGCTACTGCAAATGAATGCTCTCCTTCATGATAGCAGGCTCAGTGTTTGGAATGTGGATGATGAAAGAGAGAATGGTGGAAACTCAACCGGTTCTTCTTCATCAAAACAGTCCTCCAAATCTGACAGATAAACTACCTCATTGTTGTCCTGCTGCAAATGCTCAACTTCCTCCATGGTGTCCTCTTGATCTGTAACTTGATCATCATGGTTTCTTTCATCCTCCAACATTGAGTTTGAGAGATCAAACTCTTCTTCAGCACTAGAACTTGAGAGAGATGAAGTAGAAAGAAGAACTGAAGGTTCTCTTGTAGCCTGCTTTGTGCTCAAAGCCCTTGGATCTACACTTTTCTCCTTCACAGCTAGAATGTGCTCCTCTTCTTTTGGATTTTGAGCAGCTTCTCCTCCTCTACTACTTGAAGACAATCTTGCTCTTGATAGAACTCTTCTTCTAGCATGAAGTATGTCAAGTCAAATTCTTCAATCTTCTGCTCTAGAGGACAAGTTGGGACTGCAAGATCTTCTTCTAAGCTTTCTTCCTCTATGGATGATTGTGCAACTTGAATTGAATCAGCATTCTCTTCAAATAGAATGCTAACATGCACACTACTTTCTGAGTAAACTTATTGTTGATTTGCTTCTTCTTTTTGCTCTTCTCCTACTGCAACAAATTCAGTCCTAACCGCCACTTGTTTTCCAAGTCCAACCTCGTCTAAAGGCTTAACCATTAAGGGGATCTTTGTCATCCCAAACTTGAGAGCCCAACTCTTGAGACTTTGAATTTCTTCAACCTTGTTTGGCTTTTCTTTTGCTGTTGTTTTCCTTGACTAGAATTCTGATTTTAATCCTCCCGACATGGATTTGGAAATGCAAGAGGAGAAGTGGATTGTAACTCAAATGGCTTAGAAATTTTTGGTGGTGGTGGAGGAGCTAGAAACTCTTGTTTCTTTGGAGGAGAGGGTATTTCTGTTAGCTCTTGTGGAGGGGATGACTGTTTGGAAGGAAAGGGGAAAGAAGAATTGAGATGTGGTGGAAGACTAGGGGATGGAGAAATGGAATTAACTCCTGGGGCAGCATTGATGGAGATTTAGAATTTGAAATTCCAAATGAGATGATGCTACTTGAGTAATGGGAAGAGAAAAACCAGATGATGGTGTAGAACTTACCCATTGACAAGGTTGTTCAACACCAAGTGTATAGGCCTCTATTTCTGCTGTCCATTGTGCAAGTTGGGGCAGCATCTTCATCATGAAGTCCAGCTTCTCCTGAGGGCTGAAGTGTCTTGGAAAAGGGCCTCCCCATGGACAAGGAGTCCTGCAACCAATTCTGAAAGCTTTCATTTGAGCTGCTGCTCTTGATTACACCATCTTTGCCTCCATCTTTTGGATTTTTTCCACAAAATATGCATCTTCCATTTGATTGTCTTCATTGCATGCGTACCGTTTCTCTTGATGTGCTTCACAACCAAACTGACTTTGGCACTGCTGCTCATATGGGTAGACATGCTGATTTTGAATTTGATCAAAATGCTGATTTGGAGGATTTGTAAAACATGTTGGAGGTGTGATATACTGCTGTTGTTGAAAATGTGAATTCCATGATGGAAATGAAGTCATGATTTCACAACTTCATGGAATGGAAAAGAATGAAAGAGATGGAAAGAAAGATGGATGGAAATGGATGGAAAATGGGTCTGCAACTCAGAGAATGAGTTATTTACTAGATGGAGTCACCAGATGTGCTTTTAAAAGTGCCTCCAAAAGGTTTAATCTTTAACAGGAACACACCAACCTGTCAAAGATAAAGTGAAAGACCTCTAAGGTCCCACCGGGTGTGCCAAAACTGTTATCACCAAATCACAGCACCCCTCTGTTTATACAAGTGCATATACTTGAACTCACGGTGTGATTGGATAACATGGGTACTATCTCCAAGTTGTGGGACTTGCTACTTGAGATAGACCTCCAGAGAAAGTTGGTTCTTTCTCCTAAACTACCTTCCACAATCTACTCTAATGCTGGGGAAACTAACTATGCTAATCTAAATTTCTAAGGGACCAGGGAGAGAGAATGCATAAAATGAAAGCCTACACTAAAGCGGTGATACACCAGAAAAGGAGTGGTGAACACTTCTAGTTTTATAGATAGACACAGATCATGGAATGTAACATAAAAATCATGCATAAACTGATAAGATGTAATTTAAAGTCTGAAATGAAGCAAACAACACAACCAAAGGACTAAAAACTAATCACAGAGCTTGTATTGTCATTTCCACAGTCAAAATCCTTGCATTACAACATCAAAAAGGTAGAAAACCTATTACCACCATCAAGAGGTATGATACTTACAAAAATGACTTGTTGAAGGTGAAAGAAGAAGCTTGCTATCCAAAGAAATGTTCCCCCCCCCAAAAAATGAGCCAAATCTAGCTTTTACAATGCATGGGTCGAGCCCAGGAGAGAGAAAACGTGTAAAAAAACGTGGGAGCCATTCCTCATTGAATGAAAATGCATTAAAACAGCATGGGTGTCCTTACAGACCCATCCCCTGACATTTTGGCCATGCTAAAGAATAATGCAACCCATTTTGCATTAAAACTGGTTGTTGAAACGTCATTTCTAGCCATTACCACGTGCCAGAGATGTTTCTTGATTTTCTCTCTCCAAAATAAACCAAAATATAAAATTGATCCTAGAAACATGTAGATAACTTCACCATCTTTCCATTGATATAAAGAACGTGAAAAACTAAGCTCTGGATCAAAAGATATGGCGATCTGAAGTTTTAGCGCAAAAACAGGCCAAAATTGGATCGGCGGGCAAAAAGTTTGAATTTTTTTACTCATTTTGGTCTTTGGAAAAAATTTCAAATTTTTCCCACGCTCCACCACTTGGATGACACATGGTCAGGCTCTGATTCATCTTGGGCTCATCCTTTGAAAATTTCTCCCAGGCGCTTCCTTAAAAAGCCATAATTTGCCACTTGGACACGTGGCAAACATTTTATTGGCTCGGGCCTAAGGGGTGCACTTTTCCCCTTTGAAAATTTGGTATTTTTCACTTTGGGAAAATTTCGCTCATTTCCCCCCCATGCTCCAAGACTTGGATGACATGTGTCATTTTGTGAGTTTAAGATTCCATTCGATGGCAGGGGTAGTCCCAAAATTTTACCTTTGAAAAACTTTGACTGAAACTTGGAAAAAATTTCTTAAGTCCTCTTTTCCCCGCCACTTTCTGGGACACATTCTCTCGGATCAGCTGATTCGGGCTTCCTTGTCCCTACTTGCATTTTTTCACCTTTTTTCATCTCACGCATCCCTCACGTACTTTTGTCCTGGCTAACCCAGACGAATATCTCTGAACTGCCCGAAATGGACTGTCTTTCGGCAAACCGGCCGATTCGCATCCCACGCGTTCTTTAGTCCCGGCTGTCTCGGACGAATATCTCCGAACTTCCCAAAATGGACTGTCTTTTAGAAAACTAGCTGATTCACGTCCCATGAGTACTTTTATCCCGGCTATCCCAAACCACGTGAAACAAAAGACTTAGGCAATTTTCCCTGCTCTCGGTCGTTTCAGCTTTTCGCGTCCCACACGTCCCGATGTCCCAACTGTCCCGTGGAGTGCCTGGGAAAAAAATGTCTGACTTAGCTGATTTTCTTTGTTTTTTTAGCCCCAAGCTTGGTACGAAAAACCTTGGTACAACCCGAACTGGTACGACCCGAACCCTTCAGACCCAAAATGCCTTAAAATAGTCCTACAACCTTATTTTTTGCATTTTTTGCATTTTTTCTAACTCATTGGGATTTCTTCTTGGATGGGAGAGTTAGAGAGAAGCCGAGGGGACCCCGAAAAACATGATTTCAGGCCTTGAATCAATCTACTTGCTCGGGACTGAATAATCGGGTGCATGTTATCAAAATTACCTTGAGGGTGAATTTTGGATAACATAGCTTTCCTGGCACACCCGGTGGGATGACGCAACGATATTTTATTATTGCATCAACTTGGTCTATTATAGTAAAGTTTAAGATTCAATGGATATAGTTGTAGATAACATCCAATAACTCCACATGGTCTAAAAAAAATATTACAAAAGATCATAGACCTCCCTCTCATCCATTTCCACGCATCTTTCTTTCCACGTCTTCCATTTTTCTTCATCTTATGGGGTTATGTAATCATGACTTCATTACCACTATGTGATCCACATTTCTAGTGGTATCCTCAGTATTGAATGAGTGGTGTTAATCCCCAAACCAACAGAATAACCAATTTCAAAGTCACCATGGTGACCTAGATGAGAAAATTCATAACTAGTTTTAATATGAAACCAATCAAGAATACGGGTGTGCATTTGATGGATATGAGCAATTGGAAGAGGTTAGTTTTCTTGAGAAGATAGCACAAATAGAAGGAGGAAAGGTTCAATTTTAGGCTATGACATAAATGGAGGAATTCAGAATAGGATTCTGAGCTCCTTGTCCATGGGTTGGCTTGATTCTTGAACATTATAGCTCGCAGAAGAAGCTTAGTGTTTTAGAAGAAGTGTTTCCTCCACTTATATAGTGGATCGAGGGTATTGAAATATATGAGTAAAGCACAAGACAAACTTGTTAGTGGGAGAGTCAATAAATGACTCTTTATTCATCTCCCATCCCACCTTAGGCTTCACCATACCATACCAGTCCAAATGTCGAGTCCCCTTCTCCATCTCCAAGCCATCCATTCCACCCTTCCCCTTTCTTTGAGAAGTTATACCCCTCGCACCAATAAGTAATTTCTCCAAATCTAAAAGAAGAGGAGAATATGGTGAGAATTGATACAAAATCAAGAGTTTAGTATCACAAGATGAGCATTCAAGAAGCTACAGATGTTGCCTTTATTCGTCCTCCCAAAAATTCAAAGTCCCTAAAAGAGTTCAATCCAATGGGATTAATATTACAAGATGAATCCAAACATGATGGAAAATTTGTAGACTTAAAATCCATCACACAAAAGTGGGAGAATTTAACAAAGGAGGAATAAGATAAGCTTGATTTCTTATCATATTTAGGGGAATGCCTTGATGAAGAAGAGCCTATGGAAATAAAAACCATCACCACTTCATCACCCCTACAACAAAAGCATCCTTCTACCCACAATAGCTCCCCTGGGACTAGTCCAAGGGCTCTAGAAAAAAGTATCATTGAAATATTTTTTATTTCAATAAAAGAGTTTGGATTTACCAACAAAGATGATAAAAATAAGGAGGAAGGAGATAAGGGTGACACCCTTTAGAGAAGCCTATAAAAAATCCCCGTTCCAAAAGATACAATCCAGAACAACATGCAAGAATAGAGTGTCAGACCGACTCCCACTAGAGGATGGTGCTCATCAAGACCAAGGAAAACTTCAGTGCCAGTCTTGCTTACTTCAGAGCATGAGGACAATTTTCAAGACCCCAAGGGTTATCTAAGACACCTCCAACCAAAATATGAACATCTCTAGGAGGTATTCATTCTATTCATTGACACCACGGGGGAAAGAGTGAAAGGTAATTTTTCACTCTTATTATAGGCCATGAATATAGCTAAATTAATTGTAAGGCCACACTTTATAAGGAAGGGGAGTTATTTCTCCCTACTAGTTTTAGGTTTTGTTTAGATTTTTTCATAAACTAGTAGCTTAGGAGTAGGAGTAGATTACTTTATGAAAAATAAGTGTGTATGGACACTCTGCATGACTCATTTGAGTCATGTATGTTTTTTCTCTTTATATAGGCCCATGTTTGTATTACTCCATTAAAAGGCACAAGATTCCCCAAGGAGACCCCAACTCACAGAAGAATTCATAGTGACATGTAGTGGTTATAGTCTTCACTCCAAGAAAATGTAGAGCAACTAAAATTAGTCAATAGAGTGACATTTTGGATTCTTCAACTTTCTACTCTCACAAGAAAAAATGACCAAGTTTTCCTTATGAGATTAGGAAAGCACAAGCATTGACTAACAGCTACAGAAGCTCGAAAACCAATCATTAACTGCACCAGGTTTAGATTAGCTCATAACACGGCCTAGATCCAATAGATAGCGAGAAATTGTGGGTTTTTCCCATTTAGGAGGCTAATGGTCCTTGTGAGTTTCCTAAGATTTAAATCTTAACATTAAACAATAACAAAATAACCCTAAATTGTAAACCCTTAGCTCTAAACCCTATACCCTAAGTCCTAAACCCTAAACCCTAAATCTTAAACCTTAAAAACTAAACCCTAAAAATTAAACCCTAAACCCTAAATAATAAACCCTAAACCCTAAAATCCTAAACCTTGTGCTATAAAACCTAACTCTTAAACCCTAAAACCTAAAACCCTAGCCGTAAACCCCCTAAACCATAAATATGAAACCCTATATCCTAAACCCTAAGCACTAAACCCTAAAACCTATAAACACTAAAACCTAAACCATTAAACCTCAAATCTAAACCCTAAATATTGAGTCCTAAACTCTAAACCCTAAATCCTAAACCCTATAACTTGATCCCTAAACCATAAACCCTATAACCTATACCCTAATCCCTAAATCATAAATCCTTAGCACCAAACTCTAAACCCTAAACCCTAACCACTAATACCTGAACCATAAAACCTAAGCCCTAAATCATAAACCCTGAGCCTAACCCATATATCATAAGACCTAAACCATAAACCTAATACCCTAAACCATAAACCACCTTAGCCCTAAACCCTAAATCCTTAACCCTAAATGCTAAACCCTAAACCCTAAACACTAAACCCTAAACTCTAAACCCTGATCCCTAAACCCTAAACCAAAAACTATAAACACTAAACTCTAAACCCTATAATCTAAACCCTATACCCTAAAACCTTATCCTTAAACCCCCTAAGCCCTAGTAATTCCTCTACCCTAAAAAATAAACCCTATACCTTGATCTCTAAACACTAATACCTAAATCCTAAACCCTTTAACCATAAAACCTTAACCTTGATCCTTAAACCCTAAACCCTTTAACCATAAACCCTAAAACTTGATCCCTAAATCCTAAATCCTAAATCCTAAACCCCAAACCCTAAACCCTAAAATTGAAACCCAAAATCCTAAACCCTAAACCCTAAACACTAAACCTTAAGCCTTAAATTATAAACCCTAAACCCTCAGTGCTAAAACCTAAACCCTAAACACCTTAAATTCTAACCTTTGAGGCCTAAATCCTAAACCCTATACCATAAATTCTAAACACTGAGCCCTAAAACCTAAACCTTAAACCCGAAAACCTTAACCCTAAACAATAAATACTAAGCCCTGAATTGTAAACTCCCTAAACCCTAAATCTTTATCCCTAAATTGTTAACCCTAAACCTTAAATATTAAACCTTTATCCTTAAGCCTTTAAATATTGAGCCCTAAACCCTAAATATTGAGCCGTAAATCCTAAAATCCTATCCCTAAACCAAAAATCTTAAACCCTAAACCCTAAACACTAAAATTTGAGTCATAAACGCTACACCCTACACCATAAAACCTAAACCTTGAGCCCTAAAATCTAAATCCTAAACCCCTAGCACTAAATTCTAAACCTTAAACCCTAAACCCTGAGCACTAAACCATATACCATAAAACCTAGCCATGAGCTATAAACCCTAAACCCTATAATTCGTAAACACTAAACCCTTAGAACAAAACCTTTTACCCTAAACCCTAAACGTTAAATATTAGACCATAAACCCTAAACCTTAAATATTAGAGGATAAAGCCTAAACTGTAATCCCCTTAAACCATAAATCATAAACCCTTAGCCCTAAACCCTAAATCTTGAGCGCTAAACAATAAACCCTAAACCCTAAAACCAAAAATATTAAACCCTAAAAGTTAAATCCTAAACCACTAATCCCCAAAAAGTGAAAATTAAATCCTAAAACCTAAACCCTCCCTATAACATGATCTTTAAACCTTAAAACCTAAACCCTAAACCCTAAGCCCTAAACCCTAAACCACTAGCCCTAAACTCTAAACTATAAAACGTAAACCCTTAGCCCTAAATTCTAAACCTTAAACTCTTTGCCATAAACCTTAAACCCTAAACCTTAAACCATAAACCCTAAACCATAAACCCTTAGCCCTAATACACTAACCCTAAAAACTAAACCCTGAGCCCTAAACCCTAAATCCTAAACCCTACACCCTAAACTCTAAACACTAAAACCTAAAACCAAAAATAAAAACCATAAACCCCATACTAATCCCAAAACCCTAAGACATAAACCCTAACTATTAACCTTGAGCCCTAAATCCTAAATAATAAACCCTAAACTATAAACCCTAAAAACTAAATCCTAATCATGAAACCCTAATCCTTGAGAAATAAACCCTAAATTCATAGACCTAAATGATAAAAATTAAACCCAAAACCCAAAACTATAAACCCTAAAACCTAAGACTTAATCCCTAAACCCTAAAAAATATATCCTAAACCATAAACTCTAACTCGTAAATCCTAAATCATAAACCCCCTAAACACTAAACCCTAAATTATTATCCCTAAACCATACACCCTAAAACCTAAAACCTATACCATATACCCTAATCCCTTAACCCTAAAACAAAAACCTTAAATCCTAAGCCTTAAACCATGATCCCTAAACCTTAAACCCTAAACCCTAAAAACTAAACCCTAAACTATAAACCCTAAACCATAAAATCTAAACCCTAAACCCTAATCCCTAAAACCTAAACCCTAAAAAAAACTCTAACCCCCTAAACCCTAAACACCTAGCCCTAAAATTTAAACCCTAAACCCTCAACCATAAGCCCTAAACCATAAACCCTATACCCTGGTCCCAAAATCATAAAACAAAAACCCTAAAACCAAAATCATGATCCCTAAACCATAAACCTTAAAACTAAACCCCTAACCCTAAAATGTAAACCCTAAAATTTGACCCCTAAACCCTAAAACCTAAGCTCTAAATCCTAAAACCTAAACTCTAAACCTTAATCCCTAAACCCTAACCCATAAACCCTAAAGTGTAAAACCTAAACCATAAACCTAAAGTCCTAAACCCTAATCCCTAAACACTCTACCTTTATCCCAAAACCCTAAAAAAATCAACCATTAACCCTGAGCCTTAAACCCTAAACCTGAAACCCTAAGCCATGATCCCTAAACCCTAAATACTAAAATCTAAATTCTATACACTAACAAATAAACTATAATCCTTAAACCCTTATCCCTAAAAGCTAAACCGTAAATGTTGAGCCTTTAACCCTAAAACCTAACCCTGAACACTAAACCATAAAACCTAAACCCTAATATTTAAACCCTAAACCCAAAACCACAAATTTCAAAACCTAAACACTAAACCCTAAACCCTAAACACTAAAAACCTAAACCATAAACCCTAAGACTTATAACCTAAACCCTAAACCATGTGCCCTAAAATCTAACCCCTAAATGGTAAACCTTAAACCCTAAAACCTAAACTATAAGCCCTAATATTTAAACCCTAAACCCTAAACACTAAAACCTAAACCCTAAGAAAAATCCTTAGCCTTAATCCATAAACCCTTAAACCTAAAACCTAAACCCTATACCATGATCCCTAAACTGTAAAACATAAACCTAAAATGCAAACCCAAAACCCTAAACCCTGAGCTCTAAAACTAAACACTTAGCACTAAAACCTAAACCCTAAAACCTTACACCTAAACACTAAAACCTTAACCCTAACCCCTAAACCCTAAACCATAAAACCTAAAACCTAAACACTAATCCCTAAAACCAAAACTGTCTAAACCCTACACCATACACCCTAAACTATAAACCATAAACCTTAAACCTTAAACCCTAAATCCTAAACCCCAATCCCTAAATGCTAAAACCTAAAACATAAACCCCTACCCATAAAACCTAAACCCTTAGCCATAAATACTAAAACTTAAACCCTATATCCTAAACCCTGAAATTTAAACCAAAAACCCTTATCCCTAATCCATTAACCCTAAAAACTAAAACCTAAGCCATAAACCCTAAACCCTAAACCCTAAATCCAAAACCAAAACCATAAACCCCCTACTAAAACCTAAACCCTAAAATCTAAACACTAAACATTAACACTGAGACCTAAACCATAAATACTAAACCCTAAACCCTAAACTATAAACCCTAAAAACTAATTCCTAAACATGAAAACCTAAATTCATAGCCATAAATGTAGAAGGTTAAACCCTAAACCCAAAAATATAAACCCTAAACACTAAATCCTAAAACTTAAGCACTAATCCATAAACCCTAAACCCTAAACTCTAAAGCCTGATCCCTAAATGTTAAACTGTAAATCATAAACCATAAAACATAAACCCCAAACCCTAAACCCTAAAACCTAAACCCTAATACTTAAACCCTAAACCCTAAACCTTAAACCCCTATCCCTAAACCATAAATGATAAACCATAAACCATAAACTCTAAACATGTATCCCTAAAATCACCTAAAGCTAAAACCCTTAGCCCTAAACACTAAACCCTAAACCCTAAACATTGAAACCTAAACCCTAAACCATTAACTCTAAATTGTAAACCCTATACTCTTAACCTATAGCCCTAAACCCTAAATAGTAATCTGTAAACCCTAAACCCTAATCCCTAAACACTAAACATAAAAACCCAAACCTTGAGGCCTAAGATTTAAACCTTAAACCCTAAACACTAAAAAAAGAACCCAAAATCATAAACCCTTAGCTTAAAAACCTAAACCCTTAACCCCTATACCCTAAGCCATAAAACCTAATCCCTAACCCTTAAACCCTAAACCCTAAACATTAAACCCTAAACCTTAAAACATAAACCCTAAACCCTAAAACCCTAAACCCATTGTTGTAAACCCTAAAACCTATTCCCTAAACCCTAAAACCTAAAACCTTAACTGTAAACTCCCTAAACCATAAATTTGAAAACCTATACCCTAAACCCTAAGCACTAAACCCATAAACCTAAACCTGAAACCCTAAAACCTAAACCATTAACCTAAAGATTTAAACCCTAAATATTGAGCCCTAAACTATAAATAATAAACCCTATACCCTATACCATATACCCTAATCCATAACCCCTAAACCCTATAACATATACCCTAAACCCTAAACAATAAATCATTTACACTAAACTCTAAACCCTAAACCTTGAACCCTAAACCCTAACCACTAATCCCTGAACCATAAAACCTAGGCCCTAAACTATAAACCCTGAGCCCTAAATTGTATATCTTGAGCCCTAAACCATAAACCTTATACCCTAAACCATAAACCACCTAGAAAATAAACCCTAAATCCTTAGCCCTAAATGCTAAACCCTAAACACTTAACCCTAGACCCAAAACTCAAAACCATGATCCCTAAACCCTAAAAAAAATCATAAACACTAAACTTTAAACCCTAAAATCTAAACCCTATACCTTAAACCCTTAGCCTTATACCCCCTAAACTTGAGTAAACCCTATACCCTAAATAATAAACCATATACCCTGATCCCTAAATGCTAAAACCTAAACCCTAAACCCTTTAACCATAAAACCTTAACCTTGATCCCTAAACCCTAAAGCCTGAAGCCTAAAAAGAAAGCCCTAAAACCTAAACCCTAAAACTAAAATCCAAAAACCTAAACCCTAAACCCTAAACACTAAACCTTGAGCCCTAAATTGTAAACCCTAAACCCTGAGCCCTAAACCCTAAACACCTTAAAGCCTAAACTCTAAGGCCTAAATCCTAAACCCTAAACCCTAAGCCCTAAATCCTAAACCCTAAACAGTAAATGATAAACACTAAGCACTAAACCCTAAACCTTAAATCCTATACCCTCAACCCTAAACCATAAATTATAAACCCTAAAGTGTAAACTCCCTAAACCCTAAAGCTTTATTGCTAAATTCTTAGCCCAAACCATTAAATCTTAAACCTTTATACCTAAACCATATATCCTGAGCCCTAAACCCTAAACCCTAAATCATGAGCCCTAAATCATAAAATCCTATCCCTAAACCTAAAAATCTAAACCTTAAACCCTAAACCCTAAACCCTAAACCCTAAACCCTAAAACCTAAAGCCTAAACTTTGAGTCGTACACCCTAAACCATAAACCCTAAACCTTGATCCCTAAAATCTAAACCCTAAATCCCTAGCACTAAACCCTACACCGTAAAACCTAAACCCTAAACCCTAAACCCTATAACATTAACCCTAAACCATAAGCTATAAACCCTAAACCCTAAACCTTAAACACTATAATACCTAAACAGTAAACCCTTAGACCTAAAGCTTTAACCCTAAAACCCTAAACATTAAATATTAGACCGTAAACCATAAACCTTAAATCTTAGATGCTAAACTCTAAAGCATAAAGCCTAAACTTTAATCCCCCTAAATCATAAAACATAAACCCGTAGCCCTAAACCCTAAATATTAAACCCTAAATATTAAACCCCAAACCCTAAACAACTAATCCCTACAAAATGAAAATTAAATCCTACACACTAAACCCCTAAGCCTTAACCCTATAACATGATCCCTAAACCTTAAAACCTAAACCCTAAAAGCTTAAACCCTAAACCATAATCCCTAAACCATAAACCCTAAACCCTAAACTATAAAACATAAACCCTTAGCTCTAAATCCTAAACCTTAAAATCTATGCCATAAACCGTAAACCCTAAACCCTAAACCCTTAACACTAATCCATTAACACTAAGACCTAAATCCTGAGCCCTAAACCCTGAATCATAAACCCTACACCATAAACTCCAAACACTAAACCCTAAACCAAAAAACTAAAACCATAAACCCCCTACTAAATGCTAAACCATAAAACATAAACCCTAAACACTAACCTTGAGCCCTAATCCCTAAATACTAAACACTAAAACCTAAACCCTAAACTATTAAACCTAAAATATAAACCCTAAAAACTAAATCCTAAACATGAAACCCTAAACCCTGAGTAATAAACCCTAAATTCATAGACCTAAATGCTAAATGTTAAACCCTAAACAAAAAACTATAAACCCTAAATCCTAAACCATGAGTTCTAAACCCTAAATACTAAACCCTAAACCCTAAGCCTTAATACATATACCCTAAACCCTAAACACTATACCCTACACAATAAAACCTAAATCCTAAACCCTAAATAATAAACCCCCTACACCTTAAACTCTAAATTCTTATAACTGAACCATAAACCATAAACCCTATACCCTATACCTTATAACCTATACCCTAATTCCCTAACCTTAAAACAAAAAGTTGAAACCCTAAACCCTAATCCCAAAAACCTAAACCCTAAAACAAAAACTCAAAACCCCCTAAACCCTAAAAACCTAGCCCTAAAATTTAAACCCTAAACCCTTAACCATAAGCCATAAACCATAAACCATATACCCTAATCCCCAAAACATAAAACCTAAACCGTAAAACCAATAACCATGATCCCTAAACCCTAAACCCTTAAAACTAAATACCTATCCCTAAAACCTAAACCCTAAAATCTAAGCCCTAAACCCTAAGTGCTAAACCCTAAAACCAAAACTCTAAATCCTAGTCCCTAAACCTGAAACTCTAAACCCTAAACCCTAAACCCTAAAGTTTAAATCCTAAACCATAAACATAAATTCCTAAACCCTTAAGCCTAAAACATAAACCCAAAGTCCTAAACCATTAACCCTAAACTATAAACCATAAACCCTTAGCCCTAAACCCTAAACCCTAAATTCTGATCCTTCAACCCTAAACCCTAACACTGAACACTAAACCCTAAAACCTAAATCATAAATTATAAACCCTAAACACTAAAACCTAAACCATAAACTCTAAAAATTAAACCATAAACCCTTACACCTAAACCCTATACCTTATTACCTAAACCCTAAACCACATGCCCTAAACACTAACCCCTAAATGGTAAATGTTAAACCCTAGACCCTAAACCATAAGACCTAATATTTAAACCATAAACACTAAACACTAAACATTAAACCCTAAAAAATAAACCCTTATCCCTAAACCCTAAACCCTTAACCCTAAAATCTAAACCATAAAACATAAACCTAAACCCTAAACCATGATCCCTAAATCCTAAACTCTAAAACTAAATACTTAGCCATAAACCCTAAAACCTAAATCCTAATCCCTAAAACCTAAATCCTAAACCTTAAACATAAAACCCTAAACCCTAAACAATAAAACCTGAGCCCTAAACATTTAACTATAAAAACTAAACCCTTAGCCCTAACATGTAAACCCTAAACCCTAAAACATAAACCCTAAACCCTAAAACCTAAAACCTAAAACCTAAACACTAAACCCTAAAACCAAAACCTTAAACCCTAAACCCAAAAACCTCTCAATCATAAAATCTAAATTATTATCCCTCATCCCTAAAAAATAAATGTTGAGCACTAAGCCCTAAACCCTAAACCCTAAACCCTATACCATAAACCCTAAACCCTGATCTAGAAATCATAAAACCTAAAATTTAATCCTTGTACGCTAAATCTTAAACCCAAAACCATGAGCCTTAAACCCTAAAAAATAAACACTAAACCCTTGACCCTAAACTCTAAACTCTAAACACTAAATCCTAAACCCTTAGACCTAAACCTTAAATCCTAAACCCTAAGACCTAATCCCTAAACTGTAAACCCATAGCCCTAAACTTTAAACCCATATCCCTAAACCCTAAACACTAAAACCTAAACCCTAAACCCTAAACCCTAAATATTAAATCCTAATCCCTAAACACTAAAACCTAAACCCTAAAACCATAGCCCTAAACCATAAACTTTAAAACTTAAACCCTCGGCCATAAATCCTAAACCTTAAACCCTAAATACTAAACCCTAAACTTTAAACCAAAAACCCTTATCCCTTATTTATTAACCCTAAGACCTAAACCCTAAACCCTACACCAAAACAATAAACCCCCTACTAAAACATAAACCCTAAACATTAACCTTGAACAATAAATCCTAATACTAAACCCTAAACCTTAAACTATAAACCCTAAAAACTAAATCCTAAACACGAAACCCTAAATTTGTAGACTTGAGTGTGCTACATGCAACCTATCAAAGCACACCAACAAGGTGCCGAATCTAGACAACCATCCAATGTATGACACGTGGTAGAAAAGACAAAACAAATGAATAGTTAACCAATTTATTTGGTCAATCCACGCATGCCATGTGTTTTGTGTGAGCTGACAGCTCTGACATCTTTTGACAGCCATATCTTTTGCTACAGAGCTCAGATCGACATGTGCTTAGACTTTTCAGAGAACTACTGACACAAGCTACACGTTGGACTTTTCAAATTCAAATATAGGAGGGATTTGTTAGGAAAAAAATAGGGAAATGTCTCTCATCTCATCGATGAACACATCCAATCGACCTCAAGCACTATATTTCATCATATCTTGCCTTATTCCTTATTCCACACACCAAACAGACATGGGGAAGTGCATATGACAGCCTTCTAGGTGGATTTACAGACATTTATTTCTGGTTGTTGGTGGTTAAATATTTGAATCCAAGTTTCCCTCCCTTTCTCCTTATCTTCTCTCCTTCTTCTTCTATAAATAACATAGTTCTGCTTTGTAAAAACATCCCTCCTTGTTGTAATGGCACCATGCCAAAATGGTGTCTAACTTCCCATGGGTCTCAAACCTTGGCATGGTCTCTGTAATGTATTCTTACCTCCTTTTGTGAATGAAAATGATTGTACGTCCCTTAAGAAATAAAATCTTGTTTTGTGGAACTCTCGTCTTCCCTTTCTCATTTTCATTGCATCTCGCTTCTTTGTTTGTGTTTTCTAGCATGTTATGTGTACTCTTGTGCTTGCATTCCCCACATTCATGTGTTGCGGGTGCTGGAAGGCCAAGCCTATGTGTTGATCTGTGGCACGTGTCATCTGCACTCTTCTCCCGCACCCTCTCTGTTTCCTTCACCGCTCATGGAGAGAGACCAACCCTTTCCTTCTGATGTTATCACCTTCCTTAGCTTAGGATTTCCCCTTTCTGCACATTTTTCTATCCCTGGTCCCTTGGCATGTTTAGTCTAGGATTTTTTTTCAGCATTAGGAGTAGCAGTAGCATTAGAGGTAGGTAGAGGAACCGGCCTTCTCCAGAAATTCATCCCAAGCGTGTAAGGTCCCACAACTTGGGGATGGTTCTATTGTGGTCTCAAACACCTCGGCCCTCCCGAGATATGAGACACAGGTGCACGTTTGAGAAACGAACACTTATTATGTCACTTGGGTTAGAGGTGTCTAGTCTCTATGTGTTTTGGTCATAGGGTGAATGACCTCTTCAGCAAAGTGAAAAGGAAAAATTGCCTTTATTTTATTGTTTGGGTGGTATATGGATTTTTTTTTTATGCTTTGGGAGGCACATGGAGTAGCTTTATGATGTTTTGGGACCCATATCCAGTTGTCACATGATGCTTTGATTCAACTTCTATTGAGTTATTTTCTGACTTCTTTAGCACTTACATGGAGTTGACATAAGAATGCTTAATCAGAGGTACATGAAGTACTGTTCTCCTGTGCAACATATAACTTCTCAGGAAAAATATTTGATGGGTCTCCCTTATTAACTCATCACCACTCTGATTGCTACTTAATTAACATCGCGATTAACCTAAAACACCTTGTTGAAAGTACTAAAATCCAATATTGGTTTCTTTGTGACCTTGTCCTTTGGGATTCTAGAATGCAGTCTCTATATTCATGGTCCATATAGGAACTATCTTCTAGTCCTGTCTACATCATGCTCTAGGAGGTATCATGCCCAAAAATGTTCACTGAATCCTCTTATGAGCTTTCAATGGAGTTGTCTCACAATACTTATGGAAGATTATGGAGGCCTATGGAGTTGACATTTATATGATGCATGTAAAATGCTCATGTGAGCCTATTTCACATTCTTAGTGATGTCCAGGCTTTAAGTATTCACAAGATATCAAAAATTCTGAAGTATGACTAACTATTTCCACAATGTGTACTTTACTTCTTATGAGTTTACTAGAACCTTCTTCTCCCAAGAACCTGTCTATATGTAATTTCTGGACAATATGTGACTGGTAATAAATTATGCTTATGTCATATGAGTAGAAAATGAAAAAATTACCCATAAAAGGTGTGTATCAAGTACTATGTTATGTAGACAATGTGAACATGTTTCGTGTGTCCATGGTTCAGAAAAAATGGTCTTTTGACCATGATACACTCATGACAATCCATCCTAGCAATATTTAAACATACTCTTCCACTCATCTGGTGTCTTTGATTGGGCCTTATATGGCAACATGGTATTAGATATTTTTGGGCACCCATTAATATTCAAGTAAATAAATTTCACTCAACAATGAAATATTAAGAGTTGACATCTAATTCATCCATGTGTAGTACAGGAAAAATACTATACTAAATGATAGTGAAATTACTTGAACTGGCAATCTTCACAGAATACTAGTGTACATTAATCAAAACTTCTCATCATTTCTTATGGTCATGTTCAATACTACAGAGTCATTATGCATAGGATTAGATTGGTCGTTATCAAACCTTCTGTAGATTAACTCATGCAATTGACAGCCTTATCTCTCCATTCTCACATCGAGGACGATTACCATATGACATTACTTTGTTTGGTAAACTAGTGCCTAATATCAAGACCATGTATTATCGATAAATACCACACATATGGTGGTATATCTCAAGTGAATTCCATATTATGATACTATCCCACACATGACGTGGTAATCCATCCATAAATTTCATTTTATCAGTTATATTCAGTTTGAAACATCGCCATATATCCCTCACGTTGCAATATGACGTTCTCCTCTATATTGTGTGCATCAAATGTGTTAGAATTGATTTTATATACTAGCCTTGAAATGAATGTAATAACATCTAGAGTTGAAGTTAAGGTCATTTCTTGAAACAAACTACTCATGTGGAATCCTTTCAACCTCTACACTATAAATGCTATCAAATGATTTAAATGTGTACATTTATTCTACCTTAATCGATGTATGTATTTACACAACCATCATGCAAACTATTTATTTTTCATATTTCCAAGGTCTCCCTAGTAAAATGTGACATAAATATTTGGGATATATACATCACACATGGATTCATATTCATGTGTGAACCTTGATGACACACTAATTATGGTTTCTGGGAGTGAAATAAAGAGAATTGATGGAGCCCTGAGGGTAGTATGGCATATTAAATAACTGTGAAATAGGGTTTGGGTGTCACAATCTTATTTAGACTTCAGAACTGTCATTTAAAATCCTTACATACTAATACATGCAGATTATTCGAGATCTAGGGGAGCTAGCCACTATCAAGACCTGAATTTACAACACTTGCCTCTAGAATTTAGCAACTGGTTCTTATTAAATATTTCCTCTGTCTAGGTCATATTTTATTCTTTACTGTCAATGGCTTCTATAAAACCCTATGCAGTATCAATACTTCACAATAATTTAGGTTCTTCTGACAGTACATGCGTTAAATGCATGAATCTCGCATATGCCATCTTGAGAAATCAGTACCATTGATAGCATGCAATTTGTCTATATGTCACTACTTTGTGTGGATTGTGTAACACAAAAAACTCCTCATTGTGAGATGTACCAATTGATCGATCTAGAATAGAAATAAATGTCTAAATTGAGTCCTCTTCCTCATCCTGAGAAGATATGTTGATCTTCTTTCTGTCATTATTTTGTTTGTTATGACTCTATGAGACACTAAGAAGATTGAGTGTTCTATGTTACGTTGATCATGCTCACATTTGTAATGTAATGTCAATTCATCTCTCTGATCTCTCTCATGAATTTCTTCTTCATGTACACTCTAATATATGTATTTATTTTAATAATATTATTTGATACCATTCTTAGGGTAAATAACTACCACTGTTATTTCATGTCTAAACTTGTATATTTTATTTAGAGAGGTTCTTATCCTCTATTGCAATTAAGGCATTGAAATTTCCCTAGGTCAGGATGTGGGGTGTAGGTCTCTGGTCAACTTTTGTCTTTCTCTCTTTTCCTTAAAATAATTGCCAATTTATTTTCAAGCTTTGGAATATATTATTTGGTTCATTTAATATTCCTAGGTGTCAGACATTATTAGAATCATTTTACCATTAAAAAATGCTATATAAGCAACCCCACATGTCACTTTATGACACTTTCCCGACAGTCGATCCGTTATAATATCCCCCTTAGCTTTGTAAATATCATTCAAAACCCACACAACTAGGGTTCTTAAATATACACCAAATCATAGGTACACCTCATTTAGAGTATTCTCTCTGATTATATGTTGATGTAAAGTTCACTTGATAGACATATAGTGCAAAGAGTTTATAATCTTCTATTTCCAAGCATGCAAATGGTCAGTTATAGTCATGTCTTAGCAAGAGCAGAGGTCACTCTCATGGAACATTGTTCAAGGGTTTCATGGTATGCATAAAGGGTTGTTGCTCATATAGCTTTCATACACACCGTATCGACACTAATACCATATAGGTAGCATTCTATACTATATTGTTATCATGATATGTTGGTGTCAAGATACATGAGGGCACCCCTCAAGACATGTTGGTTAGTTTGATTCATAAATTTTTTGTTGATGTAAAGCACCTAGGAGAACATAAGGATTTATCACTACAAATGAGGGCATGTAATATAGCTGAAGTTGGATGGGGTCACATCAAATGCAATGATAGAAAGTTTAACCGATAAAGGGTATTTTTTTCTACTTCTCAACCTACACTACATTTCACTTGAATCATTTCCATGGTATTGAAATTAATTCTCTGGATAGTAGGAAAGGTAATCCCAATAGGTGATCAAAGGTATAACTCAACTGAAACTTTTTATAGTTGACGTTGTATTATTTTTCCTTACTCCAAAGCCTAAACGCGTTGGCACATCACTTAGATAGATATAAGTTCTCACCCAAAGCATGCGAAGGTACCAGGCCCCTCTTTGTTACTGTCTTACAAGGGTGCTAGCATATCATGTTCATAATAACCACACTCAAAGTGCATGTATCCATCCTAATAACCATGAGCTCAATTTGGAAACACACATAATAAGTAAAACATATAGATCACATAAGGATTAATACCAGATTCACCATACAATAACCATGAATAGAGACATCAAAAATCAATATCCATCCATAATGATCCATTATATTAATTCATCACAAACTAGTAGCTGAATATACATGAGTACCATCATAAATTCATGTACAAAAGCATACCAACAACATAACTCTGTTATAATCCAAATCTCGGTCGTATCCCTAATCCATGCAAATCAATACATATATATAGGGGGTGGGGACTTTCCCTTCACCACCCAGGCACTCTCAAAATAGGCCACATACTCAAAATAGCCATGTGTCATTTACAAAGATAACTAAATAAGCATGCAAGCTTCACCTAATAATAAATTATCTATAGTTAACTCCAAATCTAATCCTATTAAATTAGCTTTAACACTATGTGACTCTTGGTCTTCCACTTGTTCTTAAAATATCCTTTCCTTTGGTAAGAATTCTTCATACATTAATCTATTCTCAACAAGTTGCTTGAATGCCACTCCAATAGTCCATTGTCTATTTTTATCATGTGGCTCAAACGTAGGCTAAGTCCCAAATATGTTATTGCAAGGGTATGAACCCCTGCATGCTGTTCTATTCTACCTCCATGCATTCCTTTTGCACCACCTCTTATGCACGTCCAAAAATATTTTGTGCCTCTTATACTTAGTATATTTCAGGGGTGTAACATTACCCCACACTAAACAAATTGCCACCCCCAACAATTATTTGATCTTCTCAAGCATAAAATTGATGAAGGAGATAACAAAATTTCAATGCCCAAAAAGAATCATCATACTAAAAAATTATCTTAAGCCAGAGTTGAATGGAGGAGGTATAGAAATTCATCATCTATTTATGTTACCACCTTGTTCCATTCCTTAAGCTCTTGTAATGCTTTCCTATGTGTAGACCCTATAATCCATGGAACTTGATAGGGAGTTAACTCTTAAACTTTTCCCTTGAGCTCACTAATTACCTCTGATAGCTCTATGCATGCTCCTTTAATGACATCCATGTGTTTGAGTACCATATTTTGGAATTCTCCTATACACTGCTCCAATTTCTCCCACTTAACCTTTATTTTTTCCTTCTACACAGTTGTTTCTGCTATCACATGTGTGCACTCAGCCTTATTAGTTGGTGTCTTTTCTTGAATTTTCTTCAACACTGCTTCCTCATCCACCAACCATGCATCAATGAAAGGCTCACACTTCTAACATCTATTGAAAGCCATCTCAGCTTTTTGGCTTGCTTCTTTTATCTTGGAGAACAAATCCTCCAACTCAGTGGTTTGTGCTTCAATAGTGACTCTATTATTATCTTTTTCCTTCACAATCTCTTCCTCTGTAGGCCCTGTACCACTCTTGATATTTTAAAGGAGCATCCCAATTAAATCCTCCAAGTACTCCATTTCATCTTCATAATCACTTTTGTCATGGCTCACCAATGATGGGCACTATTCCAAAATTTGTTTCACTAAAACATCAGCCCTGTCATACGCTTCTTTTGTTCTCTTCTTCTCTCCTTACAGACCTTTCTTCAACCTATCCACCTCAGCGCTCTTTGTAATCTTTTTCAGTGACCATAGTTTTAACAGTAGCGCTAGCATCCAAGTTCCTACACACTACTTTTCTACCATCTTATTAAGGGTGTTACATGCATGCTCATAAGTCAAATGGTTCAGATATATTTCCTTATACTTCTTCAGAGGCTATTTCAGCAATGTCATAGTTTTGATGGAGTGTTTTCTTACCTCAAATTATGGCTCCTCTGCGTGGTTATGCAGACTCTAGCTTAACATTTTCCTAGTGCGTGACACCCCTCCATTAATATCCATCAAGTCCTTGTCATGTAACTTTTCTGGTGCCACTATACTTTGAAATCGACCCCATAGAACCTTTTTTAGGGTCGTCCACATAATCCATGTGAGGTGACCGAGGTGTGGATATTTTCCTCTGTGCTTTTCTCTTCATCCTCTATTTCTTAGGAGTTAGATTCCTTGTACTTACGCCCACTTCTAAACCCATTTCTTCCTTGATGAAAAAAGTGTCACCACTCTTCTTCTCATCATGTGCTTCCTCCTACATAGGCATATTATCTTCTTTCAGAGGACTCTTCCTCCCATATTCTTCTCGTATAGGTTCCTTCTTCTTTTCTTTATCCTTTTCCCTCTCCAACTACTTTGTAAATTATTTCTCTATTTCTTCTCTCAATGATGCTCCTCTCTTCACCAAATCAAATTATTCACT
The DNA here is from genome assembly GCA_019776745.2 of Taxus chinensis. Classification (NCBI taxonomy): domain Eukaryota; kingdom Viridiplantae; phylum Streptophyta; class Pinopsida; order Cupressales; family Taxaceae; genus Taxus; species Taxus chinensis. The sequence goes on from JAHRHJ020000876.1 coordinate 85,620, forward strand.
TGTCTCTATACTATAAACAACCATGGATTTTTGGTGCTTAAATTTTTCCTTCTCTATGCTTCCCTGTTGTGAGGTCCCTACATCACTATTGTTTTCATCTAGTGTAATACTTCCTCTTATGTGAGTGGTCAAGTTTCCCTCCTCTTCATCTCCTTCTTCTTCTACAAGGTCATCCTCACACACCCTCTTCACCAATGGTACTACTATCCTTCCAAGCTATGGAAATGGGGAATCTATTAACATCCATCTCAATCCCTCCTTAAGTTTTAGCCTCATATGTACAAATACTCTACAAATCATGCCCCTAATGGTGACATTAAGTTGGGGATGCAAGTCCAACGTATCAAGCTCCAGTACCTCTACGTATGTAGACCTCGAATCATACCTATATGTTGTGTGCAAAGTGTGCAAGTCAAAGTCGACCTTGTCTATATCGAAGGTCAACTTATGTGCATATTTTATTCTGTTCACTAAATACTTAAGGTATCACATAGTGAAGGAAAATGATAGCTTGCACTAAAGGGCTCATCTCCCCATTCACCATCCTAAAGAATCCAAGACTATAGTACCGCATCACCATGAATTTCATCTATTCCCCAACTGCGGTGGGAATTTCACGTGGAATGCACCATTTATTCTCAAATGACCCTATTAACCTGTCATACCACTTATTCATTCACTCCTTGTATGTACTTGTAATCATCCCATCACAAGTGTATCCTATGATGTCATGCGGGAGATTGATGCACAGGTGGGTAAACCCACATGTTGTCCTCTAGTCCATCTGATACTCCAATCTCCCAAAACACTATGAGGAGTATAATTGACCCCCATGTTATCTTGGCACCCTCATCATTCTACACTCACTTGCTTCTTCTATAATCCCATTCGCAACGAATTTTTTGATGTTATAGTGTGCCCTATGTTCTATTCTATGTTCCACATAAAGAATATCTTATTGATGTCCTTCCATCATTCAAAGGCTCCCAATTACGGGCTCACCAGTCTGGAGGTAACCCTAACTACCGAATCATCCAAATCTGTAATTATCATTACCCTATCACCCTTCTCGTAGCTTAATTCTATGGCCAACTCATCTATCTTTGCATTAGCAATAAGGTCTAACCCCATGTCTTCTCTCATACTCTGAAGGCCTGTAACTCACTCAATCAACTGAGCAGTAATCCTCATTCTTCTTCAGGTGAAGTAAAATAAATCTTTGTGTACCCTCAACATCAACCATTGGTACAAATGTGTCGGCTTCACGAAGAAAGGAAGCTTATAAAATTACAAAACTCTATTCTTCTCTAGTCATCTTCTTACAGATTCATCAATTAGAGGGTTTTCTTCTTCATCTATTCCTGGAAGTACCTTCTCTAAATCTTCCTTCAATATTTTCTCATGCTCATCTGTTCTATGATTATATTCACTTATCTTTCACTTTGGGAGCTTAGACTTCCATATTTCCACCCTATGCACACTAGGGGGATACTAAATTTCTGAATAGATCTCCTCTAAATATTCCTCTACTACTACCTCCACCCTTTTTGTTCTAATTTTTTTCCTTTTGGGCCATATTTCTACAAATTAGCATGCCCTAGGTTCTCTGTGACACAACCTTCTCTTCTACCTGAGCATGTTGAACCCTAGCTGCTTAGATTGAATGCAAACCATTTCTTCCTGTGCTCTATTATTATTTCCAACTTTTCTCTCCATAAAGACCTACACGCAGCTCCCCGCACTGATCTGGTTTGCACTTTACTTTGATCTCTCTCACACTAGAACACTTTGTAGCTTCTTTTCTCAAGTTTTATTCAAAGGCAAGGTATAAAAATGACTACCCCTATTTATACTATTCCGATGACCCAAATTTTCCTTTCAACCCACACTTTTAAATCACTTTTCCAATAAAGTACCTTTTCCATTTTTACTCACTTCCGTGACTTCCTTTTGTGTGTTGCAGTTGTAACCTTCTGGTGCATGTTATACTACTTCTTAGCCACAGACCTCCTCCATGCACCTACTTGTGCTGAAGTACATAACCATTGTGTCATATCCTAAATATCTTCTCATTCCACTACCTACTTTGCGTTCCATTGTACGATCATTTGTCCTACGTGGTCTTTAAGAAAATCAATTTTCTTTCAAAATTCACAGCACCCGTAAACCTTCTTTTTTCACACCAGCCTTCCAAGAGACACCTATAAATGAGCCAAACCATATTAAGAGGGAAGACAATAATTTTAATTCCCTACTTGATCCACCCCAAACTAAAATTATGCGTGGTCCTCTACACATGAACTCAAAATATAGTAATTAGCTTCTTGGCACACAAGCATGCTTATTACAAAAAAAACACTTAAATAAATTGACAAAGCATAAAAATGATGAAAAGAAACACTTGAAAATAAATGTATTAATGGGAAATATAATCTAAGTGGTAACACTTCCTTATTACAAACACCAAGAAGACTTATTTATAGTAGGGCTTCAACCTACTCCCATTGAATTAATTGGATAATAAAGTGCCATCCATCGCCTGTAACTAGCAAGCACCTGATTCCAATATCTTCATTACTATAAATGGTCCCAACCAATGAAATTTCAATTTCCCCAGGTACTGCATAAACTTTGAATCATACATAAGAACCATTTTTCCAATCTTAAATTCCTTATTATGAATATTTTTATCATGTCATGCCTTATGTCTTGTTTTTTTCTATCTTCTAGCTTCACCTAGCAATAACATGTCACTCATCCAACTGCATCAGTTTATCTATGGACTCTTCGAAAAAAATAATAATCCAATCCTCCTACACGCACAATACCTAGGGATGAAACATGAATTCCACTGGAAATACAACCTCCACTCCAAACGCCAACTGAAAGGTTGTGGATTTATTCAATCTTTTGTAATTGGTCTTGTATTCCCAAAGTATGGTAGATACCTTATCATCCCAGTATTTCCTTCCAACATCATAGATTTTTGTTAGTGTTTTTCCCAAAATCTTATTGAAAGCCTCAAAATTTCCATTGGCATGTGGATGATAGGGCATTATCTTGTGGTGTGCCACCATAAACTCAGCCAAAATAAGTGCTATCCTTTGTAGGTTTTGTTTCACCAATTCCCTCTCTTTTGCTTCATTATACTAAGTCGTATTTCTTCTCTATACCTTTCTACCATAAGGTCTGCCATATTTTACCACACCTACTCCTATTTAGAACAATAATCACCAATAATGGCCTCTTTAGGTTTTTCATCTGTCCCAATATTTACCTTCTTTGTCTTCATAGGCTCATGATATGTGTGCCTTTTCATCTATTGTGTCCATCACCTCGCGCATATCTTCAGTGTGGTTAACATCTATATTATTATCTTCATCATCATCATTTATCATGCATACCAGATTACCCTTTTCCTTTTCTTCCCAGGTGTGGACCATTTCTTATTCTTTAGTCTCTTCAAGGTCAAGTGCACCTCTAAATCCAGCTCTGCCAAACATATCTAATAGAAGGTTCTTCAACCTTCGCGTGCTATCTCCCAAAGTAAGGTACTTCATAATCTCAAGTGCTTCATTGAACGAAGGCTTAGTTGAAAAGTAATCAAAAGTATGAATCATACCTAAGGTCATCTCTTACCAATTAACAATTATTCTCTGTTGTCAATTTTAGCATGGACTTACATACCATGTGCAGTGCACGCAACCACCTAGGGTGGCATAGAACTTATGTACCTAGAGTGATGGTGGTAAGGCCTCTTGCCCCTCCATCCAAAGTCTCTCACAATTTTGAACATGTGTGAAGCAAGATTCCTTCCCATGAAATTCACATATTTATGAAGGTACATTGCTTCTTAGAAACCTAGTAGAAAGGGTGATTCTCACTTCACCATTCCACATAGGTTGTCTCTGTGTGTATTCCACCAACGTGCTACTATCCCACATAGGGTATATACCAACATATTTCTTCTATCACCTTCATCCTTCCACTGGGATTCCATGGCATGTAGAAATACATCAAGGTTCCCTTCACCAGTGTACCGAGGTACCTGGTTATAACTCAAGCACCTAACGGTGTGAGGTCTGATTACACTAGTAACTGTGTTCTTAATCTCTCACCCAACTACTTCATATGTTCCATGTGCCTAATTTTCACAAGCAATACTTGTAGTATCACTAACTAAATGAACATCATCCCACTGTATCACTCCTTCCTTAGATGGCTCAGTTACCTCAGGGTCTCTGATTGTATGCACATATATCATGTTCAAGTCTTCTTCACTCAAAGGCTCAACATACGGGGAAACCTTTGCATCTGTCAAAGGTATAATAATGCACTCTTCTTTGTTCTCAAAGCTAATGTACCCCTTGTTAAAGTGCAAATCTACATTATTTGCATAACACCAAGGGCACCCAAGTAATGTTGGGAAGCTATCTTCCTTTGCAAGCTCTAATACTTCAAAGTCCCTAGTAAACTTGGCTCCCTAAATCATAATAATCACATCTTTTAATACCCCAATATGATTAGCCCTAGTTCTATTCACCATATAAAACACATTCGAAGAAGGTTGTAATGGTGGTCTTCCCATCTGATTCCAAGCATCCAACATGAGTACATTAACTTCTGCACCTATATCTATCAGAATGTTTCTCAAAAGCCATCCATCTATGACTACATTCAATGTAATCTCTTTATCATACTCATGATTATGGGGGGAAAAATTTGCATGAAGTATCTTCCTCTCACGCTCATTACCTATGTGTGGTAATTTTTATCTCAACCATTCTCCTAACAAAGGGATTATGTTCTCCTGGCACAACATTCTGTATACTTCCTTTAAATCATCTACATCCTTCTGTGGGAGCTCAACCTTCTTACTCATTCCATCACATGCACATGCCTTTCCTTCAAGCCCTTGAATCTCTCCTTGTAGATTCCTTGATAACATCCATAGTCTCTAGGTAAACTTCTTTCTGATGTTCAACATCAGGGTACTTGGCATTAATCACTTCTTGCTTTTTTATAGTCTGGATTATACTTTGGAGGTTCACGAGCACATGTAACCTCAACAGTGTGTAGTAACTAACACTAGTTGTAATTCAGAATTCAATCCAACCTTCAGTATCCATTGATCTCCATCTGAGCATGTTGTATCTTAATCATAGCTACTCCCTTTGTCTTGCTTGTGACCTTACTTGCTCATATGCTCATACAAGTCAGGGAATTCTTCAAACTTATGTTGTTTTCCACACCATGAGAAAACTACATTCTGAGGGCATTCACACTGATAATGATCAAGGGATCCACAAGTAAAAATAGTTCCTATAGGAAATCCTCCTCTTCCACCACTGAGACCTCAGACCTCTATATCCACAATGGAAGCCTCTATTTTGGTTATCCCCATTATTACACCCTTCATTATGTTTGTTCTCCTTATTCCTTAGATCCACTTGCTATACACTAGTCTTGGTGCACACCAGTCTCAATAGCCTCATGAATATGATCAATCACTCTATAGTTAACAGTATCATGAGTATGAGACTTATAAATTTTACAATACATAGAATACATTCTTCTAGATTGCGTGCTTGCAAAAGAGGACATCTACTTACATCATGGATCTAGATGAAAATCTATCACAATCCAACAACATGGTGCACACTGACTTGTGAGGGAAATATCCTTAGTATGTCCTTCAACCTCACAATCTGTACACCATATCCCACTACGTGTGTCTCATGAGATGAATTAGCAGAGATATTTTCCAACTGTTTCACCATAGGCTGTAATTTATGCCTCTAAGAATGGGACTTACTCTAGTGTCCACACTTCCAACTACCTCAGTGCACAAGATCTACCTCCAAAGCATCACGTGGATCTATAAAGGTCTTATGAGATAGTGCCCTTCTAAATGGTGTCAATCAACCCACTAAAAACCACTGTGCATGTTGACTAGGGTGTATATCATAAGACAACTTTGATGAAAAGTTTTAAAAATGTGCATCATACTCCCAAACACTTTAGATATGCCCTGCTTAATGTCCTTAAGTGCACTAATGCTTTTCTATTCAAACTCAGGGATATGGAACTCAGCTAAAAAATCAGAGTGCAAAGCATCATAATCCACTGCAGTCTGGTTTGGGTCATACTTTCTATACCAACTATGCATGCCCTTGAAGAGTAGTAGAAAACTGACTTCCTTATGCTCAAGAGCAGTGATTCCCTTAGCACACCATAGTAACTCACACTTGTGCACATGCTCTATAGCATCCTCAATACCTATTTATTCTGGAAAGTGGAGGGACATTTCATAATAAACTTCTCATTGATGTGGGGCTTGTCTAGGGATGTGGCCCTTGTCCTCCAAATCCTAGAACCAGAACCCACCAGTATTTCCTCCACCTCCAGAACCACCTGATCCACTTGATCTCGAGCCTCCTGATCCTCCTAGATCCAGCTTGATCCACCTCCTAATCTTTCAGTGGCATCAAACTAGTGGATGTACTTCCTTACATCCCAACAATAGTACTAAACTAAACTCCCACAGTCTGTGAAGTTGTAGTACTTCCTACATGTTCCCAATGTTCTACGCACCCACACTCTATCCTGATGATGCACCAGAAAATATTCCTCCAATTGGTCCTCCAAACAACAAATATGATGTTTTTGTTGCCATAGATGTATGTGTTGTCTAATGTACTTCTATATTCAAGGGATAATGATATCTACCTGAAGCTATTGGATTACCTACACTTTCTTGTTGATCAATAATTACTTCTGGAATTGGAACACCAGGCACAAGGACTAGGTCACTAGGTGGGATCATATGCACTGCCTGTGGTCCTTAGTATTTCCTCCTCTGATGCTCTCATCAGAATTGAAGGGGATTCTCTACTATTCTTGCCTAAGTGGGGGATAGCCTGATGCTCGGGCTCCACGTCTTCCATGTGAGCTTCAAATCCTTCATGAGACATCATCCTTCACAACTCCACAGACTCCTCAATATCACGTTGCTTCACCAATTCCCTCTCCTGTGATTCATTATACTTAAGCCACCTTTCTTCTCTTTCTATTTCTTCGCAAGGTCCTCCATCTTTCACCACACCTGCTCCTACCCTGTGCACGGTGGTGATGTTTAGCTAGCCATAGGTAGGTGCTCTAAACTCAACACCACCATCAAGATCTTAATTGCTAAAGGAATAGCACAGATGTAAGATCCTCTGGGCTCATGCAAAAATTCAAACTCAGCAACTTCCAGACAAGAATATGTAGAAACAACGTACTCCAAAGTATAATTGCACACAACACCAGCCCACCAATGATCTACAACACACGTCCAAGGTTCATATGCATCAAATAAATCCTGATACTCTTCCTGCATGTCCAAATCCTTGGTCTATAATACCATATTTTATTTGATGTATACATGGACAACCACTTGTACAACTCTATTAGAAAACAACAAAATAACGTCTCATAAAGCTCATGATAAAGATGTTCTTCAACCCATGTGCATGCATTGAAATCAGGTCCAGAACTATATCTTCATGCAAAATTGATCTTGTCCATCAATAACCCAATCTTCAATGGCCACAAGAGTCAACTGATACGCCATCATCATGCAACATCATGGTAAATAATTTGAAAAGAGGTCCCGACAATGAAACCAAAATGTAGTCTTATTTTCCCACTCAAAACCCTAGGCGCACTGACACATCACTTAGATAGATCTAAGTGCTCACCCAAAGCACATAAAGGTACCAGGTCCCTCTTTTTATGGTCTTACCAAGGTGTTAGCATGCATATTCATAATAACCATAAATCAAGTAACAAGTATTCCAATAACAATAATCCAGAACTCAAGATGGAAAACCATAATGAAAAATAATAATCAAACAAGGATCAAGATAATATTTACCATACAATAACCATGAATAGAGACATCAACAATCAATATCCATCCATAATGATCCATTATATTAATCATCACAAACCATAAAATCAGTTGAATACATACATATCAGTATTTTCACATAAGTCATGCGCATCATACATACTACCAGCAGCATACAACTCATACATAATATAAATACAATACATGATACATCATACAAACACATACATACATACTAAATCAACAAATCATATATATATAAATAGTGGTGGGGACTTTCCCTTCACCATCCATGCACTCTCAAAATAGGCTGCATGCTCAAAATAGCCATGTGCCACTACAAAGATAACTAAAGAAGCATGTAAGCTTCACCTAATAATAGATTATATAAGTCACTTTTAGTGACGTGTATGTTTTAATAAAACTTGATCGGTTCCACCTTACAGTTGCCACTTAGTTTGAGCGAAATTGAAAAACACTACCCACCTACCTCTAGATTGCCAATAAGAGAATTATAACCAACCTTCATTTTCAATGAAAACACTTTCGGAGACTAGTTTTATAAGTGGGGCTTGGGGCCCACTGATCACTGTGCGATAAAAGATCCTGACGCAATTACGATAACTAGCTCTAGAGGTTCCCTTGTAACTTGAGCTATGTTCATCGTAATCAACTTCCATCAGATGACATGATGAATTATATATATGGGGGAGTAAGTAGGAATAATCAAACTTTGTGTTCGAACTTAAAATGAGTTTTTTAAGGCCCAATTTGTAAACACTTTAGATATTTCAACCAACTTTCACCAAAATTGCAACTTTAGCTAAACATGCCTTCTAAGGGTCCTGTTTGACTCCTAACTAACCATGGAACCTTGTAGATATCGTTTCCATACTTTATAGAGTATGAATTGATCAAATTATTGTATGAATGGTTTTTGGAAATTATGATGTTTCTCTCTCTTCCCTTTTCTCTCTCTAGAAATAACTATGAAATTTTGACTAGTTTTAAAAATGTAAATGAGTTATAAATGTTTATGGGATGGAAATGAGAGGAAAATTGGATATGAGATGTATGTGGTTATGATATAGTGAATAGAAAAGAAAATGAATTCTAGACCTTCTCTCTCTTCCCCTTTCTCTCTCTAGAAGTAACTATGAAATTTTGACTGATTTTGAAAATGTAAATGGGTTAAAAATGTATATGGGTCTGAAATGAAAATGAAAAATTAGAAGATAATTTATGTGGTTATGATATGATGAATGAGAAAGAGAGAATGAATTCTAGGATTTCTCTTTCTCCTTCCTTACTCTTCTCTCTAAAAAATGCAATAGAATGTGGAAGTGTGAATGTGTGAAGAAATGAACTCTCTCTCTCTCTCTCTCTCTCTCTACTTTCTGTTTCGATTGCTTGAAATGATGGATGCGTGGATTTTATGCTTGAGTGTAGGGGATTTCCATACCATTCCTAGGACTGACCCTGTGTTGGTTGTAGGTACTCTGAACAAGAGGAATTCAGGATGTGATATGTTGTATTTAATGAGTTGTCATTGTAAAATTATATTCATCTTGCAATATGTGTATTACCATAGAATAATGATATGTAGTGTTGTTTGAAGAATTGATTCTTTGTACATTTTTAAAAAGGAAATATCAATGTGGCTATATTTATAAGTGTCGAAATGGATTTGAAGTTGTACTCAAATGTTGTACTTATGTTATTGAGGTAATAAAACAATCTTTTACGATGTTAATTATTGAATTTATCTCCTTAACACTCTTAATGCTTGGTAGAATCTCATCTTACCCAAACTATAAAAAAAATGAGTTATAATCCCTATTGTACTCTCTCCTCCTAATCAGGCCTTGTTTAGTGTGTAAAGCTCATATCATGTTAAGAAAATACTCTAATCTCATTAATTGCCTTCTTGTTTTACATCTAAGACAAGTCCTACAAGTACCATTACCTGAATTTAAATAACCTTGTGTGAGGAAATGGCTATTAAGAGTACCCTATCATACGTGGGGTGAGAATGACCATCATTTCTAGGTGTCGTAAATCTAACCACCTCATGGGTAAGTTGTAATGCTTAGGTGTGTAATTGTCCTTAACACTTTAGTGTGTAACCTAGTCCTTGTGGGGATAGTTTGGGGTGTTTTCACCTATGTATTATCTCGTTGAGGGACCTAACTGAGGTGAGGGGATTCTAAGCATCAGCTTACCTATGCATTAAACTAATGTGTCAAACTCATTAATCCCTCACAGATAACAGTGTTACCTGGGCATGTAGTCTTGGAATACCTCAAGTGGCACGAAGGCTTTGCAAGATAAGGACATTTGATTACTCTAATTTTGTCTTGTAGTAGGGTGTAGAAACCCTTGAGCACTAATGAATGTAATAGATCATGTGACCTCTCATGATGTTAATGGTCAAAGGAGCTATGATGTATGGTTACCAATGATTGTAAATATTGCTTTAGAAGGCTTTTGAATGCATAAAATTTTATTGAATGTCCCACTTGTAATACGTGTGTAACTTTTGAGTTCCCTAAGGAAAATAAAATGAATCTTACGAAAGGAATCACACTCCCTGGAGACGGGAATCCTAAGTAGCATATGAATTCATTTGTTTTAAATGATGCCAATTCTTGACCAAGTAACCTACATAAATGTAGTTAGAACAAGGGTAAACAAGAATAAACTTTGTAATGATCACTAAGAAAATTGTATGCCCTTGAGCGATGTGAAACCAACTAAAATTCCTAATGTGATCATAAAATGAATGTAATATAGGAGAGATGTACAAGGTGATAAAAGATCCGAGCGTAGGTAGTATGGGTATAAGCTAACCTATGAAATCAGGAAACCAACTCTGAGGCTTGAACACAAACCTTGTATGCATAAATGTGGTTAAAAAATGATGCTAATGAAATAATGAACATGAAGCCTTGAGAATGGAATACCTTGGGTTGTTTCCAAGGTCTTGTGAGTTAAGAATATTGCACCCTAGTTTTAATTGTAAAAGATAGTAGAAACCTTGGGCATAAATGGGAATACATTAAACCTAAGATCTCTTAAGAAGTAGAATTTATGGCCGAAACCTGTAATTAACCCGTAAATATCAAGAATGAATCTTTAAAATAATGAATTAGAAGTAAATTGAAATGTGAGGTTCATCACTTAAACTCAATGTCCAAACCTCTATAATGTTAACACGGGTGAAATGTACCCTTCCATGTGTAACATGATTGTGAAAATAGGAATCCTATTTGAGAAAATGGATTGTGAATCATGAACGATGTAAACTAATTAGCTAACTTACATGGGGTTGAAATAACTTGAAGATGAAAAGAGTGTACCCTTATTTCTAATAATTTATATGAAAAGAACTCAAAATAGTTCCACTCTTGACCTAATAACCTTCTGTTTAATTTACGTGAACTTTTCCTACTTGTAATGAAAGTATAATGCCAAACCAAGTAAACATGATTAGATTAGAAACAAATTCTTAGGAAAAGGGTTGGTAGACTCATGGGTTTATAAATTCTCTAATGACCATCGAGTTATATAAATTAATTGCAATAAAGGAAACGAGCAATATTCTAACGAAACCATTATAGGTGAAATGTTAAACAAAAATATGCAGCCTAGTGTTAAGAGGAACGAAGGTACCATGTTAAGTGTTCTTCATATAATTGTATCAAGTAATAAAAATAGGATCGTAATAAATACGTAACCATGAAAATGCTTTGTGTCGGGAAGTTCCTATCAGTAAGTGTATATTGTAGTGGGGTTGTTGTACTTTGTCATTTTGGGAAATGTGGATTTGATGTGCATCATGTGTTTCATGTTATATATGTGGGTCCATGGTTGTAAAAACATCTCATGTGTTGTATATTATCCTAAGTGATCCCATGTGGTGTCATACTACGCCTTTTCAGATGAGGCATTTACACTATTTTAGGACCTTTTCTGTAACTGTACCCAATCTTGGCATCCCTGGTACGAGCTCAAGGCTTAATTCAAGTTGGTAATGCCTGATCGGGTTGTCATCAAAAACATTTTTTCCTTTGTGTCAAATTGTATAATCCATAAGATCTATTTTCTCCCATCTCATCCTTGGTGGATAGACTGTAAGTGGTTTGCGGACACCCCTTTCTGGAGTTTACTCATCCTGCCAAGGATATGCCTAGCTTTCACCCCACTTACCTATGGTGGGTAAGATTAATTCACATTAGGGATTGCATTCCTCTCCATCTAAATTGAGAAGTAGATTCAATACAATTTGGTTCACCTATGTCAAACATTAAATTGTTCGCGTTATTTTTGTGCATCCTACACCAGGGTCCTCCTATTGGTGCCCAACTGGTTCACCTTGGTGTTCTAGCTCCCAATTGTCCCTTCTATGGTCACTTAGAAACTACTTTCCATCTTTTCTGGTATTTTTTGCAAAGCACAAAAGGCTTGGAATTGGATTAATTCTTTCTTCCTTCCCTTCCGTCTTGAATGCTTCACCTAACAGCATATTATCCTCGGAGACAATCCCCAGATGCCTCACAAGTTTTCCCAGATTTGGCATGCTTTCAGAGGGGAAATTCTCATGTGGATTTGGAAAGAAAAGAATTATTGTTTATTTTTTAATGTTAAAGTTAACTAGAAATTCTTTATTTATAACAAGTTTGTGGTTATCATGAATGTATTGCTATGGATTTAAGTGAAAATAAATTTTATTTATATATTGAATGTTGAACTAGTCTGGTCACTAGGTGTGAACTATGTGATTGGCCTACTCACAGTAGTAAGCTTCCTTTCTTGATTTCTCCCTTCTTCCTCCTCATCATTTTTATATCCTCCCATGTATCCTATATAATAAATTTTCCATAGGTTCATTAGAGTGTCCTTGTGTGATCCCCAACCATGTGGCCAACCCACAACATTTAGTTTAAGATTAGATTATTTACATTCAATAATGAGAGTTGAACATTGGTGGAGACACCTAATTTTTCCAAATGAAAAATTTTACCACCAACATAACAATGGATATTGATGAAATCCATTGTAGTGTAGGATATAGATCCAAAATTCTCCTAACTTCTCCCCCATGTGAGTTGTTTCCATTCACTTACAAACTACAATTTGATAATAATAATAATATTGTAGAGCATGAGGCCCTTATCCTCAGAATGGGTGTTGTTGAATCCATGAGCATCAAGAAACTAATATGTCTTAGTGATGATGAGGTAATTATAAAATAGGTAAGAAATCAATATCAAGTCAAGAACCCACGGCTAAAGCACTATAGGAACTGGGTATGGGACTACATCGAGTATTTTGATGTTTTCTCAATCCAAGGTTTCTCCGTGAGTAAAATGAAAAAGTTATCTCTCTTACAGTTTTGAATTCCTTGATGAATCTATACCCATCCTTCAATAAATACAAAATTACTAATGAAATGGTGTTTAAATTAAGTGTACCAGACAATATAAATCATTAACAAGTATTAAATGACAACAATTGGCTTCTCTCTTTCTTTGAGAAAAGCAACAAGTTCAGTAGTCTCTTTAATGAAGGAAGTGATAATCTAAATCAGGATTCAGTGGCAGATGAATAAAAAGAGGGGATAGATGAAGTAGATTCTAAATGTGTCATCAGATTGAAAGGAAATAAGATTCCAAATGGAATCATCTTTCTTGAAGATTTATTCAAAAAGCATGAAAAATTCATCAAAGAGAAGGCTAATAAATCCTATTGGAGCCTATCAAACTTTGAGAAAAAGAATATTGGTAGCATAGATTAGTTGAGAATGGTGAAAATTTGCAAGTGTTGTTCACCAGAAGAGAAGAGAAGATTTTTCACATTGTTGAGAAAGTATTTTGCTGTTTTTACATACTATTATGAATATATTAAGTCATTCCAACCCAACGAGATGCATTACTTGATCCCTTTAGTCATTGTTATGCCCTTAGAACAACATTCTAATCCCATGTGTGCCAGCCTATCACCTAGCAGACGCTGGGTGCTCACCCTAAACATGTGGGCATAGAGCCCCTCCTTTATGTGAGTCTTGTGATAATACATCATTATGGAAAAAAAATTAGGTGCAAAGGATAAAATAACCATGCATTCATTATGAGAGCTTAAGATGAGTCATTATATCATTATACCTATCTTGATAACATGAGAAACATTAATCAAATAATATATCTAGTCCATACCTTAAAGTAAATGCACTTGGTTTTACACCCATGAATAATGACATATTTAAAACAGAACCATATATTTCATATTGATCATAGTTCAAAAACCATATTACATTCACCAAATTCATGACATGCAAATATATCAATGTAGATAAGATTCATACATCAGAAGTCCTAACTATGCTTCCCATATTAAAAATAATTTATCACAACCCCATCCCTCTAGACAAGCTATCACTCATACAGTCCTCTAAATGAGAACCACAAACTCTCTGGAACCTCCTACTATTTCTGCAGAGCTTTGCCCTTCCATTCTCTCTAATCATGATCCCTTCCTTTATAGCACCCTTCCTTCCTTGATAAATTCTCCTTCTTCTTTTCCTTTACCTGAAGCATCTCTATATATAGTTGTATTTCCCACCGCCATGCCTTTCATAAAGTAGAAGATCAGTCACCAAGTATCAAGGTGGTCCTCTAATGGAGCATGATTATTCTCATCCAGGCTCTCCACTCTCTGTAATGATGTCTTTCTGGATCCTTCCATCGCATGGAATATTCCTTTCTTGACCACCAAGTTTCTAGGCTAGCACCTTATCCACTTCGCATGCTTAGTTGGGTCATGACTTTTCTCATGTTCTTCTAGGAATGCCAAATATGGCTAAGTCCTGAAACCCTTGGCTTTGCCTTATGCACATGTCATGGGTTCTACTAAGCCCTTCTAAAACCCCTATCCTATGTGCACCTTTACCTCGCGCGCCCTTCTTCATATTGGTCTCACGCATGCACATGTACCTTTTTGTACTTAGCCACTATTCTAAGGCCCAACATCACCCCACACTAAGCTTTTTCTCCATCCTTAGGAACTCCTCTTCTTCAAAGAATACAGAATGGTGGGACTCTGAAAGGTTGGAATAAATAATGAAAGAATGAATAATGAGGAATGACCTAATTAAATAACGGGGGGAATGAACAAGAATTTGTTTATTTTTGAAGGAGTGGGAAATCCTTACTTATATCCACCTCAAGCTTCTCCCATAACATCTACCTCACTTTTACACTTGCTGACAGAGGTCACCTACTATGGAGCTCACCTCCTCAAAACTTATCTCATCCCCTTTTTAGCATTCATCATATCAACAATCCCTTCCAATTATTTACCAAAATCATCGAGCACATCCATTTTGTGGGTGATCTAGGGGTATAATTCCTTCAACTGGTTTTTGATCGAGCCCCACAAGGTCTTGATAGCTTCTAATTTGAATTATCCACCTTGGCCAGGATCTTATTCCACTCTAATTATGTTCCCCTTATTCTTTTCTAGAAACTCCTTGAGCTCTACTTCATGTGTAGCAACTAGAATGTTTGATACCCTATCTCTATCAATGCAATTATCATAAGAAACTTCAATAATTTACATGATGTCTTTTACATTGGCAAGGAGTTTGGTATACCAAGAAATAATCTCTACAACTTTATCTTTTCTTCTCTTTCTTGGCATGCACCAAGTGCCTCTTCTATGGACTCCAAGGTGAGTGGAATCACTTTCCATTGTGAGGATGCGAGTCAAATCCTCTAGGCACTGCAAGGTTGATTCGTACGTTTTTCTCGGGTGGTGCTAGGTTAGGATGCTTTGAAGATAAAAGCATATAATCATCTCAATTTTCTTATATACTTTGTGCACCCTTGCCTTTTCCTCTTTCATTTCATTCCTTAACTGTGGAATAATTACATCTTATTTTTTCAGGTCCTTTCTCTTCTCAAGGAACTCCTCCTCCTTATTCTCTAATTCCCCTTCTAGGAATCTCACCCTGTCATTTCTCCCAAAAAAATTGGCCTCAACCTCAGCTAAAACTTTGTTGAGTGCATTACAGCCTTTCTCATCTGACAACTATTGAGCATTCACCAAGGGGTTTATTCCTTTAACCTATATCATCCTCATTAACACCCCTTAGCTCACTTCAAACTTAGGCTCATCAACATGGGACTTGAATTCCCAAGATAACATCTTCCTTGTTCGTGGGTATGTGCCTTCTTCATCAAATGAAGACATGGCCAAGATTTTTTTTTGGCATGGTGCTTTGGAAACACATGCATAGCACCTTACTTGGATCATCGATATAACCCATTCCTTTCCTTGTGCTACAACCACTACACTTTCCTCATGTTCGCGTCCCCTTTGGAAAGCTTACTACTAGGTCGGGGTCTCCACCCATGCTGCCATACTAATTTTCCAATGCTCTCCTCTTCTATTTCCTAAAGCACTTCATCCGTGTTGTGCTCTATCTCTTGTCCACTAAAATTCTTAATAATTCCAACCACTTATCTCTTCATGGCATCCTCTATTTGCTCCTTAGTGAGGCTTGGGGTCCTCTGATATTTCATGTTCACCTCTTCACTCACCCCTCTGCCTTGAGAATTTGCTTCCTTTTCACCATCCTTCTCTTTGTTTCCTTATTATTCGGATTCATGTACCTCATACATGGGATGGTCTTGAGATTCTTCATGCTTCGTCATCATATTTTTTACCTATATAGGCCTCTAAGCTCTCTGTCTCTTCTGAGTCCGCCTTTCTTGTTATCTTATTGCTTCTTCCTAACTTGGTGATTCAAGTATAGGAGAATCTTCTTTTCTTCCTCATCAATAGGTGAAACTCCTTCCTTGGTGATTATTCTTTTGTGGGAGGCTCTTCTTTCTCTAGGAACTTCTTCTTCTGGGGTCTTCTCCCTAACTGGGGACTTCTTCTTGTGTGCTTAAGTTTTTGGCTTAACACTTTTTTTTGGTGCACCCATAGTCTTGTTGTTTGTACACTTGGTGCCTTCTTCTCCTGCACTTCTTATCTCTCCCTCTTCTTCGGTGCAACCTTCTTCCTCCTGTAGGGTCTTCTGGAATGGAGACATCATTCTCCAGGTAGGCGCACTTCTCAAAAATTGGCCTAATGCGTAAGTATACTCTCACTACAGTACTTCTGATAATTGGAAATGTCAATGGTTTCCTTATCTTCACTTCATGGGAGACATACTTCTCCACATATGTGTGCTTCTTTGGGTATACAATATTTCTGCATAGCTTGCAGTGGTCTTGGTCCACTTCACTCAGGTCAAACCTTAGCCTTTTTCCTCCTTGAAGCGGTTGACCCCTGTCTGGAAATACTACATGGTGAAAGAGAACAACAATTTGCACCATGGACTCTTAGTCCCATCTGTAAGAGTGAATCTTCCAATGCAAAAATGTTGATATACAAAAAACTCAGCCTCTCCATCTACAAGCACGGTTAGTTGCTCAGGTATCCTCCACTCTACCCTCAAATGTGTCGTGCATTTTCTTATACCATTTCTCTAGGTGCACCTTGTGGTTGAGCATCATGGTATCGCAAGTATACTTCTCAAATATTTTACAGGTAAGGAATCTTCATCTAGATACTCCCATATGAAATTATCTAGCCCATCAGGCACTCCAATATCTGAGAAGATGATGGTGAGGAGAATATTTCAAAACAATATCTTGTCCCCATCCTTTACGTTGCTAATTATTTCATTTACAATAAAGATGGAAAAGTTATAGATGGTTCATTCTAAAATTTTCTGCCATACATTCAACCATGCCTTGTTTACTCGTGTCCACCTCTCTTTACCATTCAACTTAGTAACCAAGAGCACAACCATCCTCATTACAGGGTCAAGGATATCTGTGATATCAAAGTTGTGTGAAACCTTCTTGTAGTCATAGGATTTCACAGTTGCCTTAGTGGACTCCTTATCCTCCAAGTCATCATCTATGGAGCCCCCTTCGCAAACCAGTAAAGTAAATTTTGATATGAGCTGAGGGGTTACGTGTATTTTGTAGCCTGCAAAATAGAAGTGGTCTTTATGTACACACAACATCAACCACTAGTATAACCAATTGGGCTTACCAAAATAGGGAAAATCATATAGTTGCAGCAAACCAACCTTACCCAACTTCACCTTCACCTCATCATTGTAGATCGAAATTCCTTCTAGTGTCCTCATATTAGTTGGAAAAACCAATTCCAAATCCATCTCCTTCTCTGTGGTACTCGTGTGATGGTTATAGTCACTCATGGCCATATTCCTAATGTGTGATACCCATTATTTCCCCAGAAACACTCCATCTAGGTACTGCATCTCTGCATACCACTCCTCATTAAAACTAGTTGTGGAAATTTGTTTCCCTTTGCCCTTCTTCTTTGGTGAAACAGTCACCTTCTTTGGTGCCATTTTTACTTGTCGGGTTACAATCCTAAACTCTTCTTGCTCCTCTTCCTTTCTCTGCTCAATCATGTGGCTCAACTCCTATGGAAGAATCCTTCTACTCCCATGCCCTAGCTACAGAACCCTAACTTGGAAAAATCTTCCACAAGACGGTGCACTCCTCTGAAACTCTCTTCCCTATGCCCATGTACTCCTTCCACTTTGGTTTACAGATCAACCCTAGTCACGTACTTAAATATCTATGATTATTTCTTCACACAACTCTCTTTTTGTGGATGCCCTAGTTCACAAGAGCTCTTCAATCTCGTAATAGCAAGGTAAATAATAACGTGCCCTAACTTCATACTTATAGCTTTTTCCCCCTTTCAAGCAATAAATGCTACACCACCTACCAACGTACTTAGCATTAAATGCAGATTTTTTCACTAAATCCAACCTTAAGCGTCCTTACCCATGTGCCCAATCCTGTGCAAAACCTTCTACAACCTTCTAGCGCGGAAAAAAATCCTTACCGACCGAAGACTCTTACACATGTGTCTACAGTGCCGAAGGCACTTCTTTTGTCCTTGACCTGATTTTTTCCCTTGCCTACCTCATGTTGTTCCTGTGCTTCTTATCCTTTGTACATGGTCTTTGTTAAGCTATCTTGACACCAAAATTATTATCCACCATTTCCATGTGCATTCTTCTATCTTTCACACCTTTAATCCTTTCATCTGGGCCATACAACTTTTACTACCATCTTGTATCACACTTCACACTACTCCACATTACTCCACCCCACACTAAATCAGATGCATGGTCCTCTGCACATACACAACATTTTGAAAGTAATAAGTGGTTACTGGTGCACAAGGTGCAAAACAGAACAAAAAGAAAGGAACAAGCAACGAGAAAGGGAAACACAAGGAAAGGAAATGCATAAAGGGAAATCCTAAGCTAACTATAAATATTACCTTATTTACAAACACAAGGAAGACTTATTTATAGTAGGTCTTCAACGTACTCCCATTGAAATGGCCAAGTAACCTCGTCCCATCTAGTGCTTGTAACTGGCAGGTGCCCTGAATCAAGGATGTATGAGATGATGTAAGGGCCCAACCAATGGAATTTCAAATTCCTAGGATGGTGTAGAAACTTGGAATCATACAACAGAACCATCTACCAACCTCAAACTACTTATTCTTGATATGATGATCATGCCATGCCTTTTGTCTAGCCTTTTCATTCTTCTGAATCCATCTAGCAAGTGATCACCTTTCGTCCAACTGCATTAACTTTTCAATCCTTTCCTCGAGCAATTTTTCATCAGCCAATCCTATTGCGCACATGTTATATGCATCGATGGTAATATGAATTCAACTGGCAAAATAACCTCTGCACCAAACACCAATTGAAATGGAGCGGCCTTATTCAACCTGTTGTAGGTTGTCCTGTATTCCCATAGAGCTGTTGATACCTTGTCATCCCAGTCTTGTCTTCCAACATCAAAAAATTTGGTCAATGTGTGACTTAGTATCTTGTTAATTGCTTCAATTGTTCCATTCACTTGAGGGTGATAAGGGGTAGTCTTGTGATGGGCCACCATAAACTCTGCCAATAAGATCCTGATCATTTCATTCAAAAAATGTGTTCCCCTATCACTAGTCAAGCTCAAAGGACATCCATACCTATTGATTATGTTTTCCCATAAGAATCTATAGCAGTTGTCATTGTAGTGCAATCCTTTGTAGGTGTTGCCTCTGCCCATCTTGTCAAGTAATCAGTGCAAGTGATGATGTAATGTGAGCCAGTCCTTTCGTGGTAGGTGAAATTGGTCCTACAAATTTGATTGCCCATTTCTCAAATGGTTAACATGCTGACTATTGGTCGCAAGGGCATTTCATCCCTCCTTCCACGTTTGCTAAGGCAATGGCAATGGTCACAGGTCTTGCAAAACTCAATACAATCCTGGTAAATACTTTCCCACCAAAGCCCTGCGAGTAGAATCTTTCACATGGTGGCATTTCCTGCATAGTGTCCTCTTGCAATCCCACCATGTGTTTCCTCCATAATTGCATGTGCTCATGTTCTAATACGCATCGGCACTAGAACCTCATCATGGCCTAACTTGTACAAATATCTAGTAATCAATATGTAGGGTACAACGTGTATAGCCAACTGTTTCTTCTCTAAAGCCTTCATCCCTTCCGGCGCCACACCCATTTTAAGAAATACTGCAATATCCTCCAAGTCAGAGGGCACGCGCCATAACCTAAATAGTTGCACATCTGGCATGGTATCCTCAATGCTCTGTGCGTCCTCTCCTGAGTCAATCCTTGATAAGTGGTCAGGTCCTGAATTACTTTTTCCCAGTTTTACCACAACTGAAAACTCAAATTCTTGAAACAACAGGACCCAACGACATATGCGCCCTTACAAAACAAGCTTATTTACCAAATACTTCAGTGTCATGTGATCTGTGTAGAATATAAAAGGTGTTGTAAGGAGATACTGCTTGAACTTATGTAGCGTGTAGATCATTGACAATGCCTCGCGCTTAGTAGTTGTGTAATTCTATTCTACTGGTGTCAACTTCTAACTTGCAAAACAAAGGGGGTGATTAACAATCCCCTCACTAGGTTGTGCTAGTACTGCTCCAATGGTTGTCCTTGAGGCATCAACATGAACATGGAAAGGCTTATCCTAGGAAGGGAAACGTAGTATGGGTGTAGTAACAAGCCTATCCTTAAAAGTTTCAAACACCTTATGTTGTGCTTCTCCCTAGTGAAAGGCACTCTTGTGCTTAAGAAATTCTTCCAAGGGGTGGAGATCTTGGCATATCCTTTGATGAACTTCCTGTAGTACCCCGTATGCCCAAGAAAATGCACACTACGCTCTAACTAGTAGGCTCTCCCAATCCCACAATAACAACAACTTTGGTGGGATCCACTAACAAGCCTTCCTTACATATAATATGTCCTAACAGGGTTCCAAATGGAGTAGCAAAGACACACTTCTTAATGTTGAGGGATATCCTCAACTACCAACATCTTTCAAACATCAGCCTCAAATTGTCACAATGGTCTTTTACCAGCCCATACATAGTCCAGTCATCTAGGTAGACTTGAAGAAATTTATGGATGAAGTCCTGAAATGCTTGTACCATGATGCCCGAGAACACAACAAGCACATTATTCAATCCAAAAGGCATGACCGTGTAGGAAAAGCTTCCCCACTCAGTGAAAAAATTTGTCTTTCTCTGGTCTTCCTTTACAATCCTGACTTGGTGATACCCTGAGAACCCATCCGTGAAGGAATAGACCTCACGCTCAGCTACTCCTTCTAGAATTTCTTCAGTGAATGGGGTTGGAAAAGGGTCAATGACACAAACTATGTTCAAGTCCCTGTAGTCAACACAAATCCTTATCCTTCCATCCTTCTTGATACTGATGACCATTGGGCTTATCCACTCTGATTCCTCCATAACTTCAATGATTCCTGAAGTGATCATCTTTTCTATCTCTTCCTTGACCCGTACGTGCAAGTTCAGATTCATCCAATAGGGTCTCTTCTGAATCAGGTGCACCTTCCTTCAACTTGATCCTCATCTCCCCCAAGGAATGGTGAATGCCTTTGAGCTCATGGTACCCACATGGGAATAAGTCCTGAAATTCATGCAACAGATCAATGATCTTTGAAACTTCTTTCTCTGACCAATAATCCCCAATGATAGCTTCCTTAGGTTCTGCCTCTGACCCAATGTTAACCTTCTTCATTTTCAAGGGCTCATGGTAGGCGCGTACTCACTCATCGATGTTATCTATGACTTTGCATGTACCCTCAGAATGGTTAACATCCAGACTTTCCATTTCTTCACCATCTATTACATAGACCATTTTTCCTTTTTCCTTTTCAATGCATGCGCTCAAGTTATATCTCTTCTGATTCCTCTTCATCGAAACATGTCTCCAAACTAGGTTCACCCAGTACTCTAGTAACCTATCTTCTTCCATGGCACTATCTCCCATTGTAAGGTGCTTGACAACTTGCAACACCTTATCTACTGATGGCTTGGTACTTTGGTACTCAAAATATTGAATGAGATCAGCCGTTAACTCCTGCCAATTCCATGTCTGATGGTGTGTCTCTGAGTGAATATACCATGTGCATGCACAACCTTGTAAAGTGGAATAAAACTTATGCACCCATAATGAAGGTGGTAATGCTTCCACACCTCCCATCCATGCTCCCTCACATGCTTGGATATGAAACGAGGCAGGTTTCTTTCCATGGTAGTCCTGTATGATAGTGGGCACATTGCTTCTGGAGAACCTAACAGAGAATGTGACTCTCACCTTCATGTCATTCTATGAGATTCTCACAATGTGTAGCCCACCAACGCGTTGCAGTCCTGAGTAAGTTATAGCTTAGCATTCCTCTTTTGTCATTCTCATTTTTCCATTGAGCCTCCATTTCTTGTAATAAATCACCAGGGTTGGCTCCTCCAGAGTAAGTTGGAAACTTCTTCCCTCCCAGGTGCTTGTTTGAGTGTGCCTTTGTTACCCTTGTTATAGATCCTCTCAATTATCACCCAATCAACTCATAAGTCTCGTGCACCCAATTGTCACATGTTATGCTAGTTGTATCACTCATCGACTGAGCATCTTCAAATTGGATAACTCCTTCTATAGGATGAATTATCTCAGGGTCTCTGATGGAGTGCACATAGATTCTGTCAAGGACTTCTTCTCCCAAGGGCTCAGTATAGGGTGTTGATTTCCCATCTATTAAAGGGATGATGACCCATTCTTCCTTGTTCTCGAAACTGATATACCCCTTGTTAAACCATAGGTCAGTGTTGTTTTTGTAACACCAGGGGCACCCAAGTAATGCTAGAAAGTTATCCACCTCAGCTAGTGCCAAGACTTCAAAGTCCCCAGTGAACTTGGCCCCTTGAATAGTGATAACTACATCCTTCAAGACACCAATGGGCATTGCTTTTGTCTTTTTTTCCATATACAACACATTTGAGGATGGTTGTAGTGTGGGCCTTCCCATTTGATGCCATGCATCCAAGGTGAGTACATTGACTTCCACACCCGTGTTGATCAAAATATTTCTCAGAATTCATCCATCTACAACAACATTCAAGGTTATTTCTTTGTCATAATCAAGGCTCTGGGGAAGAAGGTTAGCATGCAACACTTGCCACTCATGCTCCCTCCTGGCATGTGGTACCTTCTCCTGTAACCATTCTCCTAGCAAGGGAATGATATTCTCCTACCTTAACATTTTACACACTTCCCTGACCTCATCCAGATCCTTCTACGGAGCTTCAACATTCTTCCTTTACTCCAACTACCTTGACTACTCCTTTAGACACTAGATCTCCCCTTGTAAACTCTGAATTACATCCATAGTCTCTTGATACACCTCCTTCTGATGAGCAGGGTACAGATACTTCCCATGTACCACTTCTTCCCTAACAACTAGTTTCTGTCTTGGCATCTCCCTTGCGCGCGTAACCTCTGCTCATGTTGTAACTAGGACAGGTTCTAGTTCTGGTTCATGCACCATCCTTGGCATCCATTGAGATTTGGATTTCCTTATGCTTACCATCCCATTGCCTTTATCCTTTCGGTGTTGTTGGCTCATGTGTTCAAACAACTCAGGACACTCCTCGTACTTATGCTTCTTTCCACACCATGAGCACTGCAACAGATCAAGACACTCATGTTTATAATGCTCTATCGATCCACAATTATAACAGGTTCCACATGGGAACTCACTTCTTCCTCCACCATGGTTACTGTGACCATGAAATCCTCCATGAAAACCTCTTCCACACACCCCTCCATCTACGTGCCCTTCATAATGGTGATCATCATCCTTGGAACTTCCTACAAGGCTAGTCTGGCACACACCAAGATCAATGGCATCATGAATCTGGTCAATCAGCCTGTAATCCTTGGTGTCATGGGTCGTAGAGGTACAAATCTTATAATAGCAAGACACATTCTTGTGGATCATGTGTTGTAGTAGAGGACACCTACTTGCATCATGATCCCCATGGAAAATTTCACAGTCTACTACCATGGCATGTACCAAATTTTGAGGGAAACTATCCTTTGTATGCCCCTCCACTTCACAATATGTGCACCAAAGACCACTATGAACCTCATGCGTTGAGTTTTCTGAAATCTTCTCTAACTACTTGGCCATTACAGCAATTTGAGCCTCTAGGAAAGGGCTCACACTCAGTATCAATGCTCCCAACAGCCTCAAGTGCATAGGGTAGCTTTCCAAGGCCTCACATGGGCTCTCCAAGGCCTGTGAAAGTATTGTGTGACAGTTCCCTTCTAAATGGTGTTATCAATCCCCCAAAAAACCATTAAGCATGCTGAGAGGGGTGTATGTCATAGGATAGTTTTGACAAGAGAGTTTTGAACCATGTGTCATACTCTCACACACTCTCTGTCATTCCTTGTTGGATCTCCTTCAGAGTGTTGATGCTCTTTTTCTCAAACTCAGGGATATGGAACTCTACTAGGAAGGCATTTTTCAACACAGTGTAATCCATGACCATCTGATGGGGGTCATACTTGTGGTACCAGCTATGCACGTGCCCCTACAATGTTGTTACAAACTGACTTTCCTTTCACTCTGGGGTAGTGATCCCCTTCATGCCATAGAAATTCACACTTGTGCACATGCTCTGTAGCATCCTCAATACCTTTGTAGTTCAGTGGGTATAAAGACATCTCAAAAAATACTTGCGGGGGTGGTTGAGGCCCTTGTCCACCTGACCCAGAACCTTGGTTTCCTCCTGTGTTTCCTCCACCAACAGATCCACTAGACCCACCAGGTCCTGTCCCTCCTGACCCACCAGATCCTCTAGATCCACTAGGTCCACCAGGTCCTCTGGCCCCTACACCACCAGATCCACCTCCTGTAGCTAAAAAATGGCTTGAAGTGGTCGTGCCTAGTGTTCCCAACATCCCACTGAACTATGTGCACGTTGATGGTTTGTGATATTTCCCTGCTACCAGTTGTGTGTCCTGTGCCACTCCCAGATGTGATACCCAAACTTTGTGTATTTGCACCTTGTCCAAAAATTCCTCCAAATATGGGAATGGTTTGTGCAGCCATAGATGTCCCAAATGAGAAATTATATCTCCTAGGTGTAGATCGGTTACTCCCTCCGATACCAACTGGATTAACAATACTTATCTCTTGATCTGGAAAACTAAGTGCCAGGGGTTGGTCACCAGGTGGGTTCAGATGTGCCAATGGATCTCCTTTCTCCACATGATGAAATCTCATCAGAAGATGAAGGGGATTCTCTTCCATGCTTTCTAAGATGGGGTAGCATAGACTACTCAGGTTCCAAGTCCTCTACGTGAACCTCAACTCCTTCCCGCAATGTCTACCTCCATAAATCCATCACTCCCGTAACCTCACATTGTCTAGCCAACTCCCTTTCATGCACCTCACTGTACTTGAGTCATCTTTCCTCCCTTTCCTTTTCAGCCGCAATATCTGCCATCTTCCTCCACCCTAGCTTCCTCATCCAGCACTCAAAGAAGTTTAGTTGGCCATAGGGAATGCCTCCAAACTTAATGTAATGATCAACATCTTCATAGCCAATGGGATATATCACAAAAATGATCCTCTGGGTTCTCTCAAGAACTCAAACTCAACAACCTATGGACAAGAATACATAGAAATGGCATATTCTAGAGTATAAATGGTTAGCACTCTTCTCCACTAGTGATCAACAACATGTGTCCAAGTCAGATCCACATCCTGTAGCCTTTGGTAATCATCTTGGGTCCACATGCATGATCTATAGTACCATCTTGATCTGGATGCATATGCTGAAAGCCATTCATACAGTTCCATTGGAAAGCGGCAGAAAAACGTTTCATACAACTCATGGTATAGGTGCTTTTCTACCCATATGCGTGTATCAAACTCAGGTCCAGTGCTGAATCTTTGAGAAAACTTGTCCTCCGTACTCTTGAACCATGCTTCAACACTTTCCAAGGTCAAGTGCTCTGTCATCAATGGAACCAAGATGTAGCCATTTCTCACAACAACTTCGAAAAGAGGTCCCGGCAACGGAACCAAGATGTAGTCATTTTTATGCCCTTAGAACAACAGTCTAATCCCATGCATTTCAACCTATCACCCAGCATGCGTTGGGTGCTCACCCGAGGCACACGTAGGCAGGAAGCCCCTCCTTTATGTGAGTCTTGTGAGAATACATTGCTATGGATAGAAACTTAGATGCAAAAAGGTAAAAGAACCATGCATTCATTATGAGAGCTTAAGATGAGTTATTATATCATTATACCTATCTTGATAACAGAGAAACATCATATGAATAACATATCTGATCCATACCATAAAGGAAATGCACTAGGTTTTACACCCATGAACAATACATATTTAGAACAGAACCATATATTTCATATTGATCATAGTTCAACAACCATATTACATTCACCAAGGCCATGACAGGCCAATATATCAATGTAGATAAGATTCATGCATCAGAAGTCCTAACTATGCTTCCCATATTACAAAGATTTTATCAACCCCATCCCTCTAGACAAGCTATCACTCCTACAATCCTCTAAATGAGAACCCCAACTCTTTAGAACCTCCTACTATTTCTGTAGAGCTTCACCCTTCCATTCTCTCTAGTCATGCTCTCTTCCTTGATAGCCCCCTCTTCTTTGTATCTCCCTTCTTTTTAGCTGAGTATCTCTATATATAGTTGTATTACCCACCGACATGCCTTTCTAAAGTAGCAGATCGGTCACCAAGTGTCAAGGTGGTCCTCTAATGGAGCATGCTTATTCCCATCCAGGCTCTCCACTCT
This sequence comes from Taxus chinensis, assembly GCA_019776745.2. Lineage (NCBI taxonomy): Eukaryota > Viridiplantae > Streptophyta > Pinopsida > Cupressales > Taxaceae > Taxus > Taxus chinensis. The sequence continues at coordinate 112,812 of JAHRHJ020000876.1, forward strand.
CTACAATGATGTCTTTTTGGATCCTTCCATCACATGGAATATTCCTTTCTTGACCACCAAGTTTCCAAGCTGGCACCTTATCCACTCTACATGCTTAGTCGGGTCACGCTTTTCTTGTGTGCTCCCTAGAATGTTGAATATGAATAAGTCCTAAAACCCTTTACTTTTCCTTATGCATGTGTCATGGGTTCTACTAAACCCTTCTAAAACTCCTCTTCCCTATCCACCACTCCACGTGGGTAGAAAACATCAGTCGAGTGTGGAAGAAGAATGGAGAAATAATTTTTTTTGTATACTTCCACAATTTGAATCAATCCTCATTGAAGGAAAATTACCCATTGTCTATCATGGATCACATCCTACAAGAAGTAATAGGATCATAAATGATCTCATTTCTTTATGGCTTCTCTGGGTACAACCAGATTGAGGTAGCTAAAGAGGATAGAGACAAAACATCCTTGAAAAATCCATGGGGAACATTTACCTACAACAAAATGCCTTTTGGTATTATCAACGCTGGGGAAACATTTCAATGAGTAACACATTTGGCCTTTAAATACCTCAATCATTACATCATCATATATCTTGATGAACTCGTGTTATTTTTCAAAGAGATGAAGAGATCATATCAAACATCTCGAGAAAGTACTCATCCGGTGCCAAAAATATGGAATCTCTCTTTACCCCAAAAAGTGCATCTTTTGTGTTATTGAAGGTAAACTCCTTTGACACATCATGAATAAGGAGGGGGGTAGAATTGATCCAAAAATGATAGTAACAATCCAAGCCTTTTCCCTGGCAAGAAACAAGAAGGGAGTCCACTCCTTTGGTAAATTCAAATTTCTCCAGCACTTTGTTCCATATTTCACTAAATTGACATAGCATATCACCACCATGATGAATCCCCAAGATAACTTCAAGTAAAAAAATTAAGAAGGAATTAAAGATTATATCACTTTCATTAGTTTTCCATTCAAGAACCATGATTTTAGGTACAATTAAATGGAAAACACATTCTTATGTTTTATTCAAAGTAGTGAAAATATTTAGATTATACATTCTTGACTCCCACACCATGATGATAGTCTTAGGCTCTCCAATCAAGTCAATCCTAAAAAAGTAGGATTTAGATACCAAAAGAGGAAATTAGGTGGAAAGAATTACAGAGTATGACTTGGAAATATGACCTTGAAATATAGTTAGAGGAAAAAAACTATTCCATATTATAGTCGAAGATGAATCTCTCTCGACTCATAATGATATAAAATAATGCTCATGTTATGAAAGTGTAAGCAACGAACTTCATTACGTGAATTTTGTAAACAAAACCAACGAATGGTATATTTACATTTCCTACAATTTTCTAACTTATGCTGAATGCCTAACTCATATTAATTACAAGAAAATATGAACTCTTAAGCTCAAATCAGCCCAGTACACCATTTGGGATCATGTTTGATATAAGATGGGACTTAATGGATGGTTCCTAAGGTACGTATACAAAGACAAAAAAAATAAGTTTATAAAATCATATCATGATCATGATTGTGGTGGTCACTTCTTTGCAACATTCATAGAATGCAAGAACATCAACTCTCTTGCTAATAATTGGATCAAGCCCCTGAGTTTTGTTCACATCCCACAAGCTGCGAAAGTTGCACCCACGGTGGAAAGGTATAGTAAGTAGTTCAAAGGCATTGAGAGTTCTCTTGAATGGATTTAAAAAATTCCATTTGTAATCAGGTCTCCATCGAGGGAAAATTATTCTGTAGTTTGAGTATCTATCTTCTTCCCCTCTTCACTCCCCCTCCCTCTCTTCCTTCACGTTCTAATTATTTTTTGGGAGGTTGTAATTTTTTTCATCTTATTCACTTATGTCTTATTCATTCATGTGACTAGAATCTAAAATTGTAATAAGTTTTCCTTAATTAATAAGAGGGTACTTAATTTATTTTCCTACAAATACCAAAAATCGCAAGTGGAAAAGAAACATGAAAAAACATGTGGGGGGAAGTGAAGAGTATTTCTAAAATATATATTGTAATGACTTCTCCATTTCAAAGGGTTTTTAATTTTGTAATTAGATAGTTACTGAGAATAAGTAAAGAGATAACAAGTTATTCTATTTCTCTCTATGTTTTCCTCTTTCCCTTGCATTACAATTTTTTTTGATAATGCTAATAAAAAATAGAGTTTCTAATTTTTTTGGATGAGTGAATAAGTAATAAATTTTTTTCATGTTTAAATATTGTCTTGATATTACTAATAAATTTTCTATTCTTCTCAAATTGTGTGAGTGATAAATCCTATTAATATTTGTAAGAATCTAAGTTTTTCTACTTGCAATATTAATCCCTCTCCTAATTTCTCACTCCCACTTTCTCGACTACCTAGAAAATTCCTCCCTTGCACAAAATTGCAAGAATTTTCCACAAGTGTAGTGGAGTGTGCCTATTAGATCCCCATTCCTAGAGGCCAACAATATATTTAAATTTTTTTCAAACACAATAACAAAGCTGGCCCATTCAAGTAGAGGAACAAAGTCCCAGAGTGTTGGAAGAAAATCCACCAATTTTTCCTACCAAATTTTTTTCTTTGCCAATCGATAGTAAGTCATGTTTATAAATGTAAATTGATATTAGAATAATATTCATAAAAATTAAGAGGTAAGGGTAGATACATGTTGGGAAGCACTTTATATATAATAATCTAAACCTAATTGATAATAAATGAGTGATATTAATGGAATACATAAATGGTAATTGTACTTGAGAAATAAATAAAATATGCACTTAAGAGGATTTTCCCTCTTAGGATATGTTGGAGCTCAAATTTTTGTTCACATCAGAATCAGAAGGATCTAGAGATTTGAGGAAACATGATTCCATCTCCAAGTTGTGGTACTTGTGCTTGGGGAAAACCTCTAGATAAGGTTGGTTTCCTCTACCAATTCTTAATGCTAAAACTACTCATAATGCAAGGAAAACAAATATCTAATCCTAAAATACACATTCCAAGGAACCAGGGTGAGAAGGAGATGTATAAAAATGAAACATTAAACTAAGGGGAGGTGATAATACTAGAAATAAGGGGGAAAGACACTCTCAGATGAATGAAAATAAGAGGAAAATGAAGGAGGAAAGAGTATAAATGAGTGCCACAATCTAATATAGCATTAAAACTCCCACTTTCATGAAGCACAATAGAAATGAAACCTTGTAAAAGATAAAACATGGACAACACACCAAAACTAAAATTGAGAGGAAATAAAATGTAATAAATACAAGATACGGTACAAAAGATCCACAAAACACATATTTTATTGCTTCAAAATGATAAAAAGTCCATTACAATGGAGGAGGGAGGAAAAAATTGTCTTGCAATGATCCATATCTAAGGCATGTAACTCAAAAAAACGAGTTCACTACTCTGAATAGTGCCCTTGCATTCCAAGAGGGTCAAACCTTTACAAATGGGTATATTTTACATTATATAAAAGATAGGAGAGAGAATGAGGAGGGAAACTCAAATTCAAGGCTGTAACCACCAACAAGATGCAATAAATTCCTATAAACAACGTTAAACTCTATAAAATCCATTCCCCCGCATTAGTTTTCTTACAGAAGAAGGAAAAAGGCCATGCTTGATTCATTTTGGGTGGTTGAGTTTCCTAAAACTACATATTAATGGGCCAAATGATGTTTACCTATTTTCACCTACCAAATCCCACCAAAACCTTATTTTGATATCCTAGATTATAACACATGTCAAGATATTTCCAACAGGACCAATTGCACATTATTTAAAGCTATGCATCAAAAGACATGGTCATTTGAAGATTTTTAGTGCAAGAGAAACATAACACACATGTGGAAACATGTGAGTAGTCATGGGGATCTATGAATTGACTATATGTACCTAGGTATTTTCCATATGTCATATTTCCATTGTCTACAAGGATTAAACCAAAAATAAAAAAATTCTATTCACCATGTCATAATGAAATTTTATTTCCATGTCCCCCGAGTTAGAGATGTGGCACATAAAGATTGGCATGATATTGAAATACTAAGGTACATGCATGGGAGTCGGGGGAAGAAGAGAAAATTTTCAAGGATGCAAAGGAATCCTGGAAGCATGTGCAAGAAGGTACATGAGGTTTAGGAAAGGGATGCATATTTTCATAGGTATGAAAATGTGAAAAAAAAATTCTGAAGGCCCGCTAATGAAATCCTAGAATCTTAGGGGTAAGTGGCATGTGAGGAAGCATGCAAAAAGGAAAAAATGGAGAAGCACGCGAGGAAGAGAACATAAGCAAATGTATAAGGAAATAATTTGTGTGAGGATCCAAGAGTTCTCTATAATGTGTTATGTGTGAATCAATAAGGAAATGAAATGCACACAAGAGGCATGTTAGGGACTTGTGAAGACATAAGAAAAGCCCACACGCACTCACGATAAGGTGCATAACATACGTGATATAATAATTTACACAAAACAGAGTGCACATGAATGGAAAGAGATGAAGACTGGAAAATAAGAAAGGGAGTAATGCATGCACGTGAAGCATGCATATAAGAAAGAAAATGAATGGGAAATAATTAAAGAGAGTGTGCACTAGTGTGCAGTAGAACTGCAACAATAAGAAATACATCAAAGGAGAAGACCAATAATGTGTGCATTTTCAAAACATGATGTCAGAGCCAGAATGGTACTCCAAGTTTCCAAACTAACCAAGGGGTTATTTTGGATAATAGTTTAGAGACTTTTGGGGATATTTTCTTGCTAAATATGAAGATCAGTGGCCTCGAGTATCCATTGGGCATGGAGTTCACCTGAGGATATCATAATATTATTTGTGGCTTGAACTCAACCCTGAAGATGAATGAAATAATTATTAGACTCTACATTGACTTGATTGTTTCCAATAATGAGAAATATTATTATTTGAAGATTAATGATATTTTAAAATTATCATACAATATACTTTACACTAGAACCCTAAGAACACGTGAGAGAAACTATTGGATTATTATGAGCTAGCTGGACTTTTGATTGAAACATATTCTCTTTTGAAGACCCTCAAAACTATGTGTCAGAGAGATATCCACCCCTAAAGAAATAAAATATAATGTGTGGAAAAAATAAATCTACACTACAAAAAAAACAATGTGCGTGAGGCACACTTGGAGGAATTGATACTACTCTAATATGTACAAGATGCAATATAACAACTTAATAGAATTGGTTGAGATAAATCCTATTTACTAGGATATGTAATACATTTCCATCAAGGTCAGAAATATCAAAAGAGTTGGACTCTTTTAAAGCACTAATAATATATGGCCCACCCCAGATTGCATCAAACTTAGAGTTTCACCCTGGTTTATCTTTGTCAGCATCCCATTTTAATACCAGATTGGTCAATTTGAAATTATCAGCTCCAACCTTCTTATCAAACCACTACTTGGTTGATCTCTAATGTCATTCCAATCTGATCATGGTAGAAATTATTCTTTACTTTCAACAAGATCTTGCATTCTAATTTCTCTTTGATATGTGCCCTCAAATTCTAGGTGTTATGCCAACTCTAATGAAGTCAATTCAAGTAATAAAGGAATTTTTTTGTTTACCATAGAAATGTTTATAAGGATTAGTGCAAATGGCCTTCTCGACTATTATTCTATCATCCCAAATCACATTTATTACCTTTTTTGTGTCACTTTCTCTAGTTGACATCCATTGTTCATTTCATGATTCTAATCAAGTTCTTGTTTGTATATTCTACCAAACCATTACCTTAAGGGTAGTAATTCAAAGAAATATTCAAATAAATACCAAGTATATGAACTCAATCAAAAAAATTATATCCTAGGAAGGACTTTTCATTATCAGAGATAATGGTTTGAGGAATACCAAACATTTTCACAATATCCTCAAAGAATTCAAGGATGATAGATTCAGTTACTTCCATGAGTGCCACAACCTCTCTCCACTTGGTGAAGCAATCCATTGATGTTAAAACCCATTTATGACTAGCACGTGATGGAGGTTTAATAATTACAATGAATTCAAGACCCCATTGCACAAAAGGATGATATATTTGAATTACATGATAAACACAATCTTATTTTTCCCTACAAAGAAAGCACACTCCTTACATCTTTTTACCCATTGATGAGCATCAGTAAATAGTATGGGCCAAAAGTATCATGCCTTTAAAATTTTCATTACAGTGGCTTTGGAAGAGAAGTGTCCTCCATAGAATCCATCATGTAATTCTTCTTGTATCTTGTTAGCTTGTGTGCATGAGGGAATATATCTAAAAATAGTCCATTAATTTTTCTTTTGAAAAGAGTTCCATCAACCAATGCATAAGTAATGGACTGTAGCCTGAAATCTATTCTTTTTTCTTTAGTTAAACCAAGAGGTTATGCACCAATGGATAGAAATGTTACCATATCATCAAAGCAGCTATGCACATTGATAAAATTTCCTTCATCTTGTTGAGTTTTAGTGTTGTATGAAATTCCTTCATATATGAATAAAGACTTTTCTTGATCATAAAACGCATCCAAAGAAATTTTCTCCTAAAGTGATCTTCCTCTTACCAGTTTTTTGTCCTTAACAGTCACATCGTACCTCCATGATTTTTTTCACCCATAAAACTCTTTTCTCACTGATTTCTTACCCCATGATGAAGTCCCTCACATTAGAGTGTGAAAATAGGAATTTGACATGATTAGTTGTAAGTATACTTGTGAACTTATTTAGTGCACACATGATGGAAAACACTTGTTTTTTCATGTGACTATATTTTAATTTGTAATCCTTCAATGTTTGACTGAAGAATGACACTGGATGCTCCAATATTTTGTCATTTTTTTTGTGTCAAAACTGCAACAACACTAATATCAGCTCCATATGCATAAAATATGAAATCCTTATAATAATTAGGGTTGATAAGTGTAGGATCCTAAGAACTATCATGTTGGATATTAGTAAATATTTCCATTAATTCTTCTATAAATTTGAACAATGAATCCTTCTTCAACATTAGAGTGATTGGTCAAACCAATCCTACAAAATTAGGAATAAATCACCTGACACGGTTTATCTTGCCAAGGAATGATTACAAGACCTTCTTGTGGGTTAGTATATAAAGAGAGGATGGATGAAATTCTTTTAGGTTCAATGGTAATACCATATTTTGAAACATGCCCCAAGATCTTACCCCTAGGGACTACAGAGTTACATTTCTTGGGCTTAAGAGACACTCCAAATTCTCTACATCTCTCAAAGAATTTCTCAAGGTGGTTGATATGATCTTTACTCTAATTCAAGAAAATGGAAATATCATCCAAATGGATAAGGATGGATTCTTGATATACCCTTTAAAAGTAATGTCCATTTCTCTTTGAAATGTAATAATTGCATTTGATAAACTAGAAGGAATTGTTTGATAAGCATATGTTCCCCATTTGGTTATAAATGTAGTTTTCGATTGATCTTTTTGTTACCATGATCTAATTGAATCTTGAATACCCATCAAGTATAGAAAACCTCTCAACACCTACCATGGTTTGAAAAATATGCTTCATAGAAGGAAAATAACAATGATACTTTAATGAAGATCTGTTCAAATCTCTGAAATCAACACAAAGTCTGATTTTTGAATTTTTCATTCTCACCAGAACACGATTTATCACCCAAGTAGAGTATTTTATGGGAACTATTATTTTTAGCTCAATTATCTTGTAAAACTCCTTCCTCGTAAGGGGATCTATCTTCAAAGTGAAAGGTCTTTTATTTTATCTTATTGGCTTGACATTAGGATCAAAATCAATGGAATGTTGGGAAATGCATGGATAGAACCATTTGATATATTCATAATCCCTTGAAAATACATCACTATTGAGACAAAGATATGAAAGGTTGTTTTTCACCTTTTGCATATACCTTTCTAAGAAAAAAATCCTTTCCTTGCACAATAGTGACTGGTTAGTGCTTCTCTTGCATTATTGTTATATTATTTTCTTCTCCTCTAAATTCAACATCAAGGATGAAAAATGTGTTGTAAGGTGACCAATCCTTTTGGAAAATTGTTTGTATTCATCTAAATAACTTGATCACTATATTTGTTATGAAAATCATTTTACATTTTTGAAGAAACTTCAGCCTCATTTTAGATGAACTGCACAATTTATTGATCACTATCAAATACCTGTTAGCTGGTTTCATTATATGGAAATGATGCTCTGATTACTAACTTGATGAACTGCTGATTTCCTTGGATGAATTCCTCATCTAGTGATAATTTTAATCTAAGGGTTTCCATTTTGTTTTCTCATTTGTTAATTTTTCTTCGTACCACTTGCTAATTGAGAGCATAAAAACTCTCCAGCATGTCCCAAACATTATGTTTATTAGATTTCAAAAGATTAATCTTTGGCCCTCAAACTAAGGAATTGAAATATCCTCAAGGTTAATTAATTTCCCAATTATATGCACACCATAAAAACCTAGCCCTTGGTATTCCAACTTTTTACAACTCCAAAGTTTTTAACTTGGATGATGCACAAAGGGAGTTTGATTTAACTCCAAATAAGTATCATAAAATAATTGCAATGTCTTTGTTAAAATCAAATAAAGGACCTTAAAAACTCCCAAATAATTTTTACACAAGCGAATTCATTAAAAAATTGTCAAAAATCATAACCCTTATAGAAAGAGTAAAGGGCCTCCCTTTAACCTAGGAGTTTCAAAATTGGATGTGCATATTAATCAATATAATTTTTGAAGGAAAAAAAATTGAATTAGGGAGAAATATATTATGAGAAACTATCCTAGAAACGAGTTTAGTTTCATCAAAGCAAATATTTTTACATGACTTCTTATTTGATCTATATTATTAATAGATATATAGAATATGGATTAGCTTGTTAAGTCAAGGCGGAAGGAAAAATTTCCCAATTTATGAATTTTACAAAGTGTTAATATTTTATAACAACAAAATCCATTATAGGAGGGTCAATTATTCCTTCACCATGTTCCTTGAAGTAGATGTTACCAACATAAATTATTAGGAATCTAAGAAATTTGTGGCTATATATGGAAACCTTCTCATCCAATTTAAGAAATTGTAATACATCAAGACAACAAGATTTGAAGGAATTCGATACAAGATCCCCATTTATTATAGTGATAAGCTAATAATTATTGATTTCTACAAGAATCTTTATGTTATTAATAGAACTGTTAGGGATAAGAATTTATATGGAATCCAATTCCTAATATCCCTAAGAAACTATATTTGCAGGTATATTATTGATGTACAAAACACTGAGATAACTATCTCTCCTTCCCACATGAATTCATTTCAAAAGACAACATCCTTTGATAATAAACACTTCATCAACAATAATATTCATATTTCATACCTTCATATACATACCAATGAATATTATTGAGATGATTATGATGATTAATTTGAGGTAAGATAAATTATTTATGGAATGATGAATCTCTAGAATATTTGAGATTTAAAATCATATAAAGTAATTGAGGGCATGATTGAAGATAATTATGAGCTATTTGACTATGTATTTTTTAACTCTATTCAATACTCTCTTCTCCCCACCATTGATTGGTCATATAAGGATAAGGATAACCTTGATGATCTTACTATTCATGTTCTCTCAAGAACCAATAAATGGTTCAACAAGAAATTATTTGAGTTCAATTCTCCCGAATACATGATCTCTCCTTAGAAAAATATTTCTTCCCCTACTAATAAAGAATATAGAGCCAACTTATATGCACAAAATGCTAAATTAGAGAGATAAAGTGATAAGAAAGATGATATACAATAATAAGAAGAAAAAATTAAAGAAGTTAAATAAGGAGAAGACGAGAGTGAAAATAAATGAGATGAATAAGGGAAAGAGGAAGAACGTGAATAATACAGGGAAGATGTTGTTGAAGTATCTACTCAAGATTTGGCAAAAAGAAAGTCCTTCTAGACCTCAGTTGAATATAATAAGAACCTATCCTCCTAAAAAATAATATAAAAATCTACACATCTCAATATTTTCTTCATCCCCTCGTGCTTGGAATGGATTATTCAAGAACATATTTGTGTGAAATTTCAAACACTTATTTCTCTTAGTTCCATCCCATGATTGACAATAAGAAAATGAAAAATCAATAAAAAATTGAGGTATTTAATTATGAAGTTATGACTACACTTATTGGCACTCATCCTCCCCCCAAAAAATATAAAACAACTTCTCATCTTGTCACTAATACTTCAGGACAAAATTTCATTGAAATTCAAAAAAACCCATAGTCGAAAAATTTGAGTAGGATATTTATGCAATTGACATTGAGTTAACAAGAATATATTTTGGAGATTAACATATGGAGGGGATGTGCGCAACCTCAAGGAAATAGATTTTAAATTAATGAAGAGTGGATAAGGGGAAACAAACCCAATAGTATCAGGAGGAACAAGTACATATACTTTCCACCTTAATAAAATATTTTCTCTATTATGACACTATTCCTTTAGATTCTACTACCTTCGGTTATTTCCTAGCCTTTGCTGCAAAAACCAACAATGATACGAAGGAAATTACGGATGTACATAAACATACCATTTAAGGGAAATATACTGAACCATGGGTTTAAAATATTCTCATCACTTGTATTTAATTCATTGATGGAGGGTTCAGGAATTATGATAACATCATTTCTACAAAACATAGATAAGCTCGAGAATTGAATATATTGAGAAGGAGAAAAGTATTTGGGTTGATGTAATATAATATCTTCACATCATGGATCTCAAATATGATTAAATTATTCTTTCAAAGAAAATATTTAATGATTCCAACAACAATATGTCTCATACATGGTCCTACAATGTAGAATGGAGAATTAAAGTTCTTGAGGAAGCTTCTTATGATCTACATAATATCATACAGAAGGGAGAATCCTTCAATTCTGAAATATTTTATGGTCTCAACGATCTCCATTATTATATATTTCAATAAAAATATTACCAAAATAACTCAATAGATAAAATCAAAGAGAACTTCAAGAATTTGATCAAGGAGGACATGTACAAGAACAAAAATCTAAATAAGAATAAGATAGAGAAACTATGTAAGTTGAACAAGGTAATATTTGGATCTTCTAAGGGCCTACCTCAGTATGAAGGAATGAGTTATGATATGGAGAATTATCTAGGAATTTGGATGACAAACCTTGCCAACACAATTGTGCCAAAGGATGCAGTGAAAAGTTTTGAATGTACCCCTTGAAACTCAAATTCCCATGTTCTTTTATATCCTCTCTTCCTTCTTCTAGTGCTAGAAAAATATAATTATTATATTTCATCAATGAATTTTATTTTTGAAATGAAATATTAATGTAAAATTCATTTAAAAATTTAATTAACTAATTAAGTGTTTAGTCACTTAATTAACAATTAGTTATTTTAGGTAGTTATTTTCCCCCTCCTGCTTATAAGAGACTTCTCTTTCAATCATAAAGGGGTTGGATTTTATTCAATTGATGTAAAGAATATATATTTTTTAATACATAAGATATTTATCTTTTCCCTGTATTCCTATATATTTCTCTTATCTCTTTGTTCATTTTCTACACCATGCATATGTTACGGATTATGAATCTTTTAGTTTGACTTTGTTTATCAAGAGTTGTTGCACTTTGGGTCAATGTATATCTAGTTTAGAACAAATAATCTCAATTATATGTGAATGTGTGTGTTTTGAAGATTTAATGACACACAAGAGTAGAATAATATCTTGTTTCTTCTTCTTTGCAAGTGTTTTTCTACCCTTTTTTCCTTCAGTAATTCATTGAAATTTACTGTTGTCCTAACTTAATAACTTATATTTCTCTGTTTATTTGATTATAAAATGGAACTAACATCCTTAATGGAGATTTCATAAAGTATAAATTTTGAAAATATTTTAGGATTAATTTTTCTCTGAATAAGGGAGCCTCCCCATCAAAGAGGGAAGGATTGTTATCTCCTGAACTGTTGACTTCATGCTCACATGTAGATTTTTCAGCCAATAGATAATCAAAAAATAATTACTAAGGTTGTGGTCACCTTGTACACTACCAATGTGGGATTTAATTTGAAGAGGCTTCAACCCACATGTCATTCTCCACCTAATATATGATATTTGAATGAATGCAACTAGATTTGTCAATTGATAACTCTTTGAAAATGCTCAAATTGATTTTGTCTCTTGTTAATTAATTAGAATGGAAAGGTTTGAGTTCTTAAAAAAAGAGATAGATTAATCCTTTATCCTGGTAGGATGCTTTATTATTTTTGTGGGGTTGATACCTTAATGAGTGTGCATATTATTTAGAAATATTTAGGGATCTTGTGGTGCCTTTTGAAAGTGTTTAAAGTTATTAAATCAATAAAGTGTCATAAGATTTCCCAATTATTAAATGAGGTGAGTTCAACTTACTTATATAAGGTTTATAAGGTGAATTATAGAGGAAAGGCCAAAACTAGAGAAGTAAATGATCCAAATAAGAATGTGAAATTTAAAGAAAATATGGAAGTTATGTAAGTTCTATTGGTTCCCAATCTAACACCCCAAATAAAGTCTTGAAATGAATGCGGGGAAATGAGGAAGGATAGACCTGATTTATTTTTCGTTTGATGCCAGGGATGGTTCTATCTCTCTTAATTGACCAAGTGTTTTTGTAATTATAGGGAAGTATATTACTGAGGGTGTGGTTATTCACCTACTACTTCTAGCTCTACCTGAACCAGGGTAAGATGACCTAAGGTGTAACCTAAAAGAGAGAGGGAGATGTTATGATTAAATCCCTAAAAACTTGTATGGAGGTCAATCTAGGACCAAGTGTAGAAAATAAATGTAGTTCTTGATCAAGATAATGGTCATAAAAGAGATACAAATACTTAGAAAATTAGAAAAATACTACAAAAGATAGATAAAACGTGATCGAAAACATAATTTTCGAAGGCATATTTTGAAAAATTGGAATGGAATGACACTTGGGATTATAATATTCAAAAATAGGAGAAACTACACTCAAAAAATGCAAGGTAAATGTGTTTTTTAGCATATAACATGTTTGGTATGCAATTATGATGACATTTATAAAGGGGTAGTGAAAAAGGATAGTAAAAATGAAAGGGGAGATGAAGATGGATGTAAATGGGGGAATAAAGGGAGAAGGTAACTACATTAGGCATTGTGTCATAATATCATTATTGTATCCATACCTAAAATGAAAAAAAACTCTCCCTCCAAAGGTTACTTTCCTTTACAGACACCCAAGCAAGGAAAACAATGGAAAATAATTCCTAAAACCTTAGCATGGAAACCAAAGAAATTTTTTTCAATTGTTGATCATGTCAAATCCCTAAAACCAAAGGATACCCTGATATAACATATGTTCAATCCTAAAAAAACTACAAAAATCAATTTATAACTAAAACAAATGCTGCAAAGTATGCACTACAAATAAATTCCTCTAATACCCAAATCAAACAATCACTAAAAAAATGCTTCCCTCTAGTTTTTTAGCATGATAAACACAAGATTACAAAGGAGAATTTTTTTTTCATCATTTAAAATATGTTATCAATACGAAATAACAAACTTTTATATGGTATTTTGATCCTGTGTATTTATTTTCATAAGGAGACAAGGGAGACATATACATATGCCCTCAAAGCCTGTTAATGGTTGTATAAATACAACTACCTTATAATAAACCCTAAATAGAACCAAAATGAACCAATACTTTGCAGAATTTAACCCAAAAGAGAAAAATCCATCTCACATAGTAGGGAAACCATAATAACTAGCCATAGAGAGAATAAGTGAGGAAACACCCTCACTTTTATACAATAATAACCAAAACCTTGAAGAATTTTCTTTGTAGATGGCCAATTAATGATCACAAAAATGATCCATGTGAACCTAGAGAAAATAAATGAAGGAACATGCAATCAGGAGATGAATTAAGGAAACAATGCCAAATGTCCACTCCACAATGCATTGATCATCCATTTTTCATTTTGTGGGGTCAGGAAGAGAATATTCCATTTCTAGAAACAACCGGAGACAAAATCTGATCAAGAGAGAAACTTCAGTTGCTAAATATTCCATTGCATTCAAAAAAATGATGTTTTCCGTAAAAAAAATTACAACTACAATATCCTCTCCAAAATTTATATTTGTAGAAATCCATTTCCATCATGGTCCGAATGAAAATGGTTTCACTAAAAATGGATTCCCAGAACAAAATTTATGAGAAAAATTGTGAACTTGCTTAGCTACTGAATGCAATCATGGTCTCCTTGGACACATGCTATCATATAATTAGATGTTCAATTAAAGTAAAAAATCATATGATTGATGGAACCTTGGAACTATTCCTTCTATGCCTGATAATCCTAAATTAACTGATTACACCCATGGAATATATTAACTAGAGGTCAAATAAGTCAATGAATTGAGGAAATTAGGGAACAATGGAAAATTTCCAAGTGTTGCTTTGGGGCCCAAATTAACCAATTAATGAAGGGGTCAGGTATGTGGGGAACATAGGGAATAGAGAGAACTGAGGAAAAAATTTGAGTTCCCTTGGGGCCCAACATAACCTATGAAAGGGCCATTGAAGCGGTAAATTAGAAGAAGTAGCAAACAAAGGGAATAGATGAAAATTTCCTTGAGGTCCCTTAGGGATCAAATTAGTCGATGTAAGTGGTGGAGGAGTAGAAAATTGGAGTAAATTGGGAATCAGAGAATAAGGTGAAGATAGAAACTATTCCCGAGTGCTTTTAAGTGCTGACATGTCCAATTTGCAAAGGATTTTGGGGATGTAGAGAAACCATTGAGCAAAAAAATTGTTCCAAAAGTGTAATGAAAATCCACCTTGTATAATTTTAAATATATTAAGGATTCATTGGAATGGATGAAACTTAGAATAGTGTTAAATGTTTTAAAAACATGACTTAACCAATCAAAGTGTATTAAAGGGGTGATCCATACCAGAAATGGAAGTGTTGAAGTAGAGTAGAGAAGAAATAATTGAAATATTCCAAAGTTTATCCAAAATCCCAAATTCACTGACCAAAGAGCATAAATATGAAAAAAAAATCTAAGTCCCAATAATAAAACCTTTAAAATTCATATTGTAATGAAGGCATGGATGACAAATGAATCTCATAACAACTTGTAGAAGAGATGGAACCATGAATAAATGAAAAAAAACTCCAAGGAACATAAGCATGAAATTTCAAATTTACAAATGCCTATAATTATTTCAAAATTCACTTGAACAATTGCACAAAATAACTTATAACCCTTCAAACCCTATTAAACTGCAATTCACCCTTTAACACATCCACAATCCTGTAAATTAGCCTTCTAAAAGTTATTCAAAGCATGAAACTACAAGATCATTATAGGAACCTCTTCTAGCTACAAATTAACCTTAGGATCCCTTAAATCCTTCTTGAAATAATGTTCATTAATAAGGGAACAAAATTAAGGTTATGAAAAGGTTTATATCAATGTGATAATGATCAATTCTATAAAGAATATCCACAATGATGAAAAATATTGAAATGGAAGGGTTGAACCAAGAAAAAATGGGGAATTATATAAAGGTGATACTATTTTCATGAAATTTTATGAGCCCAAATATTCAAAACTTAAGCCATGAGAACCAAGCCACAATGTGAAATCTTTCTTCCAAATCTTCTTGTATCCCTCTCCTAGTCAACCTTCCTCCTGTGTGATGGTCACATTTTCCTTAAAATTATTCCTGATGAATTTTTTGAACATGTATAAGTGTACAAGTCTATGTATTAATGTCCATTGTTCCATTCAGTGAAGTGCAGTGAAAGATTAGTTCTCCAGAAAGATGAGAAAGGCCATTTTTGGCCATTTCGGAGCCTACGTGCATCTTCCAGGAGAGTTATGATAATGTATTAAACATATGGAAATATTATTGGATAAAATTTTATATTTTGGAAGAATTTTATGAATATTTAGGAAATGTTTTCTCATTCAGGAATAGTTTTTTCAAAAATGGTTTTTTAGGTGCAATGAATGAGCAGTCAAATGGAAAATCTAAAATTCTCCAAATGATTCTAGGATCTCTGTAAGGATTTAGAAGGAAATAAATTAGGAATTGAAATATTGAATAATCCTCTATATGTTTTATCATCCATTTTTATCTGAGGTGTGAATATTTCTCGAGACATTCCAAACAGTGAAACTATATCTCATTTTTCTAAATAAAAAGGGGCTAATTTTTAGAGTTTCATGCATATTAAAGGCATAAAACCTGTTCCATTTGTCTTATAATGTGTTTTTAATTCAAATTCATATAAAATTTTACCCTAAAACATTATCCTAAGCCTCTAGGGTGAAAAACGTAGGTTCTCATGCTATTTTTGGACAACTAATATGAAATATGGCTTTCTAAACAAGTACATGCGTAATTGTGTGTCCCTATTGTCCCTTTTTTCCCCTTGGGAACATGGGGGACATGAGAAACACAAAATTTCACCCTCATACACCTCCCATAGTCACACTTTGTAGCACTTGTAGTTTGTGTTTTCTATGTTCTCCTTGTTATACCTATTGGACTTGTTTTCCTTGTTGTCCATGTTGTCATTGTTATTCCTTATGTACCATTTATCCTCATTTACAAAGGGAAAAATAGGGATAAGAAATTTCACTCCATGAAATTTTTAACTCTCAAAACATCCATATGTAGTCATGTTAACCCTAGATGAGTCTGATCATAATCAAGATGAGCGTGAGTGATAGAGAAGTTGTAAATCCATACTTAGTTAATTTTTCACCATGCCATATTTCACCACCTTACTTCAAGGTAAGATTTGTTTCCCTTTTGTCCTTTATGTACCCAAGGGGACATAGGGGATATAAAAATTTTCCCATTATCAAACCTATCCCCTAAACTTCCATATTAGCTTCTCCTATCTTCGTAGGTGATTTTTCATCCCCTCCATCTCATCCTCACATGCTCATGTTATTCCACTTGTATAAATATTTCTCGTAGGCACACTTTATTTTCCCTATTTTTCATTTTTTTTCTCATTTTCCCATTTCATTATTAAACCTATTTTTTTAAACCTCACATTAACTCTCATCTAACAGGGGTTTGATATGTTGTTTACATGGAAGTATAAAAGTGAAATATAACTTAGTTTTAAAGAATTTATTCACCTTAGTTCGACCTCCCACCATTGATTCTTATATAAAAAATTTAAAAATATCAATATTTACAATAAATATTGTCAATTTTTGTCTATAATAGCCATATAATTGAAAATGAACATTTCTTCATATCTCGCTAACCAGAAACCAGATTTCAATGAAACATTTCCATATTGTTCTTCACGAAAACACTTTTGGGAAGATTAAAACTACATATCATATGATATCCTAGTTTTTTATACATAATTTTAAAATCCAAACCCTAGGAGTTTCCTTTTTTATTTCCAAGAGTTGCAACAAATGAAAAATAATTAAAATTAGAGCATGGGATCCTATTATAAAATAGAATAAAATAATGGGGGTTTCATTACAATTCGACATCACTAAGTTAAATGAATAAAATTATCATATGATCTGAAAAATGACATTCTAAAAATACTAAGTTTCATGAAACAATAAACTTTCAACATTTAGAACATCTGAAAATAATGAAAAACTCCATAAAAAGGTCAATTGGGAAACTTTCTAAAAACAACACGGGAAAAATTAGATGTTCCAAAATAGAAAATCATGTTCATTGTAAGTATCCTAAGTGGATTAGGAGATTTAGGTAACAAGGATTATATAAAATTTCCAAAAAAAAATCTAAAAATAACAGCTCCTGATCCCACTTACAAAAAATAGAAAGTTTCGTTTTTGAGTATAGAAAGTTGTGGTGCCTTTGTTTTCAATCATATTGTGACTTTTTTCCTTCACCATGAGGTAAAGAAGATGCTTAATATATAAAAAAATAAAATTTACCGTCTGAAATCTTTCAAAGGGTCCTAAAGCATCATTCTAATCATATTTTTGTAAAGGAGCATATCAAGGAACATCAACTTGTAGCGGGTGAAACCAGGAACATTTTAAGGTCAAAAAAGTGTTTGAAAAGAGTCAAGAGATCCATTGAAATTCATATTCATTAAGAGGGTGATTGGAATAATCATGATGAGAGAATCTCACTATGATTGAGGAAGGAATTCATCTCAAGCAATACATACCTCATAAAGTGTTCCTAAATACTTGATCCATACTTGATGACAAGAACACATCTTTCAGGTTAGAGTAGGTAGATTTTCTTATGTCTTAGTGTAATTTTGAGGTAAAAACATGTAACTTATCATCAAGCTCTATTCAGAGGTCAATAATTCCATCTGTAGAAAGATTTCCATTCCCATAGGAAGAAATTTAATCAAAAGTTTATCCAGATGTCATATGCATGTTTCCACTCAAGTGGCATCTCGGTCGAGGAAGTGAATTATGAAGATAAAAATGTTTTCATCTTGTTCAATATTAAAATTCAAAGATCATGAAATAGGTCAAGAGTCATCATGTCTTGAATCTACCATCATTTCTTCGAGGATAAAGTTGAAGTGAGATAATTAAGCTATCAAGGCACTCAAGACCACCATGTGTGAAAAATCAAGAAATCGTCTCATGAGAATCATATGAGAAATAAGGTATGTAAGAATCCAAAATATTATTCATTTAAGAAGTAATTTAGAGTTGAGAATATTAAATAGGAGTTCTTCATGTGGGGAACCATGTATACAAGAATGATAAATCATCTTTAACTCTATGTCATGTCATTAACAATAATGTACTTAAATACTCCATCAAAAACATGGTAGCGTGATCATTCCTGAAAGGAAGAGATTTTATAACCAAACCTTGCTTTAGTACAAATGATAACTAGTGAATAAGAATCTCTAAAAATAAATATATTAAAAGAGGGGCACACGAAGTTTCACTATTCTAGTTATCTTCATAAGAATGTGAGATTCATCGAAAATACCATAGAGCCTCTTGATATAAGTAAGATTGGTCCATTGCATCCTTCTATCCTTCATCGACATTAAATTATATTTTCCTTGGTGGCAGAACCTTCCCATAATGAGACAAATGTGATCCCTCATCAATCTCATGAAGATATCCCTGTGGCTAACATCACATCCAATCTAGATGATACATTCCTGTGTATCCAAGAATTTCTCATAAGTGAACCAAGGAAAACTCAACAAGTTGCAATACCTTAGCTTGGTGCAACCATAATGATTATGAAGACTAAACAAGGTAGGAAGGGGAAATTGAATTTTCAATTTTCCAATGGAGATTTTGATAATCAGTATGTAGAGGTTTCCCACCCCAAACTTACAAACCCTATAGAGAAAATGATACATGAGGACTATGAGGTGACTCAAATCTCATTGGGTCAAGCTACGCATGAAGGATATGCTCATTTATTCAAGGAATCCTCTATCCACATAGTTTCTAGAAAAGAGGAGTTCAAATGAACAATTGAGCAATTGGAGGATAATGTGAGAATTCTCACTGCATATATTCAACATTATTTAGAGACCAATTCATTACTTCCTCTTCCTATGGAAGACATTTATACAATCATTAGATTTGACCCTGAGATGATCAAGAACGAATAAGGGCATATGATGCAAGAAAAGGCTATTGAAAAATGGATTGAGAAGATTCTTGAAAAAAGAAAGGATTTTCTCTGTGAGGTTATTTTATCCAAAACTCAAGGGGGTTTTATAATTGAAGGATAGAAAAATAATTATACTAGAGAAAAACATGAAATATATCTCGTAGAAGAGATGTATATTACTTAAAATTATCTCTAGAAAGAGATTTATATAATGTTGAAAGATTGTAATTACAATATCTACCTCTGTGAGGAGATGTATCTTTTCGCTTATGGGTTACATATGATTATATACTATTTCAGGAAATAAAAAGAGACACCTAGAAGAATTTGAAAGGTCACCAGTCTTGAGGGAGACAAAGTGTTTTATCTTTTGAGAATTATGTATGAAATAATTTTGTAAATTTACTTTTTCTAGAATTTAATATTTTTAGACAACATTACAAAAACTACCTTTATGAGGCCTTTAGACATGCATTTCAGGGGTTAAAATTTTCCAGAAAAAGTTACACACCCTTCCATCATTTTCTATACATTCCAAGGTTTCATTTGCATTTTAAAAAGATTCAATAAGAGCTATAGTACATAATTTATGGTTCCCATAAGTTGTTCCACTATAATTTCCACCTGTGTCATTGTCTGGATCATTCCTCCCTCCTTCAAAATATCATTTTTTATGCCCTTAATTCATGTAATTGTTTATGCTTATGGAATTGATCATGATGTTGTTTAAGCTCTTAATTCACTTCATATAGGATATCATGGGCCTGTTGCTGGGAATACTAAAATAAATAATCATAATCAGTTACGATTTGGTCCATCTACTTCTTTTGCTACAGTAAATTTGTGTATGAGGTTTCCGTAACAACCTCCTGGGTAGTTTTTGTCTTGATCATTAGATTAAGGAACTTCTTCATTTTATCCTCCATCTCCTTACATTTATTAACATAAAGAAGGGAAAAGGAGTTAGAGGGAATTACCTATGGTATTTGAAAGCACCGATTTCTAATAATAATGGTGACCCTTCAAGGAAGAAACTCATAGATGTCGCGTCACTCCATTATAAAATGTTGTCCTAGGAGTACATCATAAACATCCAATAGAAAAACATCATATAACACTTCATCTTAGAAGGGTTTGATTATATATGGGAGGAGACGCTGCTATGTGACAAGGAGATCTCTTTACAGTTTCAACCACCCGACACTATATAGATGGGGATGTAGATTTACAAGAAGGTTCAAATATTTCATAACATCAGTACAAATTAAATTATTTTTACTTCCACTCTCAAGGAAAAAAGTTAGAGGCTTACCCTTTACCAAAATATTAGAGTGAAATAACATCTCCTTATTATCCATTTTCTTGACTTATGAGGTGGTAATGATCAAATCTATTTTAGCATCTAGAATTTCATCTTCTTCATTTCTAACCTTGAGGTGTGTCATTGGTAGAGCAGCTGGTGTTGTAGATGACAACTTGGTAAGTAAACACTTGATGTTTCAACATTCTTCCTTATAATGTAGATTATTCTTTTGGAGGTCACACCACATCCCTATCTTCTCTTTTTGTGTCCAACCTTGACCTCATGTTTGGCCTTCATTATTTTTTCCCTTTAAATTTTGGTTCTTTTTATCTCTCTTTCGATGTTTTTGCTCAATATTTACCACAAAATTATATGACTCGCCAAGGGTATGGACTTAAAATAGGTCCATGTCCTCCCATATTCACCATTTTAGGCCACTATGATATTTGAGGATCTTTTTTTGATCTTTGTCTTGAATTCCTAAACTTGAAGAAAGAGAATAGATTTATTAGGATAATCTTGAATTAATTGGTCTTTACCTTGGTGAAGTTTCTTCCACCATATATACACATTTTCATAGGCTCCAATAGTGTATTATTCCTCCTTTATGGAATCCCTAAAATCTCCCATGTGGGATCCTCTACAATGCCCATTCCTTCCCCATTTATTCTATTCTTGTATATTCCCCACCAATTTTTGACACTAAGTGCCGATTCCAAGAGAGAAAATGTTATCTTTTCTTTATTAGTGAATTTATTGATAGAAAATAGGAGGATAATTGGTCCAACCAATTTTATACTACATCGGCATTTATTTTACCCTCAAAAATAAGAATATCAAAATTTACTTGAACCATGAAAGGTTTCAGGGAATTGAAGGTTTGGATTACAGAGGAGGATGTAGAATTTCCCATTTATAGTTATTGAAGAATCTGGTTGAATCATTGTAAAATATTCTCCTTTTTCTCCATGAGAGATTCATCCACCATTTTATTGAAAGGCTAACTTTTCCTACTGTTTTCCACCATCTGAGGTCTCCTACAATTAACAGTCAAGTATTTAAAAGGATCGTTTATGAACCACCCAAGATTCTAATATCCTAACCTTGTCCTAGGAATAATACACTCTCAAGAAAACCTTGCTTTAATACCATTGATCTAGGACTCAAAATGGTTTCAGAACTATAGGAAAGGATTTAAATCATGAGAGATGAAAATATAAAATCTATCTCTGAGAAGAGATGTATAATTCTTAAATTTATCTCTGAGAAGAGATTTATATATTGTTCGAAGAATGTGATTACAATAACTACCTCCATGAGGATATGTATCTTTTCCCTTGTGGGTTACATATTCTTATATACTATTTTTAGAGATATAAAGAGATACCTAGAAGAATTTGGAAGGTCGTCAATATCAAGGGATACAGGGTGTTTCATCTTCTAAGAATTAGGTATGTGATAATTTCATGAATTTACTATTTTTAGTTTTTTTTTTTGGACAACATTACAAATATTACATTTTTAGGCCTTTATACATGGATTTTAGGGGTAAAAATTTGACCAAAAAAGTTCAAAAAATTTCCATCATGTTCTACGTGTTCCAATCTTTCTATTACATTTTGAATGGAGTCAATTACAGCTATAGTGCAGAAGTTATGGTTCCCATAAGTTTCTCTAATATAATTTCCACCTACGTTGTCTGGATCATTCATCCCTCCTTCAAAAGCAATGGTCCCCATTGCACCAGGTGGTCCCATAAAATATGGAAATTATTTTTGTATCTGTAACTTATATGGATCATGGGATTTTTTATTCTCTCCATTCACTTTGTGTAGAATATTATAGATATGTTTCTAAGTATACTAAGATAAATAATCATACTAAGTTATGGTTTAGTCCATCTTCTTTTTATTGTGAATTTAATGTGTGTCTGAGGTGGCCACTACAACTTCCTAGGTAGTTTTTGGGCTTATCATCAGAATGAGGGACTGCTTTTTTTTTCTTCACTAGCTCCTTACATTTATTAACACTAAGGAGAGAAAAATAGTTACATGGAATGGCCTTTGGTATTCAATAACACCAATTCCCAATGGTAATGGTGACCCTTTGAGGTTGTTACTTATATATGTTGTGTTTATCCCACATGAATGGTTGGACACCATGAGTACATCACAAACATCCAATGGAAAAAAATCACATAAGATTTCATCCTGGAAGGGTTTGATTTCATATGAAGAGGAGGAAATGTTGTGTGATAGGGATATCTCTTCTTGGGTTCAACCACCCAACACTACATATATGTGGATGTGGCTTTATAGGAAGGTTAAAAAAATTCACAACATTAGTATAAATTAAATTCTTTTAAATTCTACTATCAAGAATAAAGTTTAGAGGCTTTCCCTTTACCCAAAGCTGAGAGTGAAATAACATCTCCTTCTCATAAATTTTCTTTAATTTCAAGGTGGCAATGATCCCATCCACTTCAACATCTATAATTTCTTCTTCTTCATGTCTAACCTTAAGGTATGTCTCCCATGGAGTAGTGGGTGTTGGAGAAGATGATAAGTGACCAAAGACTTGATGGCTTGAAATTATTCCTTGGAATGTTGATTATTCTTTTGGAGGTCACACCACTTCTATGTATTCTCCTTTTTTCTCCAACCTTGACCTTTTTCTAGCCTTCTTAATCACTTTTCCCCTTCATAGGTCGGCTCTTTTTATTTCTATTTCAATTATTTTATTCAATATTAATCACACACATGTATGCCTCACTAAGGCTATGGAATTTAAATATGTCCATGTCCTCCCATATGTACCATTATAGGTCACTAGGATATTTTAGTATTGTGTGTTATTCTGTATCTTGAATTCCCAATATTGTAGAAAGAGAATGAAAAATATAATTTTAATATTGCGTCGAATGGTCCTTAATTTGGCAGAGTTATTGCCACCTTATATATAGATTGTCATAGGATCCAATAGGGTAGTATTCCTCCTTTATGGCATCCAAAAAATCATCCCATGTGGGATCCTTTATAATGCCTAGTTCATCCCCATTTAGTTTGTTCTTGTACACTCCCCACCAATTTTTGATAGAAAGTGATGATTTCAAGAGAGAAAATGTTAGCTTTTATTTATCAGTGAATTTATTGATAGAAAATAGGAGGATAATTGCTCCAAATAATTTTCTACTTCACTATCATTTATTTTACCTCAAAAAGAGGAATATAAATATTTACTCAAAACTTGAAGGGTTTTGGGACACTGAAGGGATTGATTGCAAATGAGGATGTAGGATTTCCCATTTGTATCTATTGAAGAATATCAAAGAATCGTTATAACATTTTATTTTTTTACTCCATGAGATATTCATCCACCATATTATTGAGAGGATCATTTGTCCCAATTTTTTCTACCATTTGCAATCTCCTTTAATGAGAAACCAAGTATTCTAAAGGATCTTGTGTGGACTGCCTAAGATTTTTATATCCTAACCTTGTCCTAAGAATCATACACTCTTAAGAAAACCTCACTCTCATACCAAAGATCCAAAAATTAAGGGGGTTTGATAAGTAGAGAATAGAATAAACATTGTTCCAGATGAAAACAAAAAATTTATCACTAAGGAGATATGTATAATGCTTAAAATTATTTCTGAGAATATATTTATATATTGTTTACAGACTTTTATTATAATACCTATCTCAATGAGGAGATTTATCTTTTCCCTTGCAGGTTACATATGATTATATACTTTAGGTTTTGTTTATACCAAACAAGAGCTACGCACACTATCACCTCATCTAGAAAATTATGGAAGCTCACCCAAAGTGCACACAACCATAAGGTCCCTCTTTTTTTAATACTATCAGAGGTTAACATGTATTTTTATCGTATTGATAATCAATAACAACAAATTATGCCAAGATATCATTCTAAAATTGGCAACACAGATAATAAGGAAAAAAATTATCCTTTAAAATGAACAATAATATTCATTTTTCCAATCCTCCTTCATAATCATAATTGTATTATATAATAGAAATTGATTACATCATAGTTAAATGAATACACATGACCTGTGATCCGTATGTAGGCCCATAGACAACCATAATATCCATATCTTAATAAAAGGATCATAAGCTAAGGTACTCACCAAATCGAATCCCCAAAACAAGGATACACTTCACATATAGATAAGGGTGGGGAATTTCACTTCACCGCTTAATGCACTCACCAATAATAGGCGTGTTTACATAAACATGTTATGAAAATGATTTTAATAAATCTTGCTAATAATAAATTATCCTTAATATTTAACATGATTTAATCCTATTATTAGCTTGATATGTGCATGATACTTTTCTTTCCCTTCATGTGATTTTTCTAATTTTATTTCCTTTGTATGTGTTCTAAGATATCCTACTTTCTTCCAGTTATAGACCTTCTTTAGATGCCACTCCATCTTGCTTTCCTATTTTTAGCCATGTCCTTGGAAAATTGGCTAAGTCCCAAACTATGTCTTATCATGCACTAATCTTCACTCATTAATCCCTTCTGCATGTGAATTCCCATTTGTGCACCCATTTTACATCATTCCAAACCTCCTCACATGAATAGTAATTATCCATTTCCTCCACTCAACATTACCCCAACCTAAATTCTTTAATTTTCCTCAAAAAAGGTTCTCCCATCTCATCCCTTCAATTAATGAATGAATTCATGAATGTTGAAGAATAAATAATAAGGCTACATCACCATGAATCAAAGAATAAATAATCCTAGCCATGTGCACAACTAATCTAAAGCTTTATGCTACTGGAGGAGATCTAGAAACTTTGTGATCAGTGCATCTTCTAAATTATTCCATTCTGTGAGCTCCTTCCTGGTGCTGCATCTACAATTACCACAATTTGGGAATCACTTCATCCACTTTCTCCCTGATTTCCTTAATAACACAATTAAACTCTATAATAACTCCCCCCATCATATCCATACATTCCATGACTAAGAGTTAGATATTCTTGATTCAGAACTCCATTTTATCCTTCATGGCCTTTATCAAATCTCTCTACATTGATATCTCTTTCATGACCTTTGTTCACTCAATTTTACTATTTGGTGTCTTTTCCAAAATTCCCTTGAGATTTTATTATTCTTTAGCAACATGCACATTAATGATATGGTCACTCTTCTAGCACCTATTAAAATCCAACTCGTCCTTTCTATTGGCCTCCTTAAACTATGTTAATAGATCCTCAAGCTCAGCTATATTCGCCTCTAAATTTTTGTTATTCCTTTTCTCATCCTCATCCAGTTCTTTAGATGATGGCCCCACACCACTCTTAATTCTTAAAAGAGACATCCTAACCAAGTCCTCAAGGTACTTCATCTCATCATTGTAATTTGTTTTAGCTTAGCTTAACAAGATGGGGCATGCACCTATGATATATTTTACCAATGCTCCTACCCTGTCAGAGGATTCCTTCATGCACTTTATGCTCCCCCTTAATATCATCCTATAAAGCTATTAATTTCAAACTCATTATTTTTATCTTCTACCATGAGCCTCAAGGTAGCCCCCTTGTTTGTATTTCTGCACCTAACCTCAACTGTTATCTTATTCAAGGTGTTACATGCCTGCTCATCAGTCAGCCTCGTGGGGTCAACAATATTATATTATTTTCCTAGCTCCTTTGTCAACATCAAGGTGGAGTAGGACCTATTACTTATTTAAAATTTTAGCTCTTCTGCATGTGTATGCATGCTCCAAGATAAAATATTCTTCATGTATGATATTCCTCCCCTTTCATCCAATAGGTTCCTAGCCAAATAAATTCTCTATGGTAACCGTACTCTAGAACTTGGCTTGAAACACCTTCATTTGATCATAAATTGAATGTCATAAATGGGGTGACTACAAAGGTCCTCATCTCCTTACTGCCTTTTTCTTATTTCACTACTTCCATGGAGTAAAAGGTGTTTTTCTTGTCTCACCACCAGTGCCCTTATCCTCCTCAATGAAAAAAGTTTCACCCCTTCTTCTTTATTTTACTGCATCTTCCTCTTCTTATGTGTTATGCATCTCCTCTTTACACATTGGTACTTCCTCCCTGTGCAATTTCATTTTGCACTCACCCTTTTCTTGGCTTACCCCTATATCTTCTAGGTTGATCCTCCTCTTCATCTACTTCCCTTGGGTTCCTCTCACATGCTAACTCCTCCATGCACCTTCTTCCTCAGAATTTCTTCCTCATTCCTTAGACACAACCTGAGGTCTCTTAGGATCCCTTCTTGTCTGAAGTGGACTTACCCTAGCCGAGTTGAGAATTTCTTATACCCTTGCTTAATTTCCTTCTCTTGTACTACATTTCTTTCATGAGGCTTTAGTCAAGTGTAACTTCCTCTTCTTTCTTTTCTTCTATAGGGGTTTCTTCCTAACTTCTCTTCAG
The DNA here is from genome assembly GCA_019776745.2 of Taxus chinensis. Classification (NCBI taxonomy): domain Eukaryota; kingdom Viridiplantae; phylum Streptophyta; class Pinopsida; order Cupressales; family Taxaceae; genus Taxus; species Taxus chinensis. Next base: position 140,328 of record JAHRHJ020000876.1, read on the forward strand.
GATCTCTAATATACTCTTCTTTTACTTGAGGCATGTGAGAGTCACATACCTCCACTTCTCTTCCATCTTGCATATTTTTCCATAGGGTGATGAAGAACCTGCAAATCATTACTTCGACTGTTATGTTCATGATGGGGCTTAGATCCAGGGTGTATGGCTCCAAAGTCTCTAAGTAAGATGACATGGAAGCATATCCAAAAGTTTTACGCATAGTGTACCATTATGAGTCCACATTCTCTACATCAAATGTCAAATCATTGCACATCCTTTATCCATCTTTACTACACATTTAAAATATTTTGTTGTGAATGTAAATCAAAATTTTCACCACGGCCCCATCTCTCCATTGTTCATCATGAACCACATAAGGCTAAAGTGTTACATCACTGTAAACTTTCTTGGTAGCCTACTTCTCTGGAAGCTCCCTTGGCACTCACCATTCATTCTCAAAGGTTGTGTGCATCCTATTGTATCAATTATACACTCATACCTTATATTGATTGTTAAATGCACCCTCACATGTGAAGTCTACAAATTGAAACGTAGAGGAATTATTCTATGTCTGGGTGGATCCATATGGTATCCCTTGTTCTATAGGGAACACCAATTTCATAGAAGATAACCAATAGGAAAATGGAGCCCCATGTGATATTCCCTCCTTCTCATTCTGTGCATTGGATTCCTTGATAATTCCATCAACAATAATTGTGCAATTTTTTATTGTGTTTTGTGTGCCATCTTGTGTGTGATGTAGAGGAATTTTCTATTTAATTCCCCCATCTCTCCAAAGGGCTCCAAGATTACAGATGAAAAATTGGGCCAATACCTTGGTTATAGGGTATAAAATATTCTCCATGTTCATGGTCTTGACTCCCTGTCATATTATAGTTTGGTTTCGAACTCATAAATTTTCATTTCATTGTATAGATCTAGATCTAGGTCTTCGTCAGGGGTTTGTAGCCCTCTTACTTTCCTAATGAAACAAGTTGTAATTCTCATCCTTTGGCTACTGAAGTAGAAGTAATCCTCATGTACCCTCAACATAAACCATTAGAAGAGGTGTGTAGGCCTCCAAAGAATGGTAACACAAACAATTTAGAACCCCTACATTCTCGAGACTCTTTCTCATTGAGTTATCCATTAGTATTTGATCTTTTTACAGTCCTCATGGGTAGTTCTCATAGCATATCCTTGTTGAGAGTGGCCTCATTCCCTGGACACTATTGATTATACTCACTGATTTTCATTTCATGAGCCATAAGGTATTGTTGTGCTATAATCACCTTCTATAGGTATTGAATTTCTTAAAATAGTCTTTTCAGTTTCCCTTCTTCCTCAAGTTTCCTTCCTTTTCGCTTACCCTTACATTTTCCCTTTGGAAAATCTATGGTATCCTTCTTGGGTTTCATTGATTATTCACCTTTTCACTATAACTTGTTCCCTAGGTATTCTTACTCCTCAAACCCCTATTTCGTGTGCATTAAATCCTTAACCTGCCTTGCGTCATGCCCTATTTTTTCACTTCCAAGCCCTAAATTCTGTAGTTTCCAAGCTCTTGTGCACCCTAGTTGATTCAGTATCCAACTCTACAAACCCTACTTCACTTGTTCCCTGTATCCTTCTACTCAAATTTTACTTTCCCTACCAAAGGAGCTCTACACTAAAATCCTTTACACAATACCCTTGTTTTCTAACTACTTGATTCCCTTTGTCACACTTTGGTCACTCGAATTCTTAGCTCAAATCTCTTTGAATGCAAGGTATAAAATGACTTGGTTTTCCTATTTTATAGAATTTTTCACACTTAATTACTCCACTAACTTATTTTTTAGCTTTAAATCTCCTTTTTCTTGCTTTAAAGAACTTTTCATTTTTAAAACACTTTTTGTAACTTAACGGTAGTTTTTTCTTTCCTCCGAATTTCCTCCACATGCAGAAATTCATAACCTTCTGGTGTGCCACTACTTCCAAGACTACAATCATCCTTACATGCACTTCCTTGCATCATAAACCATCTTCCTCTGCATATATACAAAGGAGTCCATCCTATTGTTTACCTCCCTCATGTTACATTGCATGTGGCCTCTTACTCACATGGCTTTACAATCTCAAAACCCCTTTCTAAGCACCATCATTCCTAATCACCTAAAACACCTTCCTTTTTATTATGCACACATACCCGCTCGTATCCATAGAGTACATCTGATTTCATGTTTTTCGTGCAACTACATAGTGCTGAACCAAATAAAAGGAAATTACCATCATCAATATTTCATGTATTCACATAGTCACAACTACTTCCACCCCACGCTAAAGGTATGTGTGGTCCTCTACACATCATCTTAATAAATAGTAATCATCTCTTGCACACACACACTTATTACAGCAAAACAAACAAAACTAAAAAAACATGAAAAGGGAAATCTAATCTAAGGTATCAATACTACCTTATTACAAACATAAAAAATATTATTTATAGTAGGGATTTAACCTACTCCCATTGAAGTCAACCAGGTAACATGGTGCCATCTAGCACTTGTAATTTACATGCACTTGATTCTAGTATCTTGGTTACTACAAAGGGTCCCAACCAATGTACTTTCAACTTTCTTGGGTGCTATGTAAACTTGGATTCATACAAAAGGACCATTTTTCCAAATGCAAAGGAATTGTTCTTGACGTTCCTATCATGTCATGCCTTCTTCCTTTCCTTCTTTTCATTATATCCTAAACATGCAATGACACATCTCTCATCCAATTGCATCAATTTATCAATGCACTCCTCTTAAGTCTTTTCATCAGCCAATCCTCCTACATGCACAATACGTAGGGATGGTAACATAAACTCCACATGAAGTACAACCTCTATAAAAAAAAAAACACCAACAGGAAGGGTGTGGCCTTATTTAAATGTTTATAGGTTGTTCTATATGGCCAAAGAATGAATGATATCTTTGCATCCTAATCATTTCTTCCAACATCACATATCTTTGTTAATGTCTATACTAAGATCTTGTTGAAAGTTTTAGAAGTACCATTTTATTGAGGGTGATAAGGATTAGTCTTATGGTGTTCCACCATAAACATTTCCTATAAAATTATAATAATCTCATTTAAAAAATGAGTCCCTCTATCACTTTTCAAGCTTAAAGGTAATCCATACCTTTTGATTATGTTTTACCAAATAAACCTCACTGATGTTTCTTCTGTAAAATATATTCTAGGTGCAAACTCTTCCCACCTTATCAAGTAGTCCATACATGTGATGATGTAGCACACCATTGTATTGAGCATGGGGTAGTACAATAGGCCCTAAAAAATTAATAACCTATTTCTCAAAAGCTTTTGTGCTTTCTATAGGCCTAAAAGGTATTTTATCTCTATTTATAGGCTTTCCAAATATTTAGCATTCATTGCATGCTTTTTCAAAGGCCTTAGTTTCCTTGTAAAATGTCTCCCACCATAGACTAGCAAAAATAATCTTGCACATAGTGGCCTCTCCTGCATAATGACCTCCTGTTATCCCTCCATGAGACTCCTCCATGATGGTTGTGCACTCATGCTCAAGAACATATCTATGAAAGACCTGAACCTTTCCCATGTTATACAAGTCTTCTCTTATAAGTTGATATGGGGCTTCTTAAATAGCAAGTTTATTCCTTTCCAACATTTTCATTTCTTCTGGAACCAAACCAATGCATAAGAATATTTCTATGTCCTCCAAGTCTATTGGCGCAAAGTTCAACTTGAATAGTTGTGCATCTGGCATAGTATCCTCAATGCTTTTCATGTCTGATATAGATATTATCCTTGATATATGATTAGGTCCCAATTCACTCTTTCTTGGCTTCAATACAATTATAAAATCAAATTCCTTGAAAAGGAGTATCCACCTATAGATGTGGCCTTGTAAAAAATATTTATTAACCAATTATTTTAGTGTCATACGATCTATATATAAATGTATTCCTATGTTTTTGCAAGAGAAAAGTTCACTTGAAAACATGAAAACTATACCCTAGTGTGAAAAACGTTTCATTTTCAACCTTCCCCCGACACCCCTCCAAGTAAGTACATTCCCTATACAAGGCCTATCATACCTTGTCAAGTTGTTTTTTGTGTCATGTAAATATTATCCATAGGTTATTTAGGGAAATCATGTTCATTCAAATGCTTTTGACATGATAAATTTCAAGACAAGATTTTTAAGAATCTTAGGAAGGGTTATTTCTAGCCTTTCTAAGACACCCCCACAAAACAAAGATGTAGCTAAAACTTCATCAAAGAGAATTTTTATAGAGAAAAAAATGTTTAAAAACTCATTTTTGAAGATTATGGGAAGTTTCATAGGTTTAGGGACATATTCAACGAAAGTGGGTCTTGGAGGGTGAAGTAGGTTGTAATCCAAAAACAACCCCTGAGCTTCAGGAAGTGATTCTAGGAGCTCTATAAGAATTTCGAGGTCAAAAGAGACACCATTGGAAAGGTATTTTAGAGGCTTAAGTGATGGTTATTTCATAACTCTCACAAGACATATGAAATTATTCCCATAATATGATTTCAACATGCACATTCTATGATCCCAAAATAAAAGCCTCTTTTAGGAGGTTGAAGGAAGAATAAAGGAATGAGACCCATAACATTGTTATAAAATGTCCATTTATAGTCAATTTAATATAAATAAGTACATGAAAATAACTTTGGAAGATCAAGTTATGCTTCCATAAAGATGTTCCCCAAGATACGATCAAGGAGTTAGTCAATTTTCAGGGTGGACACATGTCACTCCCAGGTCTGAGCAGAATTTATTGCACCAAATATCCCAAAAATTTGGGACAAAATTTTTTCCCATCCCCCAGATATCCCCATGGATCATGATATGAACCCATTTTATCCCAAGCAAACCATTTTATCCCTCGTGGACTAATTACTTGTACCCTTCACCATCGAACCATGGAGCACCACTTGTCGTCACAAGATGAGGGAAAATTTTCTTACACCATATGTACCAATTTTTTTTAAAAAATGAAATACAAAAATGCACCTAACTCTCACTCTGATCCCTGGTCCTCCCCATGAATTGGAAAGGTTCTCTGTAGGCTCATTCCCAACTACCTCCCCTCTCCTCCTCGAATTTTGACCATCGACCACTTTTCAAGCCCAGGTGATGATGAATTTTCTTGCACCAACCATCCCAAATGTTTTGTATGGTTTGGAATTACACCCAAGCCTATCCTATTCCCTAGTCACCCATATGACCCAATTTTAACCCCTAGGTGTTTAAAAGTGATTTTTTGCTATATCTCATTGGACAATCATAGGGAGCCACTTATTAGAAAAAGGTTGAGGTGAATTTTTGTGAACCATATGTCCCAAAAAATTGGGAATTTTTTTTTCTTGCAAGCCAAGGAAGAAATTAAAAACCATTTTAAAAAAAAGGTGTGTTGCTTCTTGTCCGTGCGTGTAAAAACCTAACTGCTGGAAACTTCATTCAACCTCTATTTATATTACTTCCATCACTTCATCCCTTCATCCCTTAATTTCAAATACATTCCCATTCATCCACTACTTATGTAGCTTACAAACCCTTTATTTTTCAGCTACTACCATTGTCGTGTTTTACCAGAAGATTTGATGACCAAGAAACGATGAAATATTCATAAATCATGATTCGTAAATTGAATGTTCTTGAAGATTTTGCGATATATTCCTCTCCTAGGGACATTAAAGGTATAGAAAATAGATAATTAAAAATTTCCCACATATATTTACAAAAAAAAAAACTCTAATTTTTTTTCCTTAATTCTTCTTCTTCAATTTCTCATTGATCTGACAAGTGGGTGAGGCCAAAATTTTGAATAGAGCATCTAGATGAAAAAACCATATCAAAAATACTTAATTTTTTTCAAACCAAGGAGGTTAAAACCAGATTATAAAAATAATAATTTCCTCTATTTGAAACTTACTATAAATATAAATTTCTCATAATATCACAACCATTCAAAGAAAGAAACTCTGAAAATGGAAAACTAGGGAACACAAGTCAAAAAAGCAAAAAAGGGAAAAAAAAAACTTGGTAAAATTAAAATGTTCTCAAAATGGAAAATAAAACTCTTTAATCATTCTAAGCATGATAAGGATTCCACCAAACTAATTTGGATCCCAAAAAGAAACATTTCCCAAAATAGTAGCTTCTAGATCCCAAGGTCTAAAAATAGAAAGTATTAGATTTGAGTGTAAAAAGGTTTTATCTTCCTAGTTTCATCTTATATTGTTTCTTTTATTCACCATGAAGTTAAAATTAACTGTCATTGAGCCCGTTTCAAGTCTCACATCATATTTCTAGAGTGTGGGTGATGTTAATGTTACTCACATGGATGTAGAGGCTCTCAAGGATAGAATGTTGCGCGGACCAAGAGAACCTGTTAAGGAAAATATCTTCGTAATTGGATTATATGTATTGGGTGGCCACCCCGTGTACTAGTAAAACATTGAGTTATGGTTTGCATTCACCTATCACTATGAACCATAAACAATAACAATAAGAGTTGATAAAAAATCAATCTTAGAAATACTCACCCAAAAAGCTATATCTCAAGGAATGAAAATCACCATTGAGAACAAGATGGTAGTGATCACCAATGAATTTTCATCCAAAGATTAGTTCAAGACTGACTCCTATCTTTAAGTCATATCTCTTTCCTCCTCATTGAATAAAGGTAGGAATCTTTCTCATGTTTTGAATAATATTTCTTGTAATTAATTCCATGAGGATTTCTTTTATGCTTTAAGACAAGTAATGGGAGAATAGAACACAACATAATTCCATGACTAGATGGCACTCTTCATTATCACAATCCTTGAAGGAAAACTAGTGATTGATTGGGAGCATCTCATTAGTGACAACTTGCACAACCAATTTCTCCAAATTCTCACTTTTAATAAGTTCTTGATGACTTTGTACTTTGTCTACACCTTGGAGAACTCATCCATTTAGGGGCCTGACACCCACTCAAATTTTTTCTCAAAGAGCTCCTACATTTGAGAAGTATCAACACTTGGTATTTAAAGAGAGTAATTATCAATTTTCTAAGGTGAATCATATATTCATAATGTACATTGTCAAGATAATGGAGGGAACCCCGCATTTGAGTATGCATTCAGAAGCCACTGCCGTGGTCAAGAAGTATGGATTATACTTCATTCAATTTTCAACATTCTCTTATATCAGAGTTTTGGGATTTAAACTTTCTCCATGAAGGTTTCCTCACTACCTAAGTGACATGATTCTTTTTATCTAATTATGTAGATATTTGGTGCACATTAATGTTAAGTTGAGTAATCGGAGGAGGAAGTTGATTTATTTCTTTATCTCTATAGGATTTTTAACTTGCAAGAGTGCCCAAAATGTTTCCAATATGGAATATTCCCTTTCCCATATAAAAATACATTCTTACACTCCTAGGGAATATTTTTACATCTTGAGTGATCGCGACACCTTTCACCTACCTATTTTGTGTCATAACCCATAGGTAGAGGACTACTAGGAAAACTATGTTGATGATTTTGAAGTCTAAGAGCGTGATCAAAAAAGGATTACAATCGATCAAATGAGGAAATTCATATTTGAATTATATGAAGATGTTATTCTAGAAGATAACTTAGAAATGCATTATCCTGAATATATAGTTGTGAAGGCATCTCCCCTTCTTTAGGTTATTTGGAATGTTTGTGAGTTTGGAGACATCAAGGAATGCATAGAGGAAGTGATCAACATGTAAAATGAATGGTATAAGAGAAATATGGATGCCCTCATCTCATCCAGAAACTTTCCTTACCTCCAGAGATAGGAATCCTACAACTCCTCCTCTAGGAAAAAGGAAATATCTCTCATATCAGCTCATTCAAGATAAAGCTCAAAGAGGAAAGTAGTGGAATCAAAGGCACCTCACTAAAAAAGACTGCATAAGAAAGAGAGAATGGTCGAATAACCTGTAATTAATCTTATACAAGGGGAAATTTACCTAGATCACCTCTTTACACCACAACAATCTCCAATTTTCTCATCTCCTGTAGCTGCACACACCTCACTTGCACGGGATATTCCTTCCCATTTGGAAAAAGAGGTTGTGTTCTTTCCAAGTTCCGAGCCAAAATATAATGAGATATTTCCTTGGGTAAAGGATATGATCACAAAAATATTTCATATGGTATAATGGGTGACCATTTTTGATTTCTCAGCTATCTCCTTGATGGTGAAATATAATAAAGGAAGATTTCCTCAAGCATCTTCTTAATTTTTTAGTGGCACCTCGGGAAAATAGTATATAGAGGTTGTCAAGTTAAAGGTCATCAAGCCAATTGAGAAAATAACCATAGATGATTATAATATGAGTAAAATTCCCATGGGACTTGTGATAGATGAGGGTGATGTTCACTTGGTCTAAGAGTCTTTCACTCACCTCAATATGAGAATTCAAGAATATAATGAGAAACTAGAACAAGAGGAAGACCATATCTAGAATCTCACATAATATGTGTAAGTTCTCTTAGACCCGAATGCTACAAATGATTTCCCATCTAAGGAAGTTACTCTAATAAGTAGATTTAACCATAATTCCATCAATAAAATGTAAGGATTCACCATATAGGGAAAGGAAAATGAAAATTGGGTGAGAATGATCTTGGAGAAAGAGAAGGTGTTTCTACCAAATATGATGACATTGTACAAGTACATGGATGCCACGATCATGAAAATAATCATGACATAATAAGGGATTGATTCATATAAATATAAATGGGATTAGGTGTATCCATTGGTAATGGAGATGAGAAATGTTAAATAATCCATCCTGATAGGTAAAGGTGTATTCTCTTTAGCATCAGATGACTTGTCTCATGTTTGGGTTCAAGTTTTGGTTACTTGTTAAAAAATGATAAAACATTTTATCAATGAGATTGGTTCATATGAGGAGTAAGCTGGAAAAATGTAGAAGGATGCCAATGTTCAAGTAAAAAATATTGGAGTGCTATCCATAAATGTAGACAATTCAATAGATGATCTGTTGAAGTCTTTTGAAGATCTAGTAAAAAGAGAGGCTAGATATCCATTCTCATTCAATGAATACACATTGGAATATTTGAGATAGATAAGGACGGTAATTTCTAACACCACTAAAGATCATGAATCTTAATAATTAGAGTGTAATAACATCAACTCTATCATAACTCAATCAAATCATTGATTTTTTTCATATCCCTAAAGCTAGGAAAGTGGAAACCCACACTAAAAAAATTCAACAAAATAATTGAAAGGCATTGAAATTAAACATGTGGATCTTTCCAGGAGTTCATCAGTGGTAGGATGTTCATTAGAATAGCCCTTTTTCTCTTCTTCCTTATTTATCTCTTCTCTCCCACCCCCCTTATTATTTCACATTATAATTCTTCATTGGGGGGTTTCACTTTTTTCCATCTTATTCACTTTCATCTTAATCATTAATGTGACTATACTCTTAAAATGTAATAATTCATCCTTATTTTATAAAATGGGACTTAATGTTTTTTCCTAGGAATATCAAGAGTCAGAAGTGGAAAAATAAAGTGAAAAACCACATGGGGGTAGGCGAAGAGTCATTTATTAGTCCATATAATGTAATGACTCCCTCATTCTTAAGGGTTGTCAATTTTGTAAGGCTCGGGAGAGGTTATCACTTGGATTAAAGTAAATAAGATATCTATTTCTTCCATTATTTCATTCTATGTTCTTCCATTATCACACTATATGAAACTTTGTTAAAACTTCAATAAAATAGAAAGGATTTGCTTTCCTTTGTTGATGAGGAGATTAATGAAACTTTTTGTTCTTAATATTTTCTTGTATTCTTGTTAATAACAAATTTGTGTTATTTATATATATGTGTATAAAAGAAAACCAAATAAGAGTTGTAGGAATATGATTTTGTACCTACACTACTAATCCCCCACCTTATTTTCCCACTCCCTTTCCTAACCTCTCATCAAATTCCTTCCTTATAAGTAATTGCTGGATTTTTCTACAGGTATAGTGGAGTGTTCCTGTAAGATCCCCATCCTCTAAGGCCACCAAATAGTTTTTATTTCATTAACACATAATAACATGGAGTTACACCATTAAATTAGAAGGAATTAGATTCCCATATCGTTGGAGGATACCCACCAATTTTTCCACCTGACATATTTTCTGGCTAATAGTTTTTGACACCCATAGTGGGGAAAACTTGGTAGCAATCCGTACCCTAAATACAAACTGCAAAAAAACACAAAAAAAATCAATAAAACAGAAAACTAATAGTTAGAATTTGAACAGTCACATATCCTTATGTCTCATATTCATGTCTATTATGGGTAACCCTTTTATTCAATGGCCTGAGTTACTTTTCCATATCCAAGAAGATATTGTATCTAACTTGAGGGAAGTCGTTTGACATAATAAAGATAATTTTTCTCATTACTTATTTTCTAGCAAGGGGTTAAACATTAAATAACAATGTGATAAATAACAAGAAAGAGTGAGAAAATTTCAATCACAACAAAGAAGAGCATGAGTTAACCTCAATTTTACATGCTAGCTAATAGAAGATATACCAAGTCACAGAGGCAAGGATAGACTCCTACCCAATCTATGGAGAAGTTTAGAGAAGGAAATAGCTAATTAGAAATTCAAGTCCCACATATATCTCATTGGTGTTCCAAGAATTTTCAACCCATTGGACATAAATTTTACAAATTTGAGTGAAGATTTCGAAAAATTTACTGACATAGAAATTGAAGAAGAAGCTGAAGCAAGAGAAGAAGCAAAAGTCAGAGATGAAGTAGAAGAAATTATACAGCTCTAAGTAAAATAAATAGATCAAGCTACAGAAGAAGCAAGAGATACATCTAAAGCAGAAGACAAAGTGATAATTGAAGTGGAATCTAAAGACATAATGGGTGACAATTATATAATGCAACCTATTAGACCATGGGATAGGAATAAAGGCCCACTTGCACTACCAAAACCTCTGCATGTTTTACCATGAGGTTCAAGAAAAATATTTCCAAAGTTTAGGGGAGGAGACTCATAATTCCAAGAGGAACGTGTAGTGACCTTCATCACTACCTATGGTGTGTTGGGTTTTGAACATGAAAATGTATCTGTCATAATATTTGTGGAATCTTTGTGATAAAAAATGGCCGAATGATTCTACCTTCTACGAAAAAGATCTATCATTTGTTGGGATGAAAAAAAGTGATTTTAGGATAGATTCAAGTCTACTGAGGAATTTTAAGACTTCTTGGTACTAGTGCATATGAAGAATGAATCTACTAAAGGCATGAGGGACTTCATGCCAAGATACAACAAACTGCTCAAGAGGATTCCTATCGAATCCATGCCCTCAGATAATATATTTAAAATATGCTTTATAAGTGATCAACTACATGAATTTGGATCTATCCTTAAGATATCTCCACCTAGAACTTTAAAGGAAGCTCAAGACTATGCCATTCAGATGGAGGATGATCTAATTTTACCTTGTAAAGTGAATAATCCCAATGGAAAATAGAAGGGATAAATTTTTGGCTCTACTCCCATAGATTCTATGATTCAAAAAATGGCCAATCACATAATTTATATTAAGAAATAAATCTCTCAAACCACCATTAGGAAAGTGTCAAAGAAGAATAATTTGTTGAACAAGCCAAGGATAACACCACCTCTCTATATAATTTCTCTCAAGGCAACAACATTCATTATAGCCTATGATACAAAAGAACTAGAAGAGGAACTGGAAGTGGAAGAGATGGAAGAGGAAGAATAAAATGGAGATGACAATGTTATTGAGATTGAAGTGGTTGATGGTGATGATAAAAATGGTCTCATTAAATATCACTCAATAAGTGAGGATGATGATTATTATGAAGCACCAAGCTTCTCATGCTCTATGTTCACATGTTCCCAATCCAAAATAGGATCACCCTCCCTGATAATTGTTGTAAAGAAGGAGGATCCTCTAGTAGAAGTGCCATAGAAAAAATCCATCAATAGAGGGTCTTTAGTTATTTCGTCAATAGACTCAATAAAGGAGAAAATAGACCTGATAGCAAGCAAGAAGACAACTTCTGTAACAATTCCTTTGGTGTGTCTCCTAATTTAAAATATTCTTCTAAATATAATCCTTCATCTAATTCTAGTATTTTTAAATTCCCTAAGGATCAACCAAATTTTTGAGCCCAAAAAAATGACTAAGTCATAGAGTAGAGGATCAACACGCATAGAAGTAGGTGTAGGAAGAAGGTGCATGACAAAGAGCACGCAAGGATAACTAGGTTTACATGTGGAAGAAGAAAAGGGTTTTGAGACATAGACACATTTTGGAGTTATGGTGTTACATGGAAAACATGTGAGGATATGGTTACGCATGATAATGGGAAAGATTAGAACATGGAGACTTACAACCCAAGGAAGGAATATTCTAGGATATAATAATTGTGTTTAGGAGCTAAAAATTATAGTTAGTTATGGGTTAGCTGGAAATTAAATGTTTATAATACTTGAGTATGTAAGGGTATGATGAAATTTGGCATATGGTTTGCTCTTGAGTAATTTTGAGGTGGTAAAGGAGAGCCCCCGCTATATTTAATAATGCGTTTAGATTTGAAGCAGAGCATGGATAAGGATGGGTATGGAGGATAAGAAGAGGTAGGATGTGATGTAAGAGATACAAGATATAATTTAGATACATGAGGGAGAGCATGGCTACAAATCTTTGAATAAAGTCATTTTATTCGATTAGAATGTTATTTCTTGATGTATTCGGTCTTCTATGACCCTTTTTGATGTAATTTGGCTACTGTAGACATTTGTGAATCAATATATGTGGTGGATTGTTTTGAATATATATGTTCACGGGTCCAAACCATTGTGGTATTCTTATTTCTCATGGTTCAGATCTGATTCCTCTGTATTTTTATAATGATTACATCCACATTAAGGTGCATCTGTGCTTGGATCTAGTTTATTTACCTTTGTGCTGGAATGTATGTATGTGTTTGTGTCTATATATTATTTTGTTATAATAATGAATATTCTTTCAAGGATCACATAAAAGAGGGGTGTGAAACCTTCACATGCCTTGAGTGAGCACCCAGTTTAGGATGGGTGATATGCTAACATGCTTGGGGTTTAAAAGGAGTTGGTAAAAGTGACTACATTTTAATTCTGTTGTCAGGACCTCATTTTAAGTTGTAAGAATGGTGTGAGATGGAAAAATTCTTGACTTTTTCCAGCATGGAGACTTGGCTTAAGAACATGGAGGATGAGTTTGCACAAAGATTTAATATTGGACTTGAGTTTGATGAGCACACATGGGTAGAGGAGCATTTGTATCATGATATCTATGAATCTTTATTTTTTTGTTTTAAAATAGAAACATATGAATGGTTGTCAGCGTATGCATCAAGGAAGAATTAGTACTATCGATATCATTTGTGGACCCAAGAAGATTATTAACAGCTTCACGACGTCGATCTAATTTGGACTCGTGTTGTTAATCATTGGTGGAGTGGTGTGTTGACTAGTTACATGTTGGAATACACAGTTTATACATATTCTTTCCCAGAGGTTGTTGAGTTAAATTTCTTGTGAGAACCAAGAGGATCCTTCTTGTGTTTTATACCATTAGCCATCAAGATCTTGATCATCACTCTGATTTTAGAAATGTTTTATATGGCTAGCTAAACTTTGACTAGGTAAGGGGCATAGAAGTGGGTGTGGTGAGAATTAGAAGATCTTATGGAAGAGGAAGAGAAAGAGGAGAGGTGGCTCAAGTATAATGAAACTCGGGGGAGAGAATTAGTGAGATAATGTGAGATTATAGAAATGATGGATATTTGGAGGCAGACATTGCAGGAAGGATTTGAGGTTCACATAGAGGATGTATAACATGAGTAGTCTATGCTAACCCATCTTGGAAAATGTGTAAGGATAATCCCCTTGGCTTATGATGAGAGCTCATCATATGGAGATATGAGATGGACTGTAGGCGTGCATTTGAACCCACCTAGCGACCAAGCCCTTAAACTATTTTTTCTTATTTCTGAGACAAGTATTTATAGTTCAGTTGACATTGGTAAGAAAATAGCATCAAGTATATATAATTTTACATTACATCCATCTATGGCCACTCAAACATTTTTTGTATTTGGTGGTATCCTATCATATGTGTCAGTTGGACAAGTAGTGGGATTGTATAACATGGGTATCATGTCTAGAAGTAGTTCAACTTCACTGACTATTAGAGATACTTTTAGTACAATGGTGGGAACACAGAGTAACACTAATTTAGGCCTAGTACCTATTACAGGAGGAGGATCTAGAGGATCTAGTTTATCTATAGGGTTAGGGGTTAGTGGAACTCGTGGATCTAGTGGTGGAGGCAACACAAGAGGAAATAAAAGTTATGGATCTTGTGGACAACGACCACAACCCCATCAATAGATAATTTATGATATGTCTCTTCATTTTCCTAATTATAAAGGTGTTGAGGATGTTGCATAGTATGCACATAAGTGTGAATTTGCTATGGTGTACTAAGGGGATCACTACCCCAAAGTGGAAGGAAATCTAGTTCATAACTATGTTGTAGGGGAGCGTGCATATATGGTATCAAAGACATGACCCACATCAGACATCAGTGGATTATATTTCTTTGTGTGATTCCTTCTTGGTATAATTTCATTTTCCTAAGTTTAAGAAAAAGATCATCAACACACTCAAAGAGATTCAAAAGGGTATGGAAGAGAGTGTGTGGGAGTATGATGCACATTTTAAGACTCTTTTGTATAATTTATCTAATGATATCCATACTTCTCAGCATGATTAGTGGTTTGTTAGAGGCCTGATAGCATCTTTCTGATGAGTGCTTTTGCATAATACTTTCACAGATCCACGTGAGGCCTTGGAGGATAATTTACACATTGAGGTTGTAGGGAGTGTTGATACTGGGGTAATTCCCTTTTTGGAGGCACAAATTACTTCCATGGTGAAGAAAATTGATAAATTATTTGAGAATTAAGTACATGAGACTCACAGTGGACTTTGGTGTATGGATAATGAAGTAGGACACACCAAGGATAGTTTCCCTCAAAATTTGGTGCACACCATGATGGTACACTGTGAAATTTGTCACGGGGATCATGATCTATGTATATGTCCCTTGTTACGACACGTGCTCCATAAGAATGTCTCTTGTTATTGTAAGATTTTTACATCTACCACTCATGATACTAAGGACTACCAATTGATAGACCAAATTCATGATGTAATTAATACTAGTGTGTAAAAGGCTAGTATTTAGAATAGTTATAAGAATGAGGGGTGTTAGCATGAAGGGCATAAAGATGGCGAACAAAGGGGATTATGATTTTGTAGAGGATTGAGAGGTCATTTTTGTTGCAGTGGAGGAAGGAGTGAATTTCCCCATCAAAATTGTTTGAATTATGGAGCTACAGATCACTACAAGCGTGAGTTTCTAGATTTATTGCAATGCTCATGGTGTGGAAAGAAATATAAGTATCAGATGTTCCTTGACTTTTATAATCAAATGATCCAAAACCAAAAGAAGGAAAATGGTGTGGGAATGGTTAGTCTAAAACACTTTGACATTTTTAATCCCTGTGGTAACGTCTAACCCTGAGTTCAAGCCTGTATTAGTAACTACACACATAAGAGAAATAAAAAGGTAGAGGAATATCATTACAATATAATATGTATTACATGGTAAGTACCATGTTCCAACATATCAGAAGGAGGTTTAACACAAGACTATAAAGGTGATTAGGAGTTTGTAAGGAGAGATCAAGTGCTTGAAAGATTAGTCATGGAAGTTGGAATAGGTGAAGAATACTGAGATCCCTTAGAATAATTTTGATGATGTCAGAGAAGTATGTAAGATGTTGCACTAAGAAAATATCATTCCTGTGTTAGGATAATGGTTGATAGGAAATGTACTATGTGCTAGATGTGAGCACGAGAGGAAGATTTTGCATGCTAATTTTCCCCCTCATAGTCTTGATAATGAAAATGATATCATGTTGAATGTAGTAGTTTATGGATGGATTTTGAGTAAAATACTAACTGAAATAGGTGCAGAGGCTAATGTTATTACTATGGATGCATGTAATCAAATGGGAAGACCCCCATTACAGCCATCTTCAAATGTGTTGTATATGGAAAATAGAACTAAAGCTACACCTATCTGAGTCTTGAAGGATGCTTCCATAACAATTTAAGGGGCCAAGTTCATTGGCGAATTTAAATTCTTAGCACTTGCCGAGGAAGAAAATTTCCCATCATTACTCAAACACCCTTGGTGTTATGTAAATAATGTTGATTTGTGCTTTAATAAGGGATAAATAAACTTTGAGAATAAGAAGGATCACATTATTATTCCACTAACAGATAGTAGTTTTTTGCCTTATGTCAAGCCTTTAGGGGAAGAAGACATCAATATAATTTATGTATGCACCATTAGAGACCTGGAGGTTATCAAGCCATCACGAGAAGGAGTCATTCAAAGGGATGATTCTCAGTCCTTGATTGATATGACTAGCATTGCATATGATTATTAGGTGTATGGACCTTATGAGTTGGTTAAGAGAGAATTGAAGGGAAATGTGACTCACTTTGTCAAGGCATGTCCGGTTAGGCATCTGCAAGGAAGACAGTTTCCAAGTTACAATCGAGAAGGTCACCCTGATGTCTTTTTTCATGCTATCAAAGTTTAGCAGACCTTTGAAGTAGAGTGAAGGAATTCACTTGTGTATACCCTGTGTGGGACAACTTTGCATTGGTGGATGACTCTACAGGTTAATCTTATAGAGGTGCAAGGTAAGAATCATTTTCTCTATTAGATTCTAACAGACCAATGCACCTTTGAGGATATGTGACAATCATGGGAAGGAATCCACCTTGTACCATGTTCAAGAATGTGAAAATTCTTGTATGGAAGGCCCAAAAGTTTTACCTCATTCACTTTAGGTGCATAATTTCTATTCAAATTTTTAGGGTTATGCATGTGCTTGGTATATCCATTTGGAGTTATGTCGTTAGATGTGAAATTGGGAAGAGTTGACAACATGTATTATTCAAATTTTTGAGTATCTTTCTTCTAAACCATTAGTGAATGAGGTGTTGTAGATAGTTAAGCGCCTTACTCTAGGAGATAGTGCCAAAGCTAAGGACATCATCCTAGATTTTCTAGGGGATATTGATTTAGAGGGGCACTTTAAGGAAGGAGAAGAAATGGTTGAAGAAAATTTTGAACGTGCCTTCCTAAAAAAAAAGAAAGGAAAAATGGTGTGTCTTATAGAAGATGAAGAGATAAAGAACCTCAATGTTGATCATACAGAGGGTATGCGTGATGTATTGGATAGTGCAGATGAGAAGGTGTGCACTTACTATGAATTGTTTAAAATAAAGAAGGTCAACAATGGCACATAAGAAAAAACAAAAGAAGTAATCATTGGTTATTACTGGATGGACTAGGAGGTTTCAAACATAATTGAACTACTACAGATGTAACATTCCCATTTTAAGACTTTAGAAACAAGGGAATTTTGTTTACATAGTGTTCTTTGTTCTAAATAAAACATCATTTAGAAAACACATTTCATGCTAATTAATCTCATAAGAGATAACCATATACAACTCATTTCATGACTCGGTAAACTACCGATATCTCATTTCATGACTTGGTTTGTAACTGATCTTTCATGTTTGTCTTTAAGTATGGAATACTTTATGTATAATACATATACTTGGTTTTCTTACCCTATGCTGGGTACTGAGTGATCTATTTAAAGAACCTATCTAAATATTTGTTACCAATATTCATCTCAAATCATGTTCCTCAAACTAGGTGACATAGGACAACCCAACCAGTAGCTTGTGATACTTTGGCCAAAGATTTCTAACATACTGTTCATGTTACTATTCCTAGATGGAATAATCATCAAATCAGAATACGTCCTTCACCTCACTCTATTATTATCTAGAATGGTCTTTACTGACATTTGTCAATCCACTTGCCCAAGGTTTGACCCTAACCCAGGTTAGCGACATTATTTTTTATAGGCAGATGCTCTCAATGGCTTAGGTTATAGGGGCATACTCGACCAACCTAAGTCAATCGAATGTGCCAAGGTACTCTGAGTCATAGAAAGATACTTCCTATTCAAATCACGCTAATAACTTGACCTAGAGAGAAACTAAGTTTAAGTACAGATGTGTGTAGATCTAGATGAACAAATGTGGAAGGGTGAAGCAAAATGTCAACTGCCACACTGTATCCTCGAGAAGTCCTTAGTCATCTTAAAGGTACAGTCCTATAGTTAGCATGTGCCAACATCCGTCAGAACTACTTCATCATGATATACATACCCCTAGGGCATCATTAACACTTAATTAAAATTTGGATTAAGATTCAAATTATAACAACCTTGCTAAACCCTAAATCCTACATTCCTTAAGTTCTTCTTCCATATTTGATCTTATTAATATAAATAACTTCATTAACTCATGATTTCTTTTAAGTTCATTAACTTTGGCATAACAAGCAGTTATCCAAAAATAGGAAAACAAACATCATAAGGTTAATTTAATGTAACTTAAGTATTCAAAGAATGTGTAACATCCACATAGGTTCAACTAGAGTAGACTTCATAGAAAATGAAGTACACTGATCAATGATCATAAACACCATTTCTTTTGTTTTACATTCTTTAGAGAGAGTAAGAGTCTTCCTCTACCTGATTAAGTGCTAGGGCTATCATAACCCTTTTATATTTCACAATTCCTATAGTTTAATTGCATGTCTATTTCACATTCCATTATTATACTATAATTATTTAGATAGAGAACGACATCTTCTGCAACTCAACAAGTTGCATCTTAGTAAGGGATATTGAACTATTCCCTTCATCCAACTTATTAAATGATAACAAAGATAGGTACAGAAACATATATGAAGAATATAAACAAGATATATTCCAATTTCCTTAATAAAAGTACAAGAGAATTTACACAGTAATTTGAAGTCATTCTCCAAACTTTTCAATCCATCATGATAAAAAAATATACACAGTTTACAAATCAATGCATTTCAGGCATACTTCATGCCAATCAGCATTAAGATCATAACAAAATACAACATTTTTTCTTTTTATTTTAATATAATTCAAGAATGAATCTGAATTCATTACATAAGAGCCATACTTTAAATCAGCCAACACATCATAAAATTTATTGCTTTCTTTTATCACTTATGAAGTCCATCTGCAAAAATTGTTGGCATGGGTTAGTTCATTGAACTGAGCATGATAAGCATTGAGCATTAAAACAAATTGCATTAAACTAATTATTCCATTAAAACAACTCTGCTTTAATGAAACAATTAATGTAATCATATAAATAAGCATAAGTAATAACAACCCTAAAAGAAGTACAATAATAAATTAGAATTCACTTTTAAGAAAAGATCATAATAAAATCAGCAGCTACTACATTATATCAGATAATTATTTTCCCAAACAATTAGTTATTTATATCAAACTACAGCTCTTGACAATTATTTATTTCATAATTTATTTTGAGTTTGAATCACAGAATTAACTTTACTACATAAACAAAAAGAGTTACTTCTAGAATCAAAGACCTTTATTTCATTTTACCAAGTTCCTAGAAATCATGTACAGACAAGTTCATTTCAGCATAGTACATATTTAGGATGATTCATCGAACAACTTAAATAAATAAGAAGTATCACTACGGACTATCCACAACTCACCATTCTTCTAAGAGATAGAAATCAGGCTCAGAAAGTATATATAAATGAATACCTACATAATTGTATTAGTTAAGGAAACCAATAAAAATATTCATTGTTTAAGAGACAATAACTATTAACAATAATCCCAATCCAATCTGAGAAGGGAGAGAAACAAAACAGTCATCATCTTACTTGCAACCCTTATGTATTATTCTACATTATTGGAGATATCAATATGTGATCTAAAACCATACGTTCCATTAAACAAAGTAAGACTTACAAAGGATTATTTCTTACTTGTGCCTATCTAGAGAAGGATCATATTCACTATTGAGTGCATAGAGAGAAGTCCCTCAGAAAAAAATTTCCTAATAATGCATGACTCAGCCATTAAAAAATAGTCAGACAAGAAATGATTACATTTTCCTTTCTACAAGACAGGCTCAGTTGTACACTGTCTTGAATTGAAAAACCAATTGATTCTTTATAAAATATTCGAGATCAAGAAAGATCAAATAGGAACGGTTTGGTTTTCTACTGTACCAAAAATGATAGTCCCAAAAGTTTCTTAAACATTCTACTATTTCCATGAACTTTCCATAGTCAACTAGCAAAAAATTACGTTTAAACAACTACAAAGAAGTTTACAGTTCTGGAGAGTGAGTTCTCATTACCTCATCCAAGATCAAAAAGGATAGAGAATCAAACTAAATAAGTCAAACATACCTAAGATGGTAAATTCCCTAACAACTTGGAGAGAGAGAGAGAGAGAGAGAGAGAGAGAGATTCGATCTATATATTAGTTCAAGCAAACATAACTTCAACCATTCAACAAAACTTAACTTTCCAAAATTTCAAGGGAACTTCAATAGAAAGGATCCGAACCAAGAACTTATTCACCACTTTTATAACAATTGAATTCCAAATCCATTTTCAAAACCCATAAGTTTTTTCAAAAGTTCCAATAGAGAATACAAAACCAAATGTGAAGTTTAATGTTAAACATTACTTCTCTTTTCCTTATGAGATCAAACCGTATCAGTAACATCAAATACCAATACTAAGCTAGTTCTTATGCAAGTAGAAATTTAGGATGCATACAATGCCATAATCCACATTCATCCATTCATCTTTGTTTTAACACAAGTTCAAGTTCATACTGTAGAGTAAAATATACAATACAGTCCCGAAACATAAGTATTAAATCTTCAAAAAACAAGATATAATTTAAAAGATTATTTAACTCCCTTTTTAAAACCCAAAAATCCATTCAAAAGGTTCTGATAAAGAATACAAAAACCCAACATGAAGTTTAAAGTCAAACATTGTTTCTATATTCCTCACGAATTCAAATTGTAGCAGTGATTCCAACTACAATAAATTACAGAGCTCCATCAAAAACAGAAAGTTCGAGGCATAGAAGTTTAGTGCAGAGAAAGGGTAATTATTCCTTCCATATTTAACACAAGTTAAAGTACAGAACACAACACTTCCAAATACTTCAAATACCCAATAACAATTTCTTTCAAATGAGTTTGAGTTCATAATGAAGAACAAAGTATACAATACAATCCCGAAACAGAGGTATTATATCTTCACAAAACAAGTAACAATTTAATAAAAGGATATTCACTTACCTTTCAAAAAAATCAAAGACAGTCAATTAAAATAACGCAGGTTACCCCAAATGGGGGGAAACAATATATCCTTAACACATTTCCATGAAATTTCAAGTTCTTGGAATCCATTAAAGATATATCCATACAGATCGAAAGAGAAATAATACAACTTTTCAAACTCAAAGACGCATCAAATATAAGTATCCCCTTTTCTTTTCTTTTAATTTATAAAGAGACTTCCAGTTCAAAATTCAAACCAAAAACCATCTACTCAAGCTCTTTTTTGAAAAGAAAGTTTAGAATGCATGTTCTAATCAAAACACTAAAGTCTCAAAAGTTCTATATACATTTCACCATTAAACTTACTCAAAGAGTAATCATCCAAAACCAACATTATCATACAAAGGTTTCCATAACTAAAAGAACGAAGATTATTTTCATATGAAGCAAGTAAGCAAACAAATACAAACCCAAGAGTAGAGTTATTTTAATAAAACATTTAGAGAAAAGAAAGAAATCTTAATGGGTAGAGCCTATCAAGCCTAATAGTGCTTCTTCTGATTTGAAGAATAATTCTAGTCGAGATTTCAAAAATTCTTCTTCTCCAAGCAAGATCAACAACTAAAAATATCTTTCCCTACTACCTCATATACTTCCCTTGAATCAAAAATAGACCAGGGAAACCAAAAATAGCCATAAAGTGAAAATCAAAATGCTGGTTCAAAGAACTAGATAGCTCCATGTAGAGTAGAAATCACAAAGCATGTAAGACCAAACAACCCCCAAAAAATCTACCTACATTGTTTCTCAGATGATTTACTCTCAAAAACTGAGACTCATTAATGAAATATACTCTCACATTCCCACCTATCTCTCTTTGCCACCACCATCCAAAATCAGTGAAGCCTATTTGAAATTTTGCATGCATCACTAAACCTTAGTGATTCCTCCATGTACACTTCCTCCAAATTTCATGCTTCTGCCTAATCTGGTAGTACACTGTCACTGAATTCCCAAGATCAAATCACATTAATAGCTTAGGAAATTCCACCTAGCTTCCAATTTTCCATACGAACCTTAGGTCCCCTTTCCACACTTCATTAGTTTAGGATAGGTACCATTAGCTTAGGATAAGACCTTAGGCTAGTTTAAAAATATTTACTTTAGGCTATAAACATTACAATAGGTAAATAGTCATCATAGGTTAGATCATAATTCATAACCAATTAGTATTAATTATTAGGTTAGAAATAACCTAACATCACCTTAGGTTATTTCCCCCTTATTCCAACTTAGTATACACAACTTAGGTTAGGATGCCATCCCAATAAAATAGACATAGGTAGCAGATAGGTATAAATACCTTAGTTTAGAATCCCGCTAGGATAGATCTCATAGGTCTAGGACTTAGTTTTTATTTCTCAGTAGTCCTGACATAGGCCTCTTTTCACTTAATGACATTAAGTGTCCTGCTAAGATCAATCAAGAAGATCCAAGCACAAAACATACAATAGAATGCAAACATGATGTTACAAGACAATAAAGAATTTGTAAACATGCAAAAGAATAGTCTGTTATGTCTCTCAGCCTCTGAATGTTAGTTTACCATTCAGACCAAGTAAGGAGATTTGAAACATACCTTGTATCAATGGAATTGATCCAAGGATGAGTCAGTTAATAGAGATAAGTTTGCAACAATCATTACCAGATGTGAAAATGGATTCTTTGCAAATAAAAACATTTCATTCTAATGAATCCAAGAGCATAAATGAGTTAACCATGGAAAGCATGATCTTTAGAGATCAAAGGAATGCAGCTCATCAAGAATATCATATGTCAACTCTTGCAATGAAAAAGAGGAATATAACAGTTTGTCAAAGGCGTTACATAGCAAGATGTAACATTCACATTTTAATACTTTAGAAACAAGGGAAAAAAAAATTAACACAGTGTTCTCTATTCTAAATAAAATATCATTTAGAACACACATTCCATGCCAACCAATCTCATAACAGATAACCATATGCAGCTATAAATGACTCAATAAACTATAGATCTCTCATTTCATGACTCAGTTTCTAACCGATCTCTCATGTTTGTATTTAAGTATGGAATACTTTATGTATACTACATATACTTGGTTTTCTTACCCTATTCTGGGTACTGAGTGATCTATTTAAAGAACCTATCTGAATAGTTTCTTTAACTTCTAATATTTTTTTCTATGTGGGTATCATGAGTAAAAAGGAGTTCATCACTCTTTGGTAGAGATATGGATTAAGTTAAAGGAATGTATGCACCCGATTAGGAAGATACCTTATAAGAGGAATCCTAATTTGTGTGAAAAGGTGAAAGAAGCAATTGAAAAAATGTTGGAATCTGGGATCATCAAAGCTATTGAATAATCTAAATGTGTTATTCCAATGGTGATTATTATAAATAAATATGGAAGGATACGGATCTATGTAGACTAAAGAGACTTGAATATTTCATGTGTGATAGATCCTTTTCCAACGCCTTTTACTGAGGAAATATTGGAATGTGTATCTGGGCATGAGATCTACTCTTTTACAGATGGATTCTAAGGGTATCACCAGGTAAGGATTACAAAAGAATACCAGGAGAAGACTACTTTCACCAATACATAGGGAAGCTTTGACGATACGGTTATGCCATTTGGGCTTAATAATGAGCCTCTTGTATTTTTTTGTATTGTGGTGCAAGCATTCCAAGACTTTATTCTTAATTTTCTACAAGTCTACCTACATGATTAGAAAATGTATGTATTAGTGAAAGATCATTGCGATAACTTGAGATTGATGTTTGAAAGATGTAGATAATTAAGTATCTCTCTTAACATTAATATATGTGTTTTTGTTACTCCTCTTGGTAAATTGCTAGGGCATATTATTTTTAAGGAAGTTTTATTGGTGGATCCTACCAAATTTGTTATTATTTGGGTTTCGAGGAGCATGCAAATCAAAGTGTAGTGCAAAAATTTTTGGGGCATATGGGTTACTACAAAAAATTCATCAACGGTTATGTCAAGATCTTCGCGCCCTTGGAAGAAATATTGAGGCATAAAGGAATATTTTATTGGGATGAGGCACAATAATTGGATTTTGATACGCTGAAGGAGAAGCTTACTACTATGCCCATTTTTTGATTTCCCTCTTGGGACTAGGCCATTCATGTTCATGTGGATGCATTAGGTATGGAAATTAGAGTAGTGTTAGTACAACCTAGAGAAGGTATTTTTGATCACCCTTTATGTTTTATAAGCATAAAGTTAACCCTAGCTAAGAAAAATTACACAACAACGGAGCATGAAGCCTTTTCTATGATTTATGTATTGCATAAGTTTAGGAAGTACATGTTGGATACTCTGTTTATTTTTTACACATATCACATGGCACTTAAGTATTTAGTAAACAAGCCTATTTTGCAAGGATACATATGCCGGTGGATGTTGTTATTTTAGGAGGTTGACATTTCGGTGGTATTCAAGAAAGGAAATTGAAATTCAATCCCTTACCATCTTTCCATAATTAATTTAGGTGAGGACACGTAGAGCATTTAAGACACAATGAAAGATGCACAGTTGTTCTGATTACAATGTGTGCCCACTGATTTGGAGTATATTGTTATCTTTTAATGAACAGATGTGGCACCTCACGGACTAAAGAATATAGAGAGGAAACAACTTACCATTCACATCATGCCTTATATGTTGATTGGTGGATATTTATACAAACTTGGTTCGGATGATGTTTTATCTCGGTGTGTACAAGAGCATGAGAGGGTGGGTATTATGGAGGAAGCTCGTGGAGGTATTACTGGTGGACATTATCTAGGTTGAGACACCACACATAATATTTTGATGGCTTGTTTGTGGTGGGAGACATTATACAAGGATTATCAAGAATATGCCAGGGGTTGTGATCATTTCCAGTGCCTTCGAAAGCCTGGGCATAAAGATGAAATGTCATTGAGGCCTATAGTAAGTGTGGAACCCTTTGAAAAATGTGAAATTGACTTCATGGGCCCTATTTCTTGTCTGATGTGTAGGACATGATTGTGCTATATCATTACTTGTACAAACTATCTTACGTGGTGGGTAAAAGCATCACCCACGAAGGATTGCACTACAACTACTATAGGAAGGTTCCTTTTGGAGAATATCATAAGTAGGTATGGTTTTCCATTGATTTTAACAAGTGATAGGGGTACTCATT
This sequence comes from Taxus chinensis, assembly GCA_019776745.2. Taxonomy (NCBI): domain Eukaryota; kingdom Viridiplantae; phylum Streptophyta; class Pinopsida; order Cupressales; family Taxaceae; genus Taxus; species Taxus chinensis. The sequence goes on from JAHRHJ020000876.1 coordinate 166,029, forward strand.
TCTTGAATGAGTCTATTAGGATATTATTAGAGGAATTTATGGTAGCCCATCATAATACTACACCCTATCACCCACAAGCTAATGGAACTATTGAAGCTTTCAAAAATATTTTGAGCCACACATTGAAAATGATATATGATATTGGAAGGAAGGATTCAAATGATAAATTCCATGTTTTTCTTGTCTTATTGAACAACCTACAATAGATTCAACCAAGAAACACCCTTTTAGTTTTTTTGGCGCTAATGATGTTTTAATGGTTGAATTTATGTTACCCTCCCTACATATTACACACACAAGAGGATTTGTTGATGACCAAGCACTTGAAGAGAACGCTGAAAAACTGATGTAGTTGGATGAGAGGTGTGTCATAACCTGATGGATCCAGAAAATAGAGAAAGAAAAATAGAAGGTCTGACATGATCGGAACATTAAAAATAAGAAGCTAGAGGTTGGACAGATCATACTTTTGTCTGATTCTAAGTTTTTTCACCACCCTAGGAAATTCCAAGTCCATTGGTTTGGACAGTATGTCATGACTTAAATACTTGACTCAGGCACTTTTCAGTTAGAAAATTTGGATAGCACATGGTTTCCTAGTTTCTTTAATGGGATTGGGTTGAAGTCTTACTATAAATAATTCTTCTTTTTGTTTGTAATAAGGCAGTATTTCCATTTAGCTTAGGTTTCCCTTTAATAAAATTTCCTTTATATGTGTTTCCTTTCATCATTGATATGCTTTGTCTTTTGTCTTGTGTTGTGTTGCATGTTTGCATGACAGTAGCCAATTACTTTGTAAAAAGGTTTCATGCATAGAGGACCACACATAATTTTAGTGTGGGGTGGAGAGCATAAATAGGAGGTGCACAATTGGAATGATGTTGATTGGTGGCTCAAGAAAGAAAAACAAAAGCATGTGGTATCTGAGGAACATGCATAATAGAGGTGATAATGGTCAGACATAAAATGGTATCAAGAAATAGTTTTATGAAATCCACGTACATTGATGAACATGCAGAACAACATGAGGTAGGCAGTAGTAGAAAGAACTACTTGGTATAAGATGCAAAGATAGATGTACTTCAATGCTGGGAGTGTGCATAAGGAAGTTTTTGGTCGATGTATTTTTGTGCACTAGGAGGTTGAGGAGGTTATGCGTGAGTGGGAAAATGAGTGAAATGTATTTGACATAACACACAAGAGGAAATCACTCAAAAAATCTAAATTTAATGTGGTAGTACGGTGGTAGGTGGCATGGAAATAAATGCGGTAAAAAGTGGAAAACTATAAATAGGGATTCGTGGTAAGTTATTTTCACCTTGCATTTACTTGTGAAAGAGATCTTACGAACTAGGGCATCTTTCTGTGAAATTTGTAAATATTTTGTGTGTAGTGAAAGATTTGAGAACCAAATTAGAATGGAGTACACATGCATGCACAAAATTGGTTGTTTGGAAGGATTTATGTGGGTTTTAATGTTGTCTTGTGGAATAAGTGGTTTCTATGTTAAGGTTTGATAAACTAGGGAACGTGTTTGACGAATTTTCTCTAGGAAAGATTGAGGCCAAGGGATTGAGTTGTAATAAACAAATATATAAGGAGGATAAAAAAAGACCCAACAAGGATAATGAAACTAAGGAAAGGATCAAATGTTTCACCCAAGAGGAAGGGCAAGGGCAAGGGAAAACTAGTCACATCAAAAAATTTCAACAAAGAAAGGTATACTATGATGCAATACCAAGATGGGGTATTATTGGGGATGGATTGGGTATCTCACATGAGAAAAATGGTTATAATTTATTATAACCATAAGATAGATACAACCAAGAAAGAGATGGCATTGGAGATTGCTCGCCCTACAGGAGAAATAACAATAGATGAAAAACTAGTGTATGATGACTCTATGAAGAAGACATTGGAGAAGTTTGGGATTTTACAGCTATATGACTTGCCATTTTTCAGAAAGCCTATGAGATTATACCAGTGGATTATGGCATGTGTGCAGGAGGATTTCTTTTACTTCACAGGAAGGAGGATGCACATAACTCCATAATTGATCTCCAAGTACAATAGACTTATCTACACAGGAGAGTCATTGGATGATGACTTGGGTGACAATGAGGCTATCAAGGAAACAAATAAGGAATTTGAGTACAAGAAGGGAAGTTAAGCCTTCGAAATCGACAAGATCAAGGACCCAATCATGAATATGGTCATGCGCCTGTTTACCAAGTTGAATGAACAAGAATGATAAACAAAAGTGAACAAGAGATGGCTAAAAGTTTGAAGGAAGGTTTCAGAGGGTACCATCTATAACATCTTGGCCTTCATCACAGAGGATATCATTGACATCGTGCAAGATGGAGATAAAATTTCATGTGTTAATATCCTTCTTACCATTTTGTTTTTAGATATTAGAGTGCCTGATGGGCTGAATAACAACAATTGGGAGTACCATGATGAGAACCCCTCCCCAGCTAAGAGGTTCCAAACATATACTAGTGAAAGTATGACACCTACATACAAGGCACACTTGGATAAGTGGTACAAGTGGATGTGCATTACATTCGGTACAGAGTGGAGGATTCCTGAGTAAGTGTCAACCTTGGTGAAGGATGAGACTGAATTTGTAGTATACCAGTAGTTTTGTATTAGAAAGTTCATAATGATTGATGGCACCAAGAGCCCATAGTGTAGATTTCATTTCATCTTTACAGTGTAGTATTTTAAGAGCATGGTTAGAAATTTTAAAGAGGCTAAGAATCTGAGGTTTGATCTAAGTGAAGTAGATCAGGAGCATAGTGCACTATGCAGGACAAGTGTATAACCTCATAAGTGAGCGTATATGGATAAGTATGTCTCTCATGACATACATATGCTAAGGCCCATAACATTACCACTTCCCGGAATAATAACAACAAGGGTGTACATAAACCTAAGTCCAAAGTTTGAGAAAGGTGCATATGTTGAGGATGATGTCTCCATCCTTGAAGACCTTGTAGGAAGGAAGAAGGTAGTGACAAGGAAGATAGATAGGGAGGAAAATCAAACAAGCAGGGCATTGAGAACACATGTGGTTCATACCCTAGGGGCATAATAATCAGGAGTGGGCATGAGCACTTATACTCGTAGGAATAATTATCTAGTAAAGGAAAAGTCCCCAGTGGAGGAGAAGTCTCTGGTGAAGAATAAGTAGAGGGTAGTGCAAAGTTCAGACTCTTCTAGAATAGAGAGCATGAAGGGTGATGAAACTAGATAAGAAGACAAGGGGCATGACTCAGAGAAGATCCCCTTGTGTACAATATACATGAATTAGATGAAGAGAATAATGAATCTGAAAAGGACACTCGAGAAGGAGAAATAAGTGAAAAATAAGTGGCAACAAAAGTGCAAGATACCCCACACCTATCTAGTAAATAGTTATAGGACACGGTGGAGAATGAGGTGGAAGATATCATTAAGGATGTGATAGAGTACGAGGTGGAGCATAGTGTGGTACAAATGGAAAAAGAGAAGTGTGGAAGCATAAGTGGGGAGAAACATTTAGAATTTGGTTTCCTAAAGGGAGAACACATCGGTAGCAAGGGTGTATTGACATCACAAGGACCTATAATGAATTATGATGTTGATCTAAAAAAAGTCCTATGCACACATTTCTAGAGCATAATGCCTATATACCACCTCTTCTGTTGGTCATCAATTGATGAATACGATGTATACTCACAAATAGGAAGATGTTGTCATGTAATTTTGAATCCAATGTTGATGAGCCAAAAGTTGAGGTAAATGCAGGTGCACTGCTAGACACATCATGCTCTACAAAGGTAAATCCTATTATGGATTATCATTAGCTGACTGATGAGCAGGCATGTAATGCATTGAATAAAGTGTTGGTGGAGGTCAAAGTATGTTTATTTGGGAGGAATAAAAGGATTTTAGGATTGGAGAAGGAATTAGAGGAAAAGAACAAGGAGATTATAGAGAGGGACAAGGAGATAAAGGGAAAAGAGTCCATAGTTATGTAATTGAGGACTAAGTTGAGAGAAAAAAAGGGGAAGGTGTGCGAAGCCTACAAGAAAGTGGATATTGAGACCCCTTATATAGAAGTATGAATCAAACTTCCAATGCCTAAAGGATTTGACACTCTTAACCATGATGGAGAAACAACCACTTGCATTGGAGTCAGTGGAGGAAGTTATGACGCAACATAGAGAGAAAGAGAGATCAAAAATTGAGGAGACTATAACTCGATACTCTAAACTCCTTGCTTCAGTGAAGGCCATGAAACACAGGGAAAAAGTTGTCTATGAAAATTGTGAAGGAAATGATAGAGTGGAAAGTTTGTTGGTTGCTACACACAAAGTAGATCTGAAGGAATTCTTGGCCAAGAAAAAAGGCAATAGGGAAGAACGTGAAAAAATCTTGGTGGAGGTTGAGAAGAAATCCAAGGAAATTGAAATTTTAAGGGCCTATATTAAAAATAAGGTAAAGGAAGTATATCCCTAGGTTACACATAATATGGATGCGCTAAATTACCTTATAAAGAAAATGGAGAATATCGTTGGTACACTGAAGGCTAAGGATGAAGAGTTGACATTTGATGAGGTCAATGCACTAATAGGGGATTTGTTTAAAAAAGAGAAGAAGGAGGTGGATGCTTTGAATGAGATTGAAGCATCCTTGAATAAAAATTTCCCAATACTTGTACAGTAGTAATGATATTCGTTTGTTCTTTGGCATAAGCCAGATACAAGGTTTTTTTTCTTCCATTCTTTATTATTTGATGGAGATCATATTGTTTCCATGGAAAGATAACACATTTAGTGTGGTTAATGTTGAGCCCGGTCAACGCATATAGATGGAGGTGTAGGAATAAGGAACATGAGGAAGAGCACGTAGGAATAACTAGCTTTGCATGTGGGATCAGAAAAGGGTTTTGAGACTTAGCTACATTTCATGGTTATGGTGTTACATGGCAAAAACTTGAGGAAATGGTTAGGTGTGATAATGGATAAGGTTAGAATATGGATACTTGCAGCCCAAATAAGGAATATTCCAAGATATAATAATTGTCTTTAGGAGCTATAAAGTAGAGTTATTTATGGGTTAGATGGCTCTTGCATGTATAGAATAATCAAGTATGGAAGGGTATTATGACATTTGGCATGCGGTTTTCTCTTGAGTAATGTTGAGGCGGTAAAGGAGATCCCCTTCTCTATTTAAGAATGCATTTAGATATTAAGCAGAGCATGGATTAGGATGAGTATGGAGGATAAGAATAGGTATGATGTGATGCAACAGATGCAAGAGAGACTTTAGATGCACGAGGGAGAGCATGGCTATAACTCTTCAAGTAGAGTCATTTTGTAGGGTTAGAATGTTATTTATTGATGTATTTGGTTTGCTATGACCCTTTTTATGTAATTTTTCTACTGTAAACACTTATGAATCAATAGATGTGGTGGATTTTTATGAATATTTATGTTCATGGGTCTAAACCCTTGTGTTCTTCATATTGCTCATGGTTCAGATCTAATTCCTTTGTATTGTTATAATGATTACATCCACATTATGGTGCATCTATGATTGGATATAGTTTCTTTACCTATGTGCTAAAATGGATGTATGTGTTTATGTCTATATATATTCTATATATAATAATGAATATTCTTGCAAGGCTCACATAAAAGAAGGTCTTGGCACCTTCGCGTTCCTCAGGTGATTTCCCAGTTCAGGGTGGGTGATATTCCTATGTGCCTAGGGTTGAAAAGGAGTATGTAAAAGTGACTATACAAATTCAACCACTCTCCCTCCTTCTAAACTCACTACATCACCCACTAAAGATACTCAAGCTCCCAATGTAGCACCATATCCATAATGAAAAAAAATTATTATCCCAAGGACATTGAGTTCACCTACCTTCATTCCATTTGATTATCTTAAAGATGCAAGAAAAACTAAAGTTCAAATTACTGAAATTTAATACTTGAAATACATATCAACTAATTAAAAAGGTTTTTCAATGTTGTCTAGAGTGTGTAGGCAAGAAAATTTCTCAGGGAAAAATTGATGGACTTCTTGCCAACGCTTTGGGAGTCTAAGTCCCTCTACTTAACCATTGCAACTACCATATATGCATGTGTGAGTAGAAAGTGAGGTTTATCCTGGTGTCCTTTCATCCTAGGATACAAAAGGGGCATTCCAATGCCCTTGTGGAAAATATTACACCTATCTATAAGAGAATAATTTTCTAGGAGAGTAGGAAAGGGAGTGAGAATATTAGACAAGGGAAACTAGTGTTGTAAGTAAAAAGTCAGAGACTTGCATACAATAGTTATAAATCACATCAGATGCACTAAAACTCAAAAGAAAACAAATATTCATTACACTAACAAGACCAAATAACATTTAGTGAGCAAAAATTATCACTAAAATCCTCTTTCAGATGAGGCTAAAATTCGTTTCTCTTGTATTGATGTTAAAGTAGAAATTGTACATGGCATAAAAATGGAAAACATTTTAGAGTAGGGAAAATGGAAGAAATTTTCTATATTTTTGTTCTCTTCACAAGGATGTCTCTCTCGTGAATTGAAAAAATCCAGCTCCAAAATCTAAGAAGTCTAAGAAGACAATAAAATGAGGTGTTTCCTACAATTTATAGAAGAAAAAAATAACTCTTCATCTTCCTGGTGACTTTTCAAATACCATTTTTTGACTTTAGATTGTTCATATTCCTATCAAATATTTAAGTCCCTTTTATAAAAACAAGGTGAATTAAATTTTACATTATGTTTCTAAAGTAACTTAAGAAATATCTAAAAGTGAAAACCCCAAAGTAAAACTATAACATTGAAGAGAGAGAGCATTGGGGGAAAAAGAACAAAGAGTAAGAAGAGAAGAAAGAAGAAGGAAGAAAAGAGGATTATGTAGAAGAATGAGCGGCTGGAATGGATTTGATCTCATTCCCTAACTGGTATCCACCTCACGCTGTCGAGAAGATATTTTTCCATCTAAATTATTTACTAAAATGAGCTACTACATGTTCCACTTTTTCAGCATGAGGGATGCGAATGCAGCTTAAGGTCTCTGTCTACCAATCAAACACACTGTTAATATCTTTGCACTTCTCAAACCATAATGAATGTTTTTTTGTGATAAGAGAAATGGAGGCGTGAATCTCTGAGAGGAGTTCTAGTGTAACCTTAGTGAAGGAAAATGGATTTCCTGCCACTTTTATCAAATATTATGTAAATAGACCAATCAAAACATTAAAATTTGTATCCTCACCCATTGTAGGTACTCCAAGTTTCTAATTTTTCAGATTTATACTATCATGCAACTTGTAGACTTGTTCTTCTTTTTCCTCAAGCTCTGTGATGGCCCAATTGATTGCTTCAAACCTAATCACCAAGGCCCTCACCCATACACATGAAAATTATTTTGAAAGAGTTTCAAAAATATTCATGTTGATGAAATGTTGACATTGAGTGTTACTCATTTCATCCACTGTTGGACCCAGAGGATCTCGTTAGTCTCTTTCTTTCTCTTAGTCCTCTTTGAGTGCTTGTGTCTTGTTTTTTTGTTGCACACATGTATGAAAATATATTGACTACCTCTTGGAGCAATTACTTCCCCTTTTCAAAAATTGAATCGATCCATTCATTATTAGATCACCCCTGCATTGTGAACTTATGCGTCCTCCTGATAGACTCTGGATTGAAGCTAGTGATGGACGTAAATTCCTCAATGGGAATTGTCATGCCATTAGGGTCAAATAGATGTTATACAAATGATGAAAAAGTTCACACCTACTATTTTATCTCATCAATATTCTTCTTATATTCCCTATTCCTTTCCACCATGTGAGAAGAATATTACTGACACATGTAAATCTCCTACATGAGTTGCCAGCCCTAGTTTGATTGTGCTCATATCATAGTAGGTTGGTGTCATCTCATCCACTGGTTTGCTTACCTTCAACTGAGCTACTTCAATTTATTTATTACCTATTTCCTCACTATAAAACTAGGAGGCCATGTGGGAAAATTTTCTTTTATTTTCTTTAGCCAGTGAGACAATTGTTGATAGGTCAAGGGCTGCCATTTTTTCAATAGTATGAGTTTCAAGGGAAATTGTTTCCCAAATCCAAGGGAACATCTCATAGGAACTAGGTTCTATGAAAAGTGCATCATTAATTCCCTATTTTGGAGGACAAGGAAAATCCTTGATAGAGGAGATATGCAACAAGAGGTGAGACCTCATATGGTGGTTCAAAGATTGGGTCTTGAGCCCTATGTTCTCCTTCCATTTTTTCTTCTACAACTGTATTTTCTTCCTGCATTTCTAAAATCAAGTATTCCTCTTGGACATACACATCCATCATTTCCTAGTAGTGTAAATACCTATCCATGAGATGATGACCATATTAGGTGATGTTAGGATTTTTAGAGAGAGTGAGATGGTTCTTGGACTTATGACCACTATCATTGTACCATTGTGATCTTGGATCATTTTTTTTCAAGCTCATAGTTGTGAGAGCAAGCTAGGACCAAATCAAGGCTTTACATAGACATAGGGTGTCATACAACTGTGAACAAACCACTTGTGAATACTTGATCTTCAATCTTCCCTCTGTCCTTGGTTATCATGTGCCCTTAGGTCATCTAGGTCCATATATGAAACATCATTGTCTTCTATCTCATACTGGTAGGTGAACAATTGTTTCATCTTCTATCCCATCCACTTATGCTTCATGATTTCCTCAAAAATAGAAACTTACTATTTTTAGTAAGTATGAAAAAGTAGCTTCCTCGAACCTCAACTGGATGTTGCAGACTATAAATTCCTTTTCTCCTGTGTTTCTCTCACCTTCTGGATCAACTTTCTATTTTTGGCAGGTTCTCATGGGACCACTTACTATTTTTAGTAAGTTTCAAATTTGGACCAAGATGTTTGTTTTGATGAACTTTCAACTGCAGTGCATCCTCTCTGTGTTCAACATCTCCTTTGTAGGTTCTTTTGTTGATGACTTTTCCAAAATAGTAGTCCTATATGTAGAAGACATGTTATTTTTATAAAGTGGGATTTTGGAGGTGTATTGAGGTAGAATGAATTTTTCTGATATGGGTTTTTTCCCAATATCAGCTCTTTGAAATTTTGTGCTTACCTGATCAATAGTTTAGGAGATTTTAAAATTTTAGTTTTTGACCTGATAGTGCATCTGGACATGACACCCATTGATGGACCTTGAAAATTATAGGTCTAGTTTTATCCTCTGTTCATCATGAAAATTACATTTTTGATATGGGTTTTCTCTTCTTATCTCACTGGTGAAATTTCTCCTCAATCTGGTTGTCGGTTTGACGAGAAACTGAGCTTTTTCCACCATTGTGCAAAGAAATGGATTTCTTTGTTGCAAATGTTCTATACCATGGAAGTAGGGTTTGAAGGTGTGTTTCTTATGTTTTTTGATAGAGGAATGAACATAAAAAATTGGTTTGTCAATTTGTATATCCGTTTGCAAGATCTCTTCAAATTTCTATTTTGCTACCATGAAGGATTTTTCTTTGTTTCTTCTTCTTCATTGTTCTTCTCTTGTTTGATCAATATTCCTTATGACCTGCATATTACCATGGGGTAGAGGATTTAATTTCTGTAGTGAATCTATTTTGGAGATTCAGTAATGGTGGGAGTTGATGGGAAGTTGTAGAGGAAGTTACAGAGCAAGGTTGTGCATGGAAAGGTTAGATGTTAGAAGTAGGAAGCAGTAGGGGATTTTAAATATTAAAAAAATTCAAATCATGGAGTGAGGAAAAATTTCATGTCCCTGATGTACCTTAAGCATTAATGGATGTGAGGGACATAAAATTTACACAACACCTGGTTTTGACACGTGGAAGAGATCCAACGACAAGGGATTTGAGTAAAAAAAGCTTTAAAGCACTGAGGGGATGGAAGTTAGTCACATGAGGAACCATGAGGTTTCTTGGAGGGGATAGGTTAATTTTCAAACCTTTATGTCCCTCATCATAAATTCATGACATGAGGGACATAAAATTTGATGCACACTAGAAGATGAAATGTGTGCTTGATCCGATGGTTGAGAATGAAGGCCTGACAAGCACCTAGGGGCTGGAAAACTGCTCTTGAAGGGGTCACATGGGTGACCAGGAGTCTCCTTAGGGGATGGGAAATTTTTTAGACCTTTATTTCCCATCAAATTTCATGGTGCACCTGGTGATGACACATGGCACTTGATCCGATGGCAGTGGATGAAGGCTCCACTAGCTCTTGGGAGCTGAGCTGGTGGTCCAAGAGGTCGTATGAGGATCCAAAGGACTTATAGGGGCTAGGCACATTTTTTTACCTTTATGTAATTTTCTTGAGGGATGTAAGGGACATGAATTTTTTCTAGGATCCTGTAGTTGACACGTGTCCTGTTCAAAATTTGGCTAACTCTCGAACTCGCTCCTAAAGGGAAACTTGAAATGACGATATCTCGAGCTCCCGATGGAATTTTTTGATGAAAATTTATATGATATTGACTGAAAATATCCTTATGAATCCAATTTTGGGGGTCTCATGTCTTTATTCCTTCTTTTATCCCTTAAAAGAGGATTTTTGATATTGGTACTCCACCTATGCATGAGAAAAATTTCTTGCAAACACATTGCACCAAAGTGTTGTGAAAAAATAATTTCACCATATTGTAGGGCTTGGAATTCCCTTTCCTGAAAGATGTATTTTTTTCTCCTAACTCAATCTAGAGCTCCTAGAATCACCTCCTGAAGCTCAACATTTTTTTGGCCTATCCATTGCCTAGGCATGTTAACCCTAATTTTTGTGAAATTGTCCCAACTTCTCTTAATCTTTCCTGAATCTTCCTAATTCACTTCCATGATGTTCCAAGGAATTTTATTCAATTTTTGTCTGTTTTTTTCTTCTCATTCTGCTCCATGGGGTTACTCCAATCCTAAGAAGGCCAATGATAGCCCTTCCCACAACTGCTTGAAGTTTGCATTTTTCAATGAACTCCTAAAATCACCTAGGGGTTTTTAATTGACTTTCCTAAATCACCTAGGGGAATGAGTTAACATAAATTGGGAGGTCACTTGACTAAGTGGGTAGAACTATGGTGTTGTGGAAGGGTAAAAATTGTAATTTTTGACACAGGGGTATAGTTGTCATGCTTGGAAATTTTCAATTTTCTTGTTGCACATTTGCATGAAAATAGTTGGTTCTAGCTTGGGGACATGACATGGATTGATAACAAAAAATACATGACATGGAGAATGTAGAATCTCAACTTTAGACCATATGATCCATTGACCAGTTCCTTATCCATTGGGCCCTACAGAGTCATGTACAATTTGTAAGAGAGAGAGAGAGAGAGAGAGGAACACACACACACCAAAAAATGACAAAAAGAAACACACAAAACAAAACAGGAAGGGAAAAACACATGAAAGAAATGGAAACACATATAACAATCACCTATGGTATAAGGTGGGGCACAAATTACTTTCACTGATGATAAAATTCAAGGTATTTCCCACTGCGAGGCAATTCCAGTGGCGTTCCATCTAGATATGAGAGTAGAAAAACATTCTCACCGCAAGATTCATGAACCTGGAATGGGTTGGCCATAATGAATCAAAATTTCCATGGCTTCCTTTTGGTTCCCTCATTTTTTTCCCATAGCAGGACAAGGTCTCCCACTTTGAATTCTCTCACTTTGGCCTTCTTATGAAATATACACTTAACTTTTAATTGATGCTCTTTGATATGGTCCACCACTCAGAGTCTATTTTCTTCTAGCTTCTCAAGAAAGAGGATCCTCTTGTCAATGGAATCCTTGTACTGTCTGTCTTCTATTCCCTAGAGTAACTTGAGAGTTGGCATCTCAACCATGATGGGAATTTCTACTTCAACTCCATATAGTAGTTGGAATGGTGACATACCTATTACCTTCTTGGGAGTGATCCTGTCTACCAACAATGCATCATACAACTTCTTGTGCCAATTCCTTTGATTTTCATCCATGATCTTGCAGACAATGGTCATAATGTTCTTGTTCCTTTATTCAGCATGTCCATTTCCTAATGGATAGTAGTTTGATGAATGAGACAGAGAGATTTTGTAGCTATATTAAAACTCATTTAACTCCCTCGAAGAGAAATAGGTAGCAGCTAATCTTTTGTGGCACTCTGAAATCATACTATGATATTCTCTTTGATGAAATTACATACCGTTTCGGTATTATCTTGCTTGGCTGGGATGGTTTCCACCCACTTAGTGAAGTAATCCATTTTTGTGAGTGCGTAGGTGTGCCCTACGTTTGATTGAGGATTTAGGACACCAATGAAATCTATCCCCCACCACTGAAATGGTTCTTCAATGACAATTTTCCTTAGTGGTAGTGCTGCATGATATGGTCTCCCAATGAATTGTTGACATGTTTCACATTTGGAAACCCATTCTTGAGTTTCTGCAAAGAGAGTGGGCCAATAGTACCTCCCTCAGAGAATCTTATGTATAGTGACCATTGCTGAAAAAATCCCCACACGCTTGGTCATGGTATGCTTTAAGTAAATTCTCTTGTTGTTCTTTGTCTACGCACCTGAGAAAATATCCATTAAGACCTCTTTTGTAAAGCACATGGTTCTAGATTACAAACTTTGTCACTTTCATCTTGAGTGTTCTCCTTTTCTTTTAATCAAGATGAGGAGGGCATTCTCCATAAGTTAGGTAATAGGTAATATCAACATACCACTCATCAGTAGTGGTTACAAAGAGAACTTGTGGATTATCTTCAAAACAAGTTGATAAAGTATAGTTATCTTCACCATGTTGAGATTTGAAAGCTTCATCTTTAGTGATAAACTAACAGAGACCATTTCCACATACCAAATTGGAGGGTTGGATTTCCAAATCATACTCTTGAATCTTTGCAACCAATTTCCTCTTTTAGCTTCTAGGATCTTGTTGTGTCAAGATGGACTTGATTGCAGTATTGGGGACCATCACCACAGTATGATTTTTGAGTATGTAGAATCTGAAATTTTTCACATCCTTGACTACTACATAGGCATTTTTCTCCAATTGGATATAGTTTATTTCATGTTTCTTCAATGGGAAGCTCATGAAAGTAATGGGTGCCTCTACACCTTCATCATTATTTTGGACTAGAACGATAGAGAGCATGTGTTCTGATGCATAACAATACATGATGAATCCTTTTTTGAAATATGGAGACACGAGAGTTGGATCTTTGGTAATGGATTTCTTGAGTCTTAAAATTTTTCTTTTCCTTAGTTATTCCATTTGAAGCTTAATTGAGGTTTCATCATGGTGGTGATGTGCTTTGTCAATTCAGTGAACTCCGGGACAAAGTGATGAAAGGAAGTTTACTTTTCCAAAGAAGGAGTGAAATCCTCTTCTTTCTTGTGGGTAGAGACAGTACCTGAATGGCCTTCACTCTTTCTGGTCAATGTCTCTCCATGCTTATTCATGATATGCCCCAAAAATTTTCCTTCCATAACTCCAAAAATTCACTTTTTTGGGTTCAAAGATATACCATGCTTTCTACATTTTACAAGTACCTATTCCAGATGGTGAATATGGTCTCCCCTCTTTTTAGAGAAGACCATGAGATCATCCAAATATATGAATACAATGCTTCAAATATTTGAACACCAATTCCACCACCCTTTGAAATGTGGCTCCTGCATTGATCAAACCAAAAGGAATTTTGTTGTATGTAAAAGTGCCCCAAGGTGGTTTGAAGGATGTCTTGGTATGATCTTCCTCCACCACCTTTATTTGGTTGTACCCCGAGAATCCATTGAATAATGAGAGAATTTTTGATCTAGTGACCATTTGTAAAATGTGATCCATAACTGGGAGGGGGTAGTTGTCTTTTAATAATGCCTAGTTCAAGTTGCAGAAATATACACATATCCTTATTTCACCATTCTTCTTCTGCACCAGCACAATATTGGCCACCCATGTTGAGTGGTGGATGGGAAAGATGATCCTTACATTGAGCATCTTCATTACTTCCTCCTTGATGGTATCAACAATTTTAGGATTATACGACCTTTTCTTTTTCTTGAATGGCTTGGCATCCAGCTTCAAGGGGATTGAGTGATGCATTTCCTTCGGTTGGAAGGATTTGAGCTCATCATAGGAATAGGCCAAGACATCTGAAATATTTCTTGAGCAGTGAGACAAACCTTCTCTTCTCCTTAGGTCAGGAGAACAAAATTTTCTGATATTGACCATCCTCAGCTGCTCTGGAGTGCCAATATTCTCCTTCTCAAAATCAGTTGGGCACTGAGAATATTGTCTTTCTTTCTCTTGAATGAATCTGTCATGTTTGTCAAAGAGGTCCTCCAGAGAAACTAGGCCTTTGGGAATCTTGTTTCCTTTCAATTTGATCACTCCTTCTTCATCAACTCCTTCAATTCCTTCTTTCTCCTCCTTGGCTACTTGCTTCTTGGTGTGGATTCTCACTTCCTTCAAATAAGAGGTTATTGAAATTATCTCTTTGCTCCAAGAATTCCAGAAGTTGATTATCATCATTAAAGACTTGCCAATGATTTGCATTATCTGGTACACTAGGCCTGAACACCATCTCAATGGTCACTTTGTCTTTTCCAAAATAAGGATGAGGTGTCACTAGAGAAGATGAGACTGCAAGGGAATCAACCTTTTCATTATTTTCTCATGGGATAGACTTGATGGAAAATGCATCAAAGGATTCAATGTAGTCCCACACCCTGTTTCTGTAATGATGGAGTCTTGGATTTTTCACCTGGTATTGATGTCAAACTTTCTTTACTATCACTTCCACATCACCTTGGCATTTCAGCTTCTTGATTCCCATATCTTCTGCTACACCCATGCCCAAGAGGAGAGCTTCATACTCTGTTGTGTTATTTGTATTATCAAATTGTAGCTTGTAGGCAAATGGGTACAATTCACTAGAAGGAGAGTACAACACCATGCCCACTCCAGAACTTGCACTAGAGTGACTACCATCAAATTCCATTGTCTAGACTTGGTCTTCTTCCTCCTCCATAAGAAGTGGTATGTTCTCATCCTTTTCCAACTTGAGGAAATAGTTTCCTGGTCCGCTGTCCTGAAACAATATGTTTTCCTTTGGATCATCAGACTTTCATACTGTGTACTTCATCTTCCTCACTGGAAACAATTTCTTCATTTTTCCCTTCACTAGAATAGTTGTAAGATGACCAATCCATTTTGATGTCTCCACCCAAGTCTCTGCAGAAGCTTTGGCTCAGTAGCATGCCAAAGGATGTTGGAATGTCTGCCACCAGGATGGTGAGGAGCACCTTCTTCTATAGAAAATACCCTAGTGCTACCTATGCATCTTTGATTCTTCCCACCAATGGTACTTGTTTGGATTCCATAAAATAATAGGTGCCATTTTCTTGGGTCAAGGTGAGGCATAGAGAATTTGTAACTTTGACAGGCATCACATTATCTGAGGCTCCAGAATCTATGATGCAATTATTTAGTTGGAAGCCTTTAATGAGAAGTAATAGGTAGAAAGGTTCAACCTTGTTAGTTTTGGATGCACTGAGGGCTAACATGTTTTGAGAAGGTGTGGATGGTGTGGGGAGTAAGCCTTTGGAATTTGGACCTAAGGCTATAGGATTACCACCATGACTACATAAATGAACCTATCAAATTGGGCAAGATGCATTTGTAGGTATTCTATTTATGTGATTTGGACTTTAGTTTTTTCTTGCATGTTCCACAAAGTCAAATGGGGTTATGGTGGGAAAGGAAGAGGTTCTGGGAATGACAAAATATTTACATGGTGAAGGTTTTTCTACTTTGGGGATTGGATTTTCTTTCATGAGCGTAGTATCTGGCTTGGAAGGAGATGGGAATGTAAGTTTTGGTGGGACCTTAGATGTTTTTACGGGAACAACATTTGAAGGAGAATTATTTTTAGCAATTTTTGAGTTGGGAGAAGGACTAGATGACTTACTTGGTATGGAAGCATGATCCTTGCTAACCAGTGGGTTTGGTTTTTCTTTAGCTGACTCCATTAAAGGTGGTAGTGGTGATCCTCTTTGATGATTTTATTTTGTGGAACCTCCACAGAAGAATCCTTCTTCTTATTTTCCTTCACTGCAACCATTGAGGATGAAGCACCTTTCTTGGACTGTGCCCAAGTGAAAAATGCACATGAGAAGCTTGGAGCTTTTTCATCATCATCATCTTCATCATCAATGTACTCAATTAGGCCATTGTGTGTATCACCATGAACTTCCTCAACCTTAAGATATTTTTCATCGTCACCCGCATCTTCTTCTTCAGGTTCTTCAATTTCCACTTCCTCCTCTTTTTCTTAGTGTCATAGGTGGCATTGACTGGTGGTGCTTCGAGAAAAATATGGTGAGGAGGTGGAGAAATCCTTGGTCTATTGGGAGGATTTATCTTCCTTGGAGTGTTCTGCATTGTGATATGGGAAAAGTGTTTCTTTAAGGAAACCAAGTCATTCACCATTTTTTGGAACATTGGGTCCATGGTGACTGAGCCTGAAATATTGGCCCTTTTTGTTTTCCATTCAGGCCTTTCACTTTACCAGACATGATTAGATCATCATTGGTTTCTATCACAAAGTCCCGAGCTTCCCTAAATGTTTGTGGTTGGGTTATTCTGAGGAAGAAACCTACTTCTGAAGGTAAGGCATTGATGAAGAATCTCTTCAAATTATTTTCAGAAGGCACCACATCTTCAGGAATTCTTCTTATCACCTTGTCATATCTTACTACAAAGTCTCTCATTGATTCAGAGGATTCCTTATTCATTTGCACCAATTGACCAAGAGATCCTTACAGTCTCCATGGTCTTGAACCTGTGTTTGAATGCACTTCTTATATCTTCCCAACAGGTGACAGACCTTGGGGGCATCATGTAGAACCATTCAAAAGTTTTTTCTTGAAGTGACTCCATAAAGATCCAGTATGACACATCTTCATGCTCAATGCCCAATACACTGCAAGTGCTGATAAATGATGCTACATGTTCTTCGAGAAGTTGAGAACCATCCCCTCTAAATTTTGGAAAGTTTTTTCTTAAGCCTTTTGGTAGCTCGTGAAGTGGTTGAGCAAGGACAAGTGGGCCAGTGTTTCCACCCCATAGTACATTAGGCCTGTGGTCCTCACGATCACAATTATGATCTGCCATTACATTTCAGATTCTATCTTCCAACCTCTCTAAGGTTTCAGCTTTTATTACTACTCTTGCATCTACTTTGGCTTGGGATCTTTCAATTTCTTTAATCTGACCTCTTATTTTGGCTTCAGCTCTTGCTTCTCTTTCTCTAGCTTCTTCTTCAGTCTCTACATCAGTGAAATCTTCAAGATTCTCATTGATGTATGGGAACTCAACGTCCAATGGATTAACAATTCTTGGACTCCCAATGTGACAGATGTGTGACAAAAAGGAGACCTCTGAATTTGGAGAATCTTGTCTTCTTTGAATCTCTTCAAAAGTAGTATTGGTTTGTCCTCCTTGTCTTTGTTTCTAGGTGTATCTTCTATCCATCATCTTGGAGATTTATGCTCTTCTCTATGGTGCTTGAATTTGTCTTTGTCTTTAAAATTCAACAACATGTTCTTCTTCAAGGTCGAGTATTCTTGTAGCGATGAAGTAATGGTTGACACTTTTCCTGTTATACCAAATAGCCTCTCATAAATCTGAAGCAATATCCTCTTGAATGTGGAAGAGTAGCTCAGGTATTTCAATAAGAGGATTGCCAGAATAGCCATGGTTTGCAGACATGAGGCTTGGATAGCTATTCAAATTTTAGAAAATTTCTTTTTTGAATTTTTGTTTTGTTTTGTATTTTCAAGGTTGTTTTTGGGTGCAAATGCTACAAAATCTTCCTCATGGTGGGCGCCAAAAACTTTTGGCGAGAAAAGTTTTCGAGGAAAAATTGATGGACTTATTGCCAACACTCTGGGATTCTAATTCCCTCTACTTAACTAGTGCAGTTGTCATATATGCATGCAAAAGTAAAAAGTGAGTTTTATCCTAGTGGCCTTTCAGTTAGGGATCCAACAGGGGCACTCCACTGACCCTGCGGAAAATCTTATAGCTATCTATAAGAGAAGAATTTTCTAGGAGAGTGGGAAAGGGAGTGATAATATTAGACGAGGGAAACTAGTGTTACAAGTAGAAAATCATAGACATGCATACAACAGTTAGAAATCACATCACATGCACTAAAACTCAAAAGAAAACAAATCTACATTACAGTAACAAGGCCAAATATCATTTAGTGAGCACAAAGTATCACTAAAATCCTCAGTCAAACAAGGCTAAAATTCCTTCTTCTTGCATTGATGCTCAAGAAGAAATTGTACATAGCATAAGAATGGAAGAAATTTTAGAGTAGGGAAAATGGAAGAAATTTTCTATGTTTTTGTTCTCTTCACAAGGATGTCTCTCTCATGAATTCACAAAAAATAGATCCAAAATCTAAGAAGTCTAAGAAGACCCTCAAATGAGTGCTTGCTACAATTTATAGAAGAGAAAGTAACTCTTCATCTTCGTGGTGACTTTTCAAATACCCTTTTTTGACTTTAGAATGTTCATATTCCTATCAAATATTTAAGTCCCTTTTATAAAAACAAGGTGACTTAAATCTTACATTATTTTTCTAAAGTCACTTAAGATATATTAAAAAGTTCAAACCCCAATGCAAAATTATAGCATTTAGAGAGAGAGAAATTTGGGGGAAAAATAACAGAGAAAGAAGAAAAGGAAGAAGAAGAAGGAAGAAAGAAGGATTATTTAGAAGAATGAGTCGTTGTAGTGGATTTGATCTCGCTTCCTAATTGGTATCCAACTCACACTTCCAAGAAGATATTTTTCCCTAAAAAATATTTATTGAAATGAGTTACTATAGGTTCCACTTTTTTAGCATGAGGAATGTGAATGTAGTTTAAGGTCTCTATCCACCCGTCAGACACACTGTTGATAACTTTGCAATTCATGAACTCTGATGAATGTTTTTATTTGAGAAGAAAAATGGGGGGCCATATCTCTGAGAGGAATTATAGTGTACCCTTAATAAATGATAATAGATTTCCGATCTCTTTATTGACATATTCTTCAAATGGACTGCTTAAATCATTGACAGTTGTGTCTTTACCTATTGTAGGTACTCTGAGTTTCTGAGTTGTCTAATTTATACTATCCAGCAAATTATACACTTGTTCTTCTTTTTATTAAATCTTTGTGATGGGCCAATTGATTGATTCAAACCTGATTGCCAAGGCCCTCACCCATACACATGATAAGTCTTATGAAGGATTTTCAAAAATATTCCTATTGATCAACTTCTGGTGATGAGTGTTGTTCATTTTATCCACTATTGGACACAAAGGATCCTGGTAGTGTCTTTTTTTCTACAAGTCCTCTCTGAGTGCTTGCATCTTGTTTCTTATCTCACACATGTATGCAAAGAGATTGAATACCTCTTGGAGCACTGAATTCCCTTTTTCATAAATTTAATCGATCCATTCATTATTAGCCCACCCCTACACTGTGACCTCATGCGTCCTCCTTATAGACTCTAGATTGAAGTTGTTGATAGGCATGATTCCTCAATGGGAATGATCTTGGCATTCGTGTCAACTAGATGTTGTACATAGGATGATAGAATTTGCACCTACTCTTTTAGCTCATCAATCTTCTTCTTACATTCCTTATTCCTTTCCACCATGCGATAAGAAGATTGCTGATACATGTGTAAATCATCTTCATGAGTTGTTGACCGTAGTTGGATTTTGCTCATTGCATAGTTGGCTAGTGTCATCTCATCCAATATCTTGACTAGCTTCTGTTGAGCTACTTCAATGTATTGATTACCTATTTCCCCATTGTAGAACCATGAGGCTATGTGCATGACATTCCTTTTCTTTTCTTTAACTAGTGAGACAAGTGTTGATAGGTCAGGGACTACAACTTGTTTAATAGTATAAGTTTCAAGGGAAATTATTTCCCACATCTAAGGGAATTTCTCGTCCGACTCAGGCTCTATGACAAGTACATAATCAGTTCCTGGTTATGAAGGAGGAGGTAAATCCTGGATGGAGGACATATGCATATCAAATTGAGGTGAGACCTCATGTGGTGGTTCAAATACTGGGTATTGAACCACGTTTTATCCTTCCATTTTTGCTTCTACCACTAGATTTTCTTCTTACATTTCTACGATCAAGTCTTCCTCTTGCACATATGCATCCATTGTTTCCCATTTATGCAAGGCCATGTCCCTTAAGGTGATGTTGGGATTTGTAGAGAGATTGAGATGGTTCTAGGATTGATGACCACCATCGGTGTACCATTTTCAGCTTCAATCATTTGTGTTGCAAGATCATAGTGGTGAGAGAAATCCAGGACCAACTCAAGGATTTTCATAGACATGGGGTTTCCTACAACTCTGAACAAGATAATCACGAATACTTGATCTTCAATATTTCCTCATTCCTATGTTGTCATATAATTCATTAGGTCATCTAGTTCCATGTATGAAACATCATTTTCTTCTATCTCATATACACAAGTGAAGGGATGTGTCACCTTCTATCCCATCCAGTTATGCTTCATGATTTCCTTAGAAAACTCAACTTAATTTTTTTAGTAAGAATGAAAAAGCAACACCCTCGGACCTCAACTGGATGTTGCAACTCTGAATTCCTTTTCTCCTTATGTTCCTCTCACCTTCTACATTGAATTTCTATTTTTGGCAGGTGCTTGGGGGACCACTTACTATTTTTAGTAAGTGTCAAATTTGGACTGAGATGCTTATTCTAATGAACTTTCAATTGTAGTGCATCCTTTGTGTTCATCGCCTCCTTCGTAAGTTCTTTTGTTGATGAATTTCCCAAAAATAATAGTCCTTGGTGCATAAGACCTTCTATTTTTAGAAAGTGGGCTTCTAGAGGTTGGATTGACGTGGAATGAAGTTTTCCAATATGTGTTTTTTCCCAATATCTCCCAAAAAAGTATTTGAGATTTTATGCTTACCTGATCAATAGTTTAGGAGATTTTTAACTTTTAAGTTTTTGACCTGTGAGTGCTTCTAGACACAACAACCATTGATGGACCTCGAAAATTGCAATTCTGGTTTTATCCTTTGTTCAAAATGAAAATTAAATTTTTGATATGGGTTTTCTCGTCTTATCTCACTAGTGAAATTTCTCCTTGATCTAGTTGCTGGTTTGACGAGAAACTAGTCTTTTTTCCCCATTGCGCAAAGATATGGATTTCTTTGTTGTAAACGTTCTATGATATGGAAGAAGGATTTGAAGTTTTTTTCTTATGGTTTTTTAATAGAGTAATGAATATTAAAAACTTTTTTGTAAATTCATGCATCCGTTTGCAAGATCTCTTCAAATTTCTATTTTTTTCCATGAAGGATTTCTCTGTTTATTCTTATTCATTCTTCATTCTTTGTTCTTCAGTTGCTCAATATTACTTCTGAGACTTGTGTATTACTATGGGGAAAAGAATTTAATTGTTATAGCAAAGGTTTTTTGGAGTTTCATTAATGGTTAGAGGTGATGGGAAGTTACAGAGGAAGTTACAAAGTAGGTTGTGCACGAAAAGGTTAGATGTTAGAAGTGGGAAGTAGGATGGGTTTTTAAATATTAAAAAAATTCAAAGCATGGAATAAGGAAAAATACCATGTACCTAATGTATATTAATCATTAATGGATGTGAGGGACATCAAATTTCATCTGACGCCTAGTTACGACACATGGCAGAGATGCGATGGCAGGGGAATTGAGAAAATATAGTTTTAAAGCACTAAGGAGTTAGAAGATGGTCACATGAGGAAAAATGAGGATTCTTGGAGGGGCTACACACATTTTTCATACCTTGATGTCCATCAGAACAAATGGATGATAGGGACATCAAATTACATGGTGCGCCAGGAGATGACATGTGGTGCTTGATCCAAGGGTTGAGAATGAAGGCCTGGTAAGCACCTGAGGGATAGAAAATTGCTCTTGAAGAGGTCATATGGGTGATCAGGAATCTCCTTAGGGGTTGGGCACATTTTTTCAAAATTTATGTCCCTCAGAGAAAAGGGATGAGAGGGACATCACATTACACAACACGCCTAGTGATGACACGTGGCACTTGATCTCATGGCAGGGGATGAAGGCTCTAGTAGCTCTTGGGAGCTGAATTGGCAGTCTGAGAGGTTGTATGAGGATCCATAGGGATTATAAGGGCTAGGTAAATTTTTTGAATTGGGTATCCATCTTCTTGAGGGACGTAAGGGACATGAAATTCTGCCAAGCTCCTGGAGCTGACACATGTCATTTTAAAAATTTCACTAACTCCCAAACTCACTCCTAGAGGGAAACATGAAATGACAGTATCTTGAACTCCCAATGGAATAGTTTGATGAAAATTTAAATGATCTTGAAATAAAATGTCCTTTTGAATCCAATTGTGTGGATCTCATGTCTTGATTCCTCCATTTTTTCTCTAAAAAAGTAGATTATTTATATGATACTCAACCTAAGCATGAGAAACACTACTTACAAACCTATTATGATTTTTTTGTGAAAAATATAATTTAACTATCTTGTAGGGCATGAAATTCCCTTTCTGAAAAGCTATTTTTTTCTCCTAACTCCATCCAGAGCTCCCAAAATCACCTCTCGAAGCTCATTAGTTTGAACCCTAATTGTTGTGAAATTGCCCCAAATTTTCCATATACTTATTTAATCTTCCTAAATAACTTCCATTATGTTCCAAGGCCTTTGATTCACTTCTGTGTTTGGTTCGGATTCTCTGTTCTACTCAATGGTGTTTCTCTAGCCCTAGGAAGGCCAGTGATAGCCCTTCCCACAACTACCCGAAGTTTACATTTCTCAATGAACTCCTATGATCACCTAGGATTTTTGAATTGACTTTCCTAAATCACCCAGGGGAATGATTTAACATTAATTAGGATGTCACTGGACTTACTGGACAGATCCAGAGTGTCTCTGAAGGGTAAAACTTGTAATGTTTGACATAGGGGTATAGTTTTCATGCTTGGAAATTATCAATTTTCTTATTATATATTTGCATGAAAATAGAGTGGTAACCCAAAATAAAATAATGTGAATCTCAATCCTAAGGGTGTTCTTCTAATTCCATCTATGACTCCTTCAAAGAAGATGTTAGCACTTAGTACATATAAAACTAATAAGGTGGAACCCTTTTAATTATTCTTCCTGATCAAACGCTACCAATTAAATAATTGTATCATAGACTCTAGAGCCTCTGATAATGTCATTCCCATAAAAGTATTCAATGCCTTAGGACTTACTCTGATGCATACAAATGGATCTTATTATTCTATAGAGTCCAAAAATGTGTCATTGGTAGGGAGAAATAAAGATGCATAAGTGGCCTTCACAAACTTTCCAAGAAAATAAGGAGTTGTTCACCATCGTCATGGAGGACATCCCAGTATGTTTTGGTATGCTATTAAACATAATACTTTTCAAGGACTTGCGTGGTGAAATTTAGATGCATTGGTCCTCTGTAACCCTTCTAGTGAAAGGGGAAATGAAAGAACTATTTCCCATATGGAAGATGAAATATACAGTTCAAAAGTCTAAGGACCCAAGAGTAAATATCTTATTCCAAGATAGTGGGATGGGGAATTATTTCCTCACATTTGAAAGAGATGAAAATCCACCTTTCTGAACTGAAGATGAAAAGGATCAATTTTGGACCATGGAATTTGATGGGATTCATTTAATCACATGGTTCAGAGCTTACATTTCCTTGACTTCTCCCTCAGGTTAATTATTCATATAAGCTATAATTCAAAAATATGAATAACATTGTAGAATACGAGGCTCTCCTCCTCAAAATGGATGTCATTGTGTCTATGGGTATCAAACATATAAATTTTCTCAGAAAATGTGGAAGTGATAATAAAACATGTAAGAGACTAATATCAATAGAAAAATCCAAGACGTAGGCACTATAGAAACAAGGTATGGGATTGCATTGAATATTTCTATGATTTCTCAATTTAATCCATTCCTCAAGAATATAATGAAAGGATGAATCTCTCGTTGTCTTAGTTTCATTGGTAACTCCACATCCATCTTTAAATAAGGAAAAAGAGACTCTCAAGATGGTCTTCAAAACAAGTGTACCAGATGATGCAAATAATTATCAAGTCTTTAATGATGATAGTCAAATTCTCTCCTTCTTGGAGCAAAAGGATAATTTCAACAATCTCTTCTATGAGGGAAGTGAAAATCCACATAGAGAGTAAGTGGCAGGAGAGGACAAGGAATGAATCAAAGGATTGGATGGACAGGGAGTAATAAATCTCAAAGAGAACAAATTTTTGAAAGCCTTGTTGTCACTAGAAGACTTGTTTGACAAGCATGATCAGTTCATCAAGGAAATATCAAAGGATTCATCATGGTGCACAACTAAGTTCAAGAAAGAGAAAATTGGAAACCCTGATCAGTTGAAAATGGTGAATATTAGAAAATGGTGCTCTCCTAAAGAAAAAAGATAGTTCATCTCACTATTGAGGAAATATTCTGATGTCTTGGTCTATTCATACGATGAACTCAAGTCTTTTCAACCAAAATAAATGCATCATTATATTCCTTTGAAGCCAGAAGCTTAGATTTTTAGCCAAAAGAAACAACCTTGTAATCCAAAGATACCAGATATAAACAAGAAAGAGGTACTAAAAATGCTAAATGTAAGAATCACATTTCCTATCCACTATTTGATGGGGAAATATGAATAAGTACCAAAGAATACTAAATCGCGTGCACATGAGAGAAGGAGTGTGCATGAAGGATAATAAGGAATTGAACATGGGACTATGAATTTTGACCATACACTTAGCAATTTTCCAGAAATGGTCTCAAAATAGGAAAAGAAAAGGAAGTGTTTCTCAAATAGAAGATAAGGACATGAATACTTGGTAGCCACACAAGGTCTATTTTTGGAGAAGGTACTTGAAGTTGGAACAAATGCATGGAAGCTAATGATAAGATTAAAGTGTAGTTTATCTTTAGAATTATTCTATTATTACACATGCATGTTTTCTATTTTGAGCATGTATTATATTTTGGGAATGCATGGGTGATGAAGGGAAATTCCCCACCCCTATATATATGTATTCTACTTTTTTGTTTTAGACACCCGTGATATAGTAGAGTTATGTTTCCCTATTGTACTAGCGTGCATCACTCTGTGATACTATTGTTATGTATTCAGTTTCTATTGTGAAATGCTATTGTTATAAATGGATCAATATGGATGGATTCTAGTAATTGATGTATCTGAATATGGTGATCACATGGTGCAATTGATCTTAGTTCTTATTTGATATGTTATGTTTCTTTATTATGTGTTTTTCCAGTTGAATGTATGCAATGAGATGTCATGGTTGATTATGGATTTTCTAGTCATCCTTTTAGTTAAGCATGTTAACATCTTTTAAAGATAGTCAAAAGGAAGGACCTGGTAGCTTTGGACACTTTAGGTGAGTGTTTAGATTTGTCTGAATGAAGTGCTAGTGTTCCTAGACCAATTGAGTAGGAAAATAAAATAACATTTTTCATTTTATTATTAGGATCTCTTTTCAAAATGTCTGTCATAATGTTACATGAATATGGCATATTAATTGAATCTAGAAGGTATTGAAATTTGGGTAAAGGATGAACCAAAAAAAAATTGGCACAGAGATACAATACTGGATCTGATTTCAATGCTCGATGTTGTGTGGAAGAAAACCTTTATGATAGGTTACATGAGACTTTCTTCTTCATTTTTCCAATTAGAACATTTATAAGTGGATATCATTATATATGCAATAGGAAAGTCGTGGGGGTATAGACCAAGGCTATAGACATAAGAATATTACCAAATTCTTTATGATGTGCATGTGGATTGAAAAATAGTTATAGATCATTATTGGGCTAGAATGTTATATAGTTATACATTAGAGTACATAATTTCTACTTATGTGTGCCCTAAGGAAGCAAAGTTTCAATTTTTATGTAAGCCCAAAGGATTATATTTATGTGTTATGCCCTTGGAGATTAATATTTTGATGGTAGGGTTGAATTTACAGTGTCTTCCTATGGCTAGCTGAATTCCCACAATGCATAGGGGAAAGTACAGGTGTGGTGAAGGATGTTAGACATGACGAGAAAGACAGAGAGAAACAATGAATCAAGTTTAATGAAATGCAAGGGAGGGACATGGAATGTAAATGGGAAAGTTAGAAGTTAATGGAGATGAGGATAATGATGGATCATAAAGGATTTGAATCTCATGTGGAAGATGAGGAACCAAAACATCAGGTACATTGTCATAGTTTGTATTATTGATTGTTAGTTTCTTCTTTGTGTGAGGGCTGGGAAGTTCATTGCAGAGTTAAGAAGAGGGCTTTTTAAAATACATTTTTTAATGTCAGCTAACAAATATTTTTTGGCATGTGACTATATCACCAAAGGTGTTTTAGAGAAGAATTATGTAACATTCCCAATATGCAAACTGATGAATAAAAACTGCTTCATAATTTGGCTGGTCTTTCGTAGGTGGCCAACATTAGCAGGAAAAATAATAAGGGGAGGACACATATTTAAGTTGGATTCTGATCGATTCGAAACATTTTTTGGAGTGTGTAAAATCTGCTCCTCCATAGCTGTCAGCTACTATAGTAACCCATTCCTTCACTATGATATAAATCTGCATATGGCCCCGTACATGTGCAAGATGGTACTACTGATTATGCCTTTTCAACCTATCCCAGATGCAGAGGGTACTAAGCATCCCTTGGATTTGGTTGGTCGACACGGAGATGGTGACTGGTCGGTGAAATGGTGTTTCCATCCATATTCTGCTTCTAGGATATATCGGTCCTCTTTCTCATGTACCAGGTACCATGGAATTTCTCCTACTCAGTTCTGAGGGTCCTCCTGTTCTATTGGTCCCCACAACCTGGAGAAAGGGGACAGACACATTTCACCAGCCTTTTCTCTATCCCTAGCTATTTCTCGCGTTTGGGTGTTAGGAGGGTTCTAGGGGAAATACCCTGTTCTTTACTAGGATTGTACATCTCGGCTCCCTTGGCCCAAGAAATTCTCTTTTGAAAATCATATGATCTTGTAGTGGGTGAACTATTGTTGGTTCTTCTGCTCAAGTGTTGATACAAACATGTAATATTGGAATCCATAATCCAGTTTTTAGAATGTGGAATGGGTTGGATTTTGGTATCTATCTTTACCTTTGTATACCAATTTCATTTAGGCTTCTCCTTCAACTTAGTTTCACCTTGAAGGATTTCTTTGTAAAAGCTGGGCATGCCATCATCTTCTTGTTGGATCTTTTGATTGACTGTCCTTTTTCTGCATATGTTTTGGATACTTTAATATATAGCGCATTAATGGGTTTCTTGAAGTGATGGTACATATTCTATTTCGTTTCTTGATACCCTTGCAGAGGAAACTGTGGTTGACATAGAGTTCCAGTTCATGTTTTATTTTTTGTTAACATGGGAGTTCACCTTTAAAAGTGTTAAAGTAGTCACCATTGGGATGAGCCACATTCAAATCGTGGTGCTCACTAACAAGCTGGTAATTGTATGTGTATATGATACCATGGAATTATATTTATTGTTTTGACACTACTTGAATAATTGATTTCTGCTGACCTTACATTACTCTTGCACGGCTGCCATATTGATTAATATGAAAACAAATGCTCTTATTTTATGTTATATTTTTGTCCTGCTCTTAAATATAAATTTCTTTTGTTAAATATCTCTCATTGTTCTGTCACACGGGTTCTTCGAATGCCTCCATTCTTCACAAGAAATCTATGTTGCCAGGATATTGGTACAAGTATGTGTTCGATACGCAAATGTGTCAATTTTAAAAGACCCTTGGGTACGATACGTCTTGGATATGTCCGTACATGCATATTAAAATATATATATATATATATAATTCATATACTCATTTTACTCATTTTTTAATCCATAAGAAATACCGGGTACGTATCAAGGGGGTACGGGAGGGTGGGGGGGCGAACCTTGTTAACGTAGCAAGAAATCTCATTAATGTTATTGTTGTAAATATCTCCCACCCGGGTAGATATAGACAAACAGAAGAATATGGAAACCAAAGAAACTCAGAGCCTGATTTTTATTGCGTCACCAACCGCCCTTGGCGCATGGAAATGGCGCATGACAATGAGTGTCGACAGGGTAAAGGATGCGCCCTTGGCGCACGGAAATGGCGCATGACCAATGAGTGTCGATAGGGTAAAGGATGCACCCTTGGCGCACGGAAATGGCGTATGACAATGAGTGTCGACAGGGTAAAGGATGCGCCCTTGGCGCACAGAAATGGCGCATGACAATGAGTGTCGACAGGGTAAAGGATGCGCCCTTGGCGCACGGAAATGGCGCATGACAATGAGTGTTGACAGGGTAAAGGATGCGTCCTTGGCGCAAGTAAGAGGATGTCGACACACACACGGATGCACCTATGGCGCACCTTCAGGAGGCGCAACAGTTTGAGCGCTGACAGGAAGTAGACCCTGGCGCAGATATTCAGATGGCCATAACTTTTGACTGGGAGCTCGGATTCATGCAAGGTTGGACTTTTCGGAAAGCTTACAAGGTCCTCTGTCCAACTACGACTGGATATCTTTAATTGGGTGAGAACAAATTCTTAAAAATGCGAAATACAGTTCGCCACCTTCTGGGTTCGCTAGGGTTCTCACCTACCACCATAATGAGATAATTAAATGCAGTCTGGAGGTGGTTGGGGTAGATTTCGAATTCCTCTCTTCTCCCTCTCTCATTCTTCCTATAAATTGTAAGGAGGGGCTTCTTTTTGGTGGTTCATCTTTTCAGCTCTGCCCTCCCTTCTTTTTCTTCTCCAGGTTTGAAAAAATGGAGTTCGAACCTCCTCCCCTGCTCTGTAATGGCGTTTTTGCCTTTTACTATTGAAATGATGTTCTGTGCAAACTTCTGAAGCAACAAAAACGTGTTTTGTGATGCATCTGTCCATCCTTGCTCATTTTTCGCTTGTTTTTCCTCTTGCCTCTCTTCATTGCAGGTATTTGTGCATGTTTTAATACTCGTTACAGGTTTGGAGCTGTGTTCATGGAGTTTTGGGACATTTTCTGTGTGAAATCTATCTTTGGGTTTGTGATGCATCTGTCCATCCTTCCCATTGCTCACCTCTCCTTGTTCCATGGCAGTTTTGATAGATGTTCAACATTCTCCTTCTCTGGTGTATCACCGTTTTAGTGTAGGCTTTTGCTGTTTTTCCCTTCTCTCTCTCTCTTTCTCCTTGGCATGGTTAGATTGGGTTTAGTTTAGCTTTTCTGCACTAGAATAGCTGTGGCAGGTAGTTTAGGAAGAGGAACCAGCCTTCTCTGGAGATTCCTTTCTCATTTTCACGAGTCCCAGACTCAATGAAAGGATTCAATGTTATGCAATCACACTGGATGCTAGAGTGATCAAACTAGAAATCTGTTCAACATCCAGGGGTGTTGTGATTCTGCACCAACACTAACCACAAAAAAATAAATCCTAAACCCTAAACTCTAAACACTAAACCCTGAACCCTAAACCCTAAACCCTAACACAAAAACCATTAACCCTAAAATCTAAAACCTAAACACTAAACCCTAAACTAGAAACCCTAAACCCTAAAACATAAACCCCATATATCCTAAAATTTAAACCATTATCCCTAAGCCATAAAAACCTTAAACTCTGAGCACCTACACCAAACCCTACCCTACCCCCTGAGACATAGAACAATCAAACCGAAAACCGAAGCGATGAGCCCTAAAATCCTGTAAACTAAACAAGGAAACACTGAAAAAAGGAACCCTAAAACCCTGACACCTGGGACCCGACACCCGAACCGCAGAACTCAGTGGGAAAGCCGAAACCCAGCCGGAAAATAGAGCCCGAAATCCATTGGGAGCCCCGGAAACGAGAAACCCATGAGCCCGAAACCGCGAACCGTAAACCTTGATCTCTAAACCAGAAACAAATAACCAAGAAAACCCAAACCAAAAACCCAAAAAACTCAAAAACCGAAAACCATGCAACCCTAAACCCGAATATCGATTGAGAACCATATAACAAGAGAACCCTGAAACCATAAACCAATTTAAGAAACCAGTAAACCAGTTGAAAACATTAGCCCTAAAAACAAAACCCTAAACCAGAAAATTGTGAACCCTAAATCTATATACTATTTTGTACCCGAAACACTAAAATTTTAAAACCATGAGCCCTAAACACCCACTCACGCGACACTAAAGCGAAACCATACAATAATTAAACACTAAAACCTAAACTGCAACCCCCGAAACCATAAACCCCAAACCCGTAACCTAAAACTTTTACACTCACGAAACCCAAAGAGTGAGAAAGAGAGAAAACCGAAGCCCAAGCCGGCAAACAAAAAGAGGAACCGGCCGGAAAAACCAAACCCGAAAGAGGAGCGCCCGAAACCTTAAAAACCCTAAAAAAAAAAAAAATAAACCTCAAAAACAGCTAAACCTGAATACCCACAAACCCAAAACCCTAAACCCTAAATCTTAAGCGCCTAAACCATAAACTCTAAGCCTAAACCCTAACCTTAACCGTATAACATTACTCTGATCCCCTAAATCCTAAACCCTAAATGTTAAACCCTAAACCCTAAATGCTAAACACTAAACCATAAACCCTAAACCCTAAACCCTTTCTCTAAACCCTAAACCCTAAATCATGACTCCTAACTCCTAAAAACTAAAACCTAAAAACTAAACCCTAAACCTTGAGCCCTAAACACTAAACACTGAAACCTAAACCATAAAAAAAAATCTTAAAACAATTAAAAACCTAAAAACTATTTAAAACCCATAAACCTGAAACCCTCAACCTTAAACCCTAAACCCTAAAACTTGAGCCCTAAACCCTAAAACCTAAACTCTAAACACTAAAACCTAAACTCTAAACCTTAAGCCCTTAGACAAAAAGTATAAAATCTAAACCCATACCCCTAAACCCTAAACGCTAAACCCTAAACCATGAACCAAAAAAAATTGAAGCCCCTAAACCATAAACCCTAAACTGTAAGCCCTAAATCCTAAATGATAAACCCTAAACACTAAACTATAAATTGTAAACCCCTTAAACCCTTAAACCATGAGACCCTAACCATAAACCCATAAAAACCATAAACCATAAACCCTAAATCCTAAACCCTAAACCTAAAAAACAAAACTATAGATATTAAAGCATAAACCCTAAGCCTTAAAAACTAAACCCTAAGTCCTAAACCATAATGGTAAATCAAAAAACTAAATCAAAAAAACTAAACCAAAAAACTAAACCCTGAGACCTAAATAGTAAACCCAGAGCCAAAACTATTTTTAAATTAAACCGTGAGACTAAAAACCAAAAAACCCTAAACCTTAAACCATAAACCCTAAGCCCTTAGCCCTAAACCATAAACCCTAAACCTTAAACAATAAATCCTTAAAGCAGAAATCCCGAAACGCGAAACACGAAAAACCGAAAACCCGAACCCATGAGCCGGGGAACACGGAAGACCCGCAAACACTAAAACCAAAAATATAAACCCTAAACTATAAACACTAAACCCTAAACCTTAAACTATAAACCCTGAACCCTAAACCCTTAGCCTTAAACCCAAACACCTAGACAACCTAAACACTAAACCTAAAACAATATCCCTAAAATGTTAAAAGCGTAAACCCTTAGCCCTAAATCCTAGACATTAAACCCAAAACCATAAAACCTAAACCCTGAACCCTAAACCTTAAACCAAAATCCCTAAAACCTAAACCCTACACCGTTAGCCCTAATCTATTAACCCTAAAAACTAAACCCTGAAATGTAAACCCTGAATCCAAAACCCTAAATCCTAAACTCTAAATTCTAAACCTTAAACCCTAAACCCAAAAACAAAAACCATAAACCCCCTTATAAACCCTAAGCCCTAAAACATAAACCTAACAGGAAACTAAGCCCCTAAACCTATTAATTAAACCCTAAACCTTAACTTAAACCCTAAAACTAATCCTAAACATAACACAAACCCTAGAACCCTAACCATAACCCTATATTATAGCCCTAAAGCTAAATGGGAACCCTAACCAAAAACTAAACCCTAACCCCTAAACCATGAGTCCTAAACACCTCAAACCCCTAAACCCTAGCCTAATATCCCTAAACATATACCCTAAACAGTAATCCTAATATTAAACCTAAAGCAAAACCCTTAACCCAAAACCAAAAACCCTAAAACCTAAAACCCCGTTACAAATAAATCACATACCCTAATCCTACAACCTAACCTTACGACCTAATACCTAAAAACCTAAAACTAAGCCCTAACAACAAAAACCCAAATAATACTTCCAAACCCTAGATCCTTATCCTAATCCGAGAACATAACCCATAAAAATAAAACCTATAAACCATAGACCCTAACACCTAGCCCTAAAACTTAAACTGTAAACCCTCAAAACCATAAGCAAATAAAACCCTAACCCTATATCCTGGATCCCTAAAACCTAAAACCTAAAACCGTAAATCCAAAAACCTAATCCCTAAACCCTAAACCCTAAACACTAAAAACCCCTTAGCCCTAAAACCTAAACCCTCACCCTGAGAGCCTTAAACTCTTAAACGTGATGTTTAAAACCTAAACCTAACTCTAACCCTAATCTCTAAACCCTAAACCCTAAAGTATATACCTTAAACCCTAAATTTTAAACCCTAATCCCTAAACCCAAATACCTAAACTCTTACCTCTTAACCCTAATCCCTAAACACTACACCTTTATCTGAATAACATAAAATCTAAACACTCACTCTCCAACCTTTACCCTGAAAAACCTTAAACCCTAAGCCTACACCCTAACCCTATACTCTAATAATAACCTAAAACCTGAAACACCCTTAGCCCTAAGACCATAACCGTAAACATTGATCCTTAAACCCTAAACACCCTAAAACCTAAACACTAAACCCTAAACCACTATCCCTAAAATGTAAAATGTAAACCCTTAGCCCTAAATCCTAGACATTAAACCCAAAACCATAAAACCTAAACCCTGAACCCTAAACCTTAAACCAAAATCCCTAAAACCTAAACCCTACACCGTTAGCCCTAATCTATTAACCCTAAAAACTAAACCCTGAAATGTAAACCCTGAATCCAAAACCCTAAATCCTAAACTCTAAATTCTAAAACCTTTTGAAAACCCGTGAAACCCCAAAAACAAAAAACAATAAAACCCCCGGTATAAACCCCTAAAGCCCTAAAAACATTAAAACCGCTAAAACATAAAACCTAAGCCCCTAAACCTAATAATAAACCCTAACCATGAACTATATAACCCCTAAAAAAACTAAATCCTAAACACAAAACCCTAAACCCTAAGCCATAAACCATTATATTTGTATAGCCCGAAAGGCTAAAAAAATGGTGAACCTAAACCAAAACTATCAACCTAAAACCTAAACCATGAACCTTATAAACCCGAAAAACTAAATCCTAAAAACACAAAACCCTAACCCAACGCCATAACCCTATATTTTGATACCTAAATGCTAAATGGTGAACCCTAAACCAAAAACTATAAACCCTAAACCCTAAACCATGAGTCCTAAACACTAAAACCTAAACCCTAAGCCCTAATCCCTAAACATATACCCTAAACAGTATATCCTAAACTATTAAACCTAAATCATAAACCCCTTAAACCCAAAACCAAAAACCCTAAACCCTAAACCCTTAGCAATAAATCACATACCCTAAATCCTAAACCATAACCTTTAAGACCTAAAACCTAAACCCTAAAAACTAAACCCTAAACACTAAACCCAAAATAATAAATCCTAAACCCTAAATCCTTATCCCTAATCCCTAGAACATAAACCATAAAATAAAACTATAAACCCCATAGACCCTAAACACCTAGCCCTAAAACTTAAACTGTAAACCCTCAACCATAAGCAATAAACCCTAAACCCTATATCTGGATCCCTAAAACCTAAAACCTAAAACCTAAATCCAAAACCCTAATCCCTAAACCCTAAACCCTAAACACTAAACCCCTAGCCCTAAAACCTAAACCCTAAACCCTGAGCCTTAAACTCTTAAAACTGAGTGTTAAAACCTAAAACCTAAACTCTAAACCCTAATCCCTAAACCCTAACCCATAAACCCTAAAGTGTAAAACCTAAACCATAAACCTAAAGTCCTAAACCCTAATCCCTAAACACTATACCTTTATCCCAAAACCCTAAAAAAATCAACCATTAACCCTGAGCCTTAAACCCTAAACCTGAAACCCTAAGCCCTGATCCCTAAACCCTAAATACTAAAAATCTAAATTCTATACACTAACAAATAAACTATAATCCTTAAACCCTTATCCCTAAAAGCTAAACCGTAAATGTTGAGCCTTTAACCCTAAAACCTAACCTAAACATTAAACAATAAACCTTAAACAACAAAACCTCAACCATAAACCCTGAATGTTAAACACTTAACCCTTAGCCCTAACCCCTAAACTTTCAAAACCTAAACACATAAACCCTAAACCCTAAACACTAAAACCTAAACCATAAACCCTAAGACTTATAACACTAAACCCTAAACCATGTGCCTTAAAATCTAACCCCTAAAATGGTAAACCTTAAACCCTAAAACTCTAAAAACTATAACCCCCCTAATACCCAAAACCCTAAACCCTAAACCACTAAAACCTAAGACCCTAAGACCAAAATCCATAAAGCCTTAATCCTAATAATTGACCCTTAAGCCCTAAAACCTAAGTACCCTATACCATGATCCCTAAACTGTAAAACATAAACCCTAATCCCTAATGCCCTAAACCCAAAACCCTAAACCCTGAGCTCTACAAACCCTAAACACTTAGCACTAAAACCTAAACCCTAAAACCTTACACTCTAAACACTAAAACCTTAACCCTAACCCCTAAGCATTATGCCCTAAACCTTGAGACCTAAACCCTAAACCTTGAGCCCTAAACTGTAAACCCATAGTCCTAAAATGTAAACCCTGAGCCCTAAACTGTAAACCCTAAACCCTTAGCTCTAAACCCTAAACCCTAAACCCTAAATGCTAAAACTTAAACCTTGAGAGCTAAACTAGAAACCCGAAAACCTAAACCATAAACCCTAAACACTAAACACTAAACCCTAAGCCCTAAATCCTAAAACTTAAACCCTAAACCCTATACCCTTAAACCCTCAAAACAACCTATGAACCTTAAACCCTTAGCCCTAATCCATTAACCCTAAAAACTAAACACTAAGATCTTAACCCTAAAAAATACACCCTAAGTCCTAAACCCTAAACACAAAAACCAAAACCATAAACCCCTACTAAACCCTAAACCCTAAAACAAAAACCCTAAACATTAACCTTCATCCATAAAACCTAATTACTAAACCCTAAACCCTAAACTATAAACCCTAAAAACTAAATCCTAATAATGAAAGACTAAATTCCTAAGCCATAAACCCCTAAACCCTAAACCCTAAGTCTTAAACATATAAACCTAAACGCACTTAAACTAAACCTTAAACCCAAAACTATAAGCACTAAACCCTAAACCCTAAACCCATAAACCCTAAAGCCTAAACCCCTAAATGTTAAACCCTAAACCATAAACCATAAAACATAAACCCTAAACCCTAAACCTTTAGCCCTAAAACCTAAACCATAAATTAAAATCTAAACCCTAAACCTTAAACCCCTAAACCCTAACCCATAAACTGAACCCCCTAAACACTAAACCC
Organism: Taxus chinensis; assembly: GCA_019776745.2. Taxonomy (NCBI): domain Eukaryota; kingdom Viridiplantae; phylum Streptophyta; class Pinopsida; order Cupressales; family Taxaceae; genus Taxus; species Taxus chinensis. The sequence continues at coordinate 201,955 of JAHRHJ020000876.1, forward strand.
TATAAACTCTAAACCATGAGCCCTAAATCCACAAAACCTAAACCTTAAACACTGAGCCCTAAACCTAAACCCTAAACCCTAAACCCTAAACCCTAAACCATAAACCATTAACCTTAAACCATAAACCCTATATCCTAAACCCTAAACCTAAAATTTAGTACCATCTAAACCCTAAACCCTAAGCACCTAGAACCCTAAACCTTAAACCCTAAACCTTGAGCCCTAAACCCTAAACCATAAACCCTAAAGCCCTAAATCTAAAACCCAAAACCAAATACCCTAATACACTAAAAACCATAAACCCTAAATCCCCTAAACCTATAAACCATAAACCCTAAACCCTAAACCTTAAACCCTAAACCCTAAACCATTAAACCCTAAACCATAAACCCTGAACCCTAAACCACTAAAACCCTAAACCCTAAACCCTAAACACTAAACCTTGATCCCTAAACCTTAAAACCTAAAACCTAAACCCTGTAAACTTTGAGCCCTAAACCCTAAAACCTAAACCCTAAACCCTAAGCCCCTAAACCCTAAACCATAAATTAAACCTAACCACTAAAACTTGAACCATAAACCCTAAACCCTAAACCCTAAACCATGAGCCCTAAACCCTATGCTCTTAAAATAATAAACCCTAGACCCTAAACCCTAAACCCTAATCCCTAAACCCTAAACCGTAAACCATATACCCTAAACCCTAAAACCTAAATCCTAAATTCGAAACCCTAAACCTGAAACCCCTAAACCATAAAACCTTAAACCATAAACCCTAAGCACTAAACCCTAAACCATAAAACCTAAACCCTAAACCCTAAAATGAGCCCTAAGCCCTTAAACCCTAAACCATAAACCCCTAAACCCTAAACCTTAAACCCTTAGACCTAAACCATGAACCCTAAACCTTAAGCACTAAACCCTAAACCCTAAATACTTAAACATAAACCTAAAACTCAAAACCATAAATCCCTAAACCCTAAATCCCTAAAGCCCATAAACCATGAACCTAAACCCTCAACCCTTAACCCTATAACCCTAAACCCTTACCTTAAACCCTAAACCTTGAGTAAACCGTTAAGCCCTAAATCCTAAACCCTAAACCATAAACCCTGAAACCTAAACCCTAAAACCCTAAAACCTAAACCCCTAAATTATAAACCATAAACCCTAAACCATGAGCCCTAAACCCTAACTCTAAACACTAAACCCTTAGCCCTAACCCCTAATTCCAAAACCCTAAACCCTAAACCCTAACCTCTAACCCCTAAACCATTAACCCTAAAACCTAAAACACTAAACCTCTGAACCCTAAACCCTGTAGGAACCTTAAACCCCAAACCCTAAAACCTAAATCCTAAACCCTTAGCCCTAAGCCCTAAACTCTAAGGCCTAAACCCTAAACCCTAAACCCTAAACCCTAAACCCTAAACCCTAAAACCTAAAACCATAAACCCTAAGCAATAAACCCTAAACCATTAACCGTAAGGTCCTATATCCTAAACCCTAAACCCTAAACCCTAAACCCTAAACCCTAAACATCCCTAAACCCTAAAGCCTAAACCCTAAACCTTAAACCATGAACCCTAAAATCTAAACCTAAATACCTAAACCCTAAATCCTAGAGCCCTAAAACCTAAACCATAAACCCTAAACCCTAAATCATAAAATCCATTAACCCTAAACCCTAAATCTGAAACCTGTAAACCCCCTAAACCCTAAACCCTAAACCCTAAAATCCATTAAACCTAAACCCTAAACCATGAGCCCTAAAACCTAAACCCTAAACCCTAAACCTTAAACCCTAAACTCTTAACCCTAAACCCTAAACCCTAAACTCTAAACTAAAACCCATAAAACCTAAACCCATATCCTAAAAAAAATACCTAAACACATTATCACTAAACTCTAAGCCCATGAGCCCTAAACCCTAAACCTTAAACCTTGATAAACCCCCCTAAACCCTAAACCCTATACCCTAAACTATGAGCCCTAAACCCTAAACACTAAATATTAAACCTTAAACCATAAATCCTAAACATCTAAACCCTAAACTGTAAACCATAAACCCTAAAACCTTAATGCCCTAAACCCTAAACACTAAACCCTTAAGCCCTAAACCCTAAACCATGAGCCCTAAACCTAAACCCTAAACCTAAACACTGAAACCTTAAACCATGAGCCCTAAACCCTCAAGCCTAAACACTAAATAATTAATTATAAATCCTAAACACTAAAACCTAAATTGTACACCCCTTAAACCCTAAACCTTAAACCCTTAGCCCTGAAACCTAAACCTTAAACACATAAACCCTAAAGGTTGAGCCCTAAAACTAATGACCTAAACCCTAAAACTCAAATACCCTAAACCCTAAACCCTAAACCCTAAACCCTTAACATGCTAAGTCCATGAACACTAAACCATAAACCCTAAACCCTAAACTTAAAATCCAAAACCCTAAACCCTAAACCCTAAGCCCTAAACCCTAAACACTAAACCCTAAAGTGTAAAACCTAAACCTTGATCCCTAAATCCTAAACCCTAAACCCTAAACCCTAAACACTAAACCCTAAGAGCCCTAAATCCTAACCCATGATCCCTAAACACTAATACCTAAACCCTAATGATTAAACACTAAACCGATTGAGCCCTAAACCCTAAACCATAAACCTAAACCTTAAACCCTAAACCCTAAACCCTAAACCCTGAGCCCATAAACCCAATCCCTAAATGTTAAACCCTAAAACCTAAAATCTAAACCTTAACCCTAAACCCTAAACCCTAAACCCTAAACCCTAAAACGCTAAACCCTAAACCCTAAAACCTTAAACATGAGCCCTAAACCCTAAATCATAAACGTTTAACCCTAAACCCTAAACGATGAGCCTTAAACCCTAAACCCTAACCGTAAATGCTAAACCCTAAACCCTAAAGCCCTAAAACCCTAAACCCTAAACCCTAAACCTTAACTATGAAACCATAAACCCTAAACCCTAAACCTTATAAACCCTAAACCCTAAACCCTAAACCATAAAACCTAAACCTTAAACCCTAAACCCTAATTGAGCCCTAAACCCTAAACCCTAAACCTTAGCCAAACCTAAACCCTAAACCCTAAACCCTAGCATAAAACCCTTAAATCCTAAAGCTTAAACCCTAAACCCTAAACCCTAAACCATAAACCCTAAACCATAAACCCTAAACCCTAAACCCTAAAACCTATACCCTAAACCCTAAACCCTAAACCCTAAAACAAAAACCTTAATCGCTAAAGCCTAAACCCTAAACCTTAAACCCTAAACCCTTAACCCTAAACCCTAAAACCTAAACTCTAAACCCTAACCCTAAAACCCTAAACCCTAAACCCTAAACCCTAAACCCTAAACCCTAAACCCTAAATCCAAAACTAAAATCCTAAACCCTAAACCCTAAACACTAAACCCTAAACCCTAAACCCTAAACCCTAAACTATAAACCCTAAACCCTAAGCCATGATCCCTAAACCCTAAACCCTAAACAATAAACCCTATAAAGCCCTAAATCCTAAACCCAAACCCTAACCCCAAAACTCTAAAATTATAAACCCTAAAACTAAAACCTAAACTCATTAACTCTAAAACCCTAAACCAGCATCGTTAAACCCTAAACCCTAAACCCTAAACCTTAAATCCCTAAAACTTAAACCCTATAGAAACCCTAAACCATAAACCCTAAGCCCTAAACACCTAAACCCTAACTCCTAAAACATAAACCTAGACCCTAAACCCTAAAACCTAAACCCTAAACCTAAACCCTAAACCCTAAACCCTAAAACCTAAACCTAAACCCTAAACCCTAAAATCTAAACCATAAACACATAAATCCTAAACCCTAAACCCTAAACCCTAAACCCTAAACCGTAAACCATAAATCCCTAAGCCATAAACCCTAAAACCTAAACCCTGAGCCCTAAACCCTGAACCCTAAACCTTAAACACTAAACCCTAAACCCTTACCATAACCCCTAAATTGTAAAGCCTAAACCTTAAACCCTAAACCCTTACCCCTAAACTGTTAAATTTAAACCTAAACCCTAAACTCTAAACCCTAAACCCTAAACCCTAAAAACTAAACCCTAAACCCTAACCCTAAACCCTAAACCCTAAACCCTAAACCCAACTAAACCGTCTTGACCTAAACCCAAAACCTATAAAACCTAAACCCTAAACCCTAAACCCTAAACCCTAAACCTATAAACCCTAAACCCTAAACCCTAAACCCTAAACCCTTAGCCCTAAATCTATAAGCCCTAAAATCCTAAACCTTGAACCTAAATCCTAAACGACTAAACCCTAAACCTAAACCCTAAATTGTAAAACCCTAAACCCTAAATGTTGACCCTAAACCCTAAAACCATAAACCCTAAACCCTAAACCCTAAAACCTAAACCTTAAACCATTAACCCTAAAACCTAAACCCCCTAAACTCGTAAACCATAAACCCTAAACCCTAAACCCTAAACCCTAAACCTAAACGACTAAACCCTAAACCTAAACCTAAACCCTATATTTAAACCCTAAACCCTAAATGTCGTAAACCCTAAACCTAAACCCATAACCCTAAACCCTAAACCTCTGAATAAACCCTAAACCCTAAACATAGACCCTAAACAATAAATCCTAAACCCTAAATGCCTAAACCCTAAATCATAAACCCTAAACCCTAAACCCTAAATTATTATACCCTAAACTGTTAAACCCTAAACCCTAAACCCAAAACCCTAAACCCTAAACCCTAAACCCTAAACCCTAAATCCTAAACACTAAACCCTAAATCATAAACCCTAAATCCTAAACCCTAAACCCTAAAATCTAAACCCTAAACCATAAACCATAAACCCTAAATCCTAAACCCTAAACCCTAAACCCTAATCCCTAAACCCTAAACCCTAAAACAAAAACTATAAACCCCCTAAACCCTAAACACTATACCCTAAAAACTTAAACCCTAATCCCTAAAGCCTAAATCCTAAACCCTAAACCTTATACCCTGATCCTTAAAACCTAAAACCTAAACCCTAAACCCTGATCCTTGACCCCTAAACCCTAAACCCTAAACACTAAACCCTAGCCCTAAAACCTAAACACTAAATCTCTAGAACTAAATCCTAAACCCTGAGCATTAAACCCTAAAAACTAAACTCTACCCAAATCCCTAAACCCTAAACCCTAAAGTGTAAACCCTAAACCATAAACCTAAATCCTAAACCCTAAACCCTAAACCCTAAACTCTAAACCCTAAACCCTAAACCCTAATCCCTAAACCCTAAAACCCTTAAAACATAAACCACCTAAACCCTAACCCTCAACCTTTAAACACTAAACCCTTAAACCCTAAACACCTACAACCTAAATCTTAAACCCTAAACCCTAAAACAATAAACCCTAAACCCTAAAACCTAAACCTTAAACCTAAACCTAAAACCATAAACCCTAAACCCCAAACCCTAAATCATGAGCCCTAAGACCTAAACCCATAAACCTAAAAACTAAACCCTAAACCCTAAACCCTAAATTGTAAACCCTAAATCCTACAAACTCTAAATCCTAAACCATAAACCCTAAACCCTAAACACTAAACCCTAAACCCTAAGCCCTAAACCCTAAACCCTAAAACCTAAACCCTAAATAATTAACCCTAAACCCTAAGTCCTAAATGGGAAATAAACCCTAAACCCCTAAGCCCTAAATCCTAAACCCTAAACCCTAAACAATCATAAACCCTAAACCCTAAACCATAAACCCTATAACCCTAAATGCTAAATGTTAAACCCTAAACACAAAACTATAAACCCTAAACCATAAACCATGATTCATAAACCATAAATGCTAAACCCTAAAAATAAACCCTAAACCCTAAGCCTTAATCCCTAAACCCTAAACCCTAAACCCTTAAAAACATAAACCTAAACCCTAAATCCTAATACCCTAAACCCTAAACCCTAAAATCCATAAACCATAAACGTAATAAACCCTAAACCCTTAGCCCTAATACACCCTAAATCCCTAAACCCTAAATCTTAAACCCTAAAAACTAAACCCTTAGCCCTACACCCTAAACCCTAAACATAAACCCTAAACCCTAAACCCTAAATCCTAAACCTTAATCCCTAAACCCTAAACCCTATAAAAAAAACCCTAAACATCTTGAGCCCTAAACCCTAAACCTTAGCCCTGTAAACTTAAACCCTAAACATAATGTAAGCAAATAAACCCTAAACCCTAAAACCTAAACACTAACCCTAACCTAAACCCTAACCCTAAACCCCTAAACTCCTAAACCCTAAACCCTAAATCCCCTAAATCACTAAACCCTAAACCCTAAAACCTAAACCTGAAACCCTAAACTCATACCCTTACCACCCTGAACCCTTAGTTTTAAACCCTAAACCTAAACCCTAAACCCTAAACCCTAAACCCTATAACCTAAACCCTAAATCTTAAACACTAAACCCCAAATCCCTAAAAACTAAACCATAAACCCTAAACACTAACCTCTAAACCCTAAACCCTAAACCCTAACCCCATAACCATGAAAACCATAAAACCTAATCCCTGAACCCTAAACCTTAAACCCTAAACCTTAAGCCCTAATCCCTTAACACTAAACCCTAAATCTATAAACTATTAAAAAAACCCTAAAACCTAAACCCTAAACCCTAAACCCATAAACCCTAAACCTTAAACCTAAACCCTAAACCCCTAACCCTAGCCCTAAAACTATAAACCCTAAACCCTAAACCTATGAAACATAAACCCTAAATGCTAAACATCTAAATCCTAAACCTTAAATCCCTAAACCCTAAACCCAAAAACCCTAAACCCCTTAGCCCTAAACCATAAACTCTAAAACATAAACTCTAAATCCTAAACCCTAAACCCTAAACCCTAGATCAAAAACCGTAAACCCCCTACTAAAACCTAAACCCTAAAAACTTAAACCCTAAACCCTAAACCCTAAACTCTAAACCCTACACCCTATTCCTTAAACCCTAAACCCTAAACACTAAACCCTAAACCAAAAACTAAATTTGTAAACCCTAAACCCTAAACCCCATTGAGTCCTAATAAACCCTAAACCCTAAACCCTAATCCTTAATCCCTAAAACCTAGACCCTAAAACCTATAATCCCTAAACCTATTAAACACTAAAACTCAAACCCTAAATCGTAAAACCCTAAACCCTAAACCCTAAATTCTTATCCATAAACCATAAACCCTAAACCTTAAACCCTATAGCCTAAACCTAAACCATAAAGCCTAAACCATAACCATGATCCCTAAGACCCTAAACCCTAAACCCTAAACCCTAAACCTATAATACCCCCTAAACCTAAACCCTGGTCATAAACCCTAAACTCTAAACCCTAAACCCTAATCCCTAGAACCCTAAACCCTAAACCCAAAAACCCTAAACCCCCAAAACCCTAAACACCTAAACCCTAAAACCTAAACCCTAACCCCTAAACCATAAACCCTTAAACCCTAAACCCTAACTGTAATATCCCTAAAACCTAAAACCTAAAACCTAAATGATTAACCCTTAACCCTAAACCCTAAACCCTGTAAACACTAAACCCTAAACCCTAAAACCTTAAACCTAAACCCTAAACCCTAAACCCCAAATCCTAAGTGCTAAACCCTAAACCCTAAACCCTAAACCCTAACCCTAAACCCTAAACCCTAAAGAACTTAACCCTAAACCCTAAAGTTTAAACCCTAAACCTAATCCCTAAACTCCTAAACCCTAAATCGTTAACCCTAAACCCTTATCCCTAAACACTATACCCTGAAACCATAAAAGCTAAACCCTTAAACCCTAAAACCTAAACCCTAAATCCTGAAACCCTAAACACTAAACACTAAAGCCCTAAACCCTAAATCCTAAACACTTGAGCCCTTAACCCTAGACCTAAACCATAAACCCTAAATGCTAAACCCTAAACCCTTAGCCCTAAACCCTAAACCCATGAGCCCTCTAAACCCTAAAACTTATAACCTAAACCTTAAACCCTAAACCCTAACCCCTAAACCCTAAATGGTAAGCACTAAACCTTAAACCGTAAACCCTAAATCCTTAACCTAAACCCTAAACCCTGAGCCTGTAACCCTCAAAAATGAATAAAAAATAAACCCTTCACCCTAAACCCTATACCCTTAAATCCTAAACTCCATAAACACTAAACCTGAATCCCTAAACCCTAAACCCTAAACCCTAAATCCTTAAACACTAAGCCCTAACACTTAAACCCTAAAACCCTAAAAATCCTTAAACCCTAAACCCTAAAAAGCCCTAAACCCTTAGCCCTAAACCCTAAACCCTAAAAATTCTATAACCCTAAAACCCTAAGTACCCTATACCCTGATCCCTAAACTGTAAACACTAACACCTTATCCCTAAACCCTAAACCTTAAACCCTAAACACTGATCTCTAAACCCTAAAACCCTAAACATGGTAAACCCTAAGCCCTAAACCCTAAACCCTAAAACCTAAAACCTTAATATGAAACTCTAAATACAAAACCCTAAACTGTAAACCATAAACCCAAAACCCTAAAAACTAAACCCCAAACCCTAAACCCTAAATCTAAAAACTAAACACTAAACCCTAAAACCAAAACCTTAAACCATAATCCCTAAACCATTAACTCTAAGCACTAATCCCTAAACTAAGTACAGTGATAGCCTAAATCTATACCCTATACCCCTGAGCCATAAACCCTAAATCCTAAACCTTAAACCCTGCGACCTAAACCCTAAACCCTAAACTATTAAACCTTAAACCCTAATCTCTAAATAAACCCTAAACCCTAAACCTAATGTTAAACCCTAAACCCTAAGACCCTTAAACCCTAAACCTTGAGCCCTAAACCATAAACCCTAGAAAATCTAAAATGTAAATGAGCCCTAAACCCTAAATCCTAAACCATAAAACCTAAACCCTAAACCCTAAACCCTAAACTCTAAACACTAAATCCTGAGCCCTAAACCCCTAAATCCTAAACCCTAAACCCTAAACTATGAAACATAAACCCTTAGTGTGAAATCCTAAACCTTAAATTCTTATCCGTAAACCCTAAAAATTAAACCCAAAACCCTAAACCCTTAGCCCTAATCCATTAACCCTAAAATCTAAACCCTAAATCCTAAACCCTAAACCCTATACCCTAAATATTAAACCTTAAACCCCAAAACCAAAACCCAGAACCATAAACCCCCTTCTAAACCCTAAAGACTAAACATTAACCTTTATCCCTAATCCCTAAATACTAAACCCTAAACTATAAACCCTAAAACCTAAATCCTAAAAATGAAACACTAAACCCTGAGCCATAAACCCTAAATTTGTATCCCTAAATGCTAAACCTATTAAACACCTAAACACTAAACCCTATAAACCCTAAATCCTTAAACCCTAAAACCGTGATTCCTAAAACCTAAAACCTAATCCCTAATCCCTAAACCCTAAACCCTAAACAATATACCCTAAACCATAAAACCTAAATCATAAACCCTAAATTGTAAACCCCTTAAGTCCTAAACCCTAAATCCTAAATTATTATCCCTAAACCCTAAACCCTAAAAACCCTAAACCCTAAACCCTAAACCATAAATAGCCTAAACCTTAATCCCTAAACCCTAAACCCTAATGACAATAAACCCTAAGAACTAAAACTTAAACCCTAAACACTAAACCCTAAATCATTAAAACCTAAATTCCAAACCATAAACCCTAATCCATACAACCTAAACCCTAAAACAAAAACTACAAACCCCCTAAACCCTAAACACCTAGCCCTAAAAATTAAACCCTAAACCCTTAACCATGAGCCCTAAACCCTATACCATGATCCCTAAAACCTAAACCTTAAACCCTAAACCCTGATCCCTAAACCCTAAACACTAAACACTAAACCCTAAAATATAATCTCTAAACCCTAATGCCTAAACCTTAAACCCTAAACCCTAAACCCTAAATGCTAAACAATAAACCCTAAAACCTAAACCTTAAATCCTAAACCCTAATCCCTAAAAACTATACCTTAATCCAAAACCCTAAAATCTAAACCCTAAATCGTCAACCCTCGAATCTTAAACCCTAAACCTGAAAATGCTCATCCCTTGAGCCCTAAACCCTAAACCATAAATTATAAACCCTATACACTAAATAAGAAACCATAAACCCTAAACCATTAGCCCTAAAACCTAAAACCTAAACACTAAGCCTTAAACCCTAACCCATAACCCTAAAAACTAAACCCTAAACCCTAAACCCTAAACCCTAAAACACTAAAACCCTAAACCTTAAACCTAAAACCTAAACCCTAAAACCTAAACCTAAACCCTAAATCCTGAGCTCTAAACCATGATCTTTAAAAACTTAAACCTTAGCCCTAACCCCTCAACCATAAACCCTAAAACACCTTAAAACCTAAACATTGAGTCCTAAGCCATAAACCCTAAACCCTGAGCCCTAAACCCTAAAACGCTAAACCATAAACCCTAAACCTAAACCCTAAATACTAAACATTAAACCTAAATCCTATACCATAAACCCCAAAACCCTAAAACCTGAGCCCTAAACCCTAAACTCTATAAACTAAATCCTTAGCCCTAACCACTAACCCCTAAACCCTAAACTTAACACCCTAACCCATAAACCCTAAACACTAAACCCTAAACTCTAAACCCTAAACCTGCTAAACCCCCTAAACCCTAAAACATGTTGAGCACTAAGCCCTAAACCCTATGAGTCCAAACCCTGATCCACTAAACACTAAACCCTTAGCCCTAAACCCTAAAACATAACCCCTAACCACTAACCCCTAACCCCTAACCACTAAACCCTAAACCATTAACCCTTAAACCTAAAACCTAAAAACTCAACACTAAATGAGATACCCTAAAACTTAAACCATTAATCCTTAAGACCTAAACCCTAAACTATTAAACCCTAAACCCTTGAACCCTAAAACTATAAAACCCTAAACACTAAACCCTAAACCCTAAAATTTGTATCCCTTAGCCATGCTAAATCCTAAACCCTAAACCATAAATCCCTAAACCCTAAACTATAAACCCTAAACCCATAGAGTCCTAAACCCTAAACCCTAAACCCTAAACATTAAACCATAAACCCTAAACCCTAAACCATCAACCCTAAAATCTAAAACCTAAATAAAAAATCCTAAACAAGAAACCATAAAGCAAAACCCTAAACCCCCTAAATCCTACAATATAAAACATTATCCCTAAGCCCTAAACCTTAATATTAACCTTGATCCCTAAACCCTAAACTCTATACCTGTAAAAACTAAATCCTAAAAATGAAACACTAAATCCTGAGCCATAAACCCTAAATTTGTATCCCTAAATGCTAAACATTAAACCTAAAACCCAAAAGTATAAACCCTAAAACTTAAGCCATAATCCCTAAACTGTAAACACTAGACATTATACCCTAAACCATAAAACCTAAATCATAAACCTCCTAAACCCTAAACACTAAATTCTTATCCCTAAACCATAAACCCTAAACCCTAAAAACATATATACTAATCCCCAAACCCTAAACCATAAACCCTAAATACTAAACATTAAACCCTAAACGATAAACCCTAAACCCTAAGCCCTTAGCCCTAAATCATATTCCTTAAATCCTAACCTTTAAGCCCTAACCCGTAAACCCTTAACCCTTAACACTAAACACTAAACCCTAAACCCTAAACCCTAAATGCTAAAACCTAAAACCATAAACCCTAATACCTAAACCCTAAAACCATTAACTATAAACCCCCTAAACCTTAAACCTTAAACCCTAAACCCTTGAGCCATAAATGATATACCCTAAACCCTAAACTTTAATCCCTAAAACCTAAACCCTACACGATAAACCCTAAACCATAAAAACTAAAAACCCTAAACCCTAAATACCATAAAGCCTAAAACCTAAAGTTGTAAATCCATAATCCATTGAACCCTAATTCCTAAACTCTAAACTGATCCCTAAACCCTCAAAACCATAAACCCTAAACTACTTATACCCTAAACCATAAATTTTAAACCCTAAACCCTTGATATCCCTAAATCCTAATCCATAAACCCTAAAAACTAAACCCCATGTTCCCTGAGCATGAAACCCCTAAACAGATAAACCTTAAACCCTAAATCCTTAAACCCTTAACCATTTAAATCCTAAACCCTAAAAACTAAACTCTAAACCCTAATCCTTCAACCCTAAACCCTAAAGCATAAATCAAATTCCTAAACCCTTATCCCTAAATACTATACCTTGATCCCAAAACCTTAAAAGTTAAACCCTAAACCATTAGCCCTAAACCCTAAACCCTGAGCCTTAAACCATAAACCCTAACCCTGAATGCTAAACCTTAAACCCTAAAACCTAAATCCTAAACTCTAAACCATAAACCATAAATCCTAAAGCCTAATCCCTAAAACTATAATTACAAAAACCCTAAACCTAAACACTTAAACCCTAAAACTAAACCCTGAACCCTAAACTCTAAACCCTAAAACCCTTAAACCTAAACCCTAAACCTTAAACCCTAAACCCTAAACCCTAAACCCCTACACCCCTAAACCCTTAACCCTAAAACCTAAAGCTAATATTGTAATCCCTAAAAATGAAAACATAAACATAAACCCTAAACCCTAAACCCTGAGCCCTAAACACTGAATTCCAAAAACTAAACACTAAACCCTAAACCCTAAACCCTAAACTGTAAGCCCTAAACCCTAAACCCTAAACCCTAACCCCTTATCCATAAACCCTAAACCCTAAGAAACTAAACCATTATCCCTAAACCCTAAACCCTAAACCCTAAAACCTATACCCTATACCTTATACCCTAATCCCTAAACCTTAAAACATAAACCTAAAACCTAAAACCTAAACCCTAAACTCTTAACTCTAAATCACTAAATCTTATGACCTAAAATCCCTAAACCCTAAACCCTAAAACCTAAAACCTAAATATGAAACTCTAAATACAAAACCCCAAACCGTAAACCATAAACCCTTAACTCTAAAAACTAAACCCCAAACCCTAAACCCTAAACCCTAAAACTAAAACCTAAACACTAAACCGTCAACCCCATATATCATAAACCCTATACATTTATCCCTAAATTCCTAACCATAGACCCTCAATCATAAACCTTTATCCCTAAACCCTACACCTTGATCCCTAAACCCTAAACCCTAAATCTTGAGCCCAAAACCCTCAAATCCTATCCCTAAACCCAAAATCCTAAACCTTAAACCCTAAACCCTAAATGCTAAGCCCTAAACCCTACACCCTAAACCCTAAACATTGAGCCCCAAACTCTAAACCATTAATCCCTAGCACTAAACTCTAAACCCTAAACCTTAAACACTAAACCATGAGACCTAAACCCTATACTATTAAACCTAAACCCCAAGTTCTAAACCCTAAACCCAAACCCTAAAATTTGTAAACACTAAACCTTTAGACCTAAACCCTTAACCCTAAACCCTAAACCTTAAATATTAGACCCTAAAGCCTAAATCCTAAACCATAAACCATAAACCATAAACCCTAAAACCTTAGCCCTAAAACTGAAACCCTAAACCCTACATTGCGAACCCTAAATTCTATACACTAAACCCAAAACACTAAAATTTAAACCATGAGCCCTAAACCCTCATCCCTCAACAATAAAGCCTAAACCATAAATCCTAAACACTAAAACCTAAACTGTAAACCCCCGAAACCATAAACCTAAAACCCTCAACCCTAAACCTTAAACTTTAAACCATAAAGATTGAGAAGTAAAACCTAATCCCTAATCCTCAAACAATAAATATTAAACCCTAAAACCAAACACTAAATATTAGATCCTAAACCTTAAACCCTAAACCATAAACCTTAAACCTTAAACCCAAAACCCTAAACCCAAAACCCTAAACCCTAAATCCTAAGCCCTAAACCATTAACCCTAAGCCCTAAACCCTAAACCCTAAACCGTATAACCTTACTCTTGATCCCTAAATCCTAAACCCTAAATGTTAAACCCTAAACCCTAAATGCTAAACACTAAAACATAAATCCATAAATCCTTAACCATAAACCTGAATCCCTAACCCCCAAATCCTAAACACTAAAAACTAACACCTAAACACTAAACCCTCAACCAAAAACCTTAAACCCGAAACCCTAAAATTGAAGCCCTAAACCATTATCCATAAACCTTAAACCCTAAAAATTGAGCACTAAGCCCTAAACCAAGTACCCTATATTCTGATCTATAAACTATAAAACCTAAACCCTAATCCCTGAGCCGTAAATCCTAAACCCTAAACCCTGGTCCATAAACCCTAAACCCTAAACACTAAACCCTTAACCCTAAACCCTAAACTCTAAATAATTAGCCCTAAACCCTTACCCCTAAGTGTTAAGCCCTAAACCCTGAGACCTAAACACTAAACCCAGAGTGCTAAACCCTAAATCCTAAACCATAAACACTAGACCCTTAGCCCTAAACCCTAAACCCTAAACCCCTAAAATATAAGACCTAAACCATTATATATAACCCCTAAATGCTAAAAATTGAGCACTAAGCCCTAAACCAAGTACCCTATAGCCTAATCTATAAACTATAAAACCTAAACCCTAAATCCTAAACCCTAAACCCTGGTCCATAAACCCTAAACCCTAAACACTAAACCCTTAAACCTAAACCCTAAACTCTAAATAATTAGCCCTAAACCCTTAGCCCTAAGTGTTAAGCCCTAAACCCTCAGACCTAAACCCTAAACCGTGAGACCTAAACCATAAACACATAGCCCTAAAATGTAAACCCTGAGCCCTAAACCCTAAATCCCAAACCATAAACCCTAAACCCTTAGCCCTAAACTATAAATCTATATCCCTAAACACTATACCCTAAACCCTAAACTGTAAAACATAAACCCTTAGCTCTAAATCCTAAACCTTAAAACCTAAACCATACACCCTAAATTTGAAACCTAAAACCCTATATCCTAAACCCTTAGCCCTAATCCATTAACCTTTAAAAATAAACCCCAAGACCATAATGTTAAACACTATACCCTAAACTATTCAAACTAAATCCTAAACCCTAAACACAAAACCTACAACCATAAACCCCTACTAAACCCTAAAACCTAAACATTAACCTTTATCCAAAAACCCTAATTACTAAACCCTAAACCCCAAACTATAAACCCTAAAAATTAAATCTTAAAAATCAAACACTAAACCCTGAGCCCTAAACCCTTAATTCTTATCCCTAAACACTAAACATTAAACTCTAAACCCAAAACTATAAACCCTAAATCCTTAACCCTAAAACCTAAGCCATGATCCCTAAACCCTAAACCCTAAACACTGTACCCTAAAACATAAAACATAAATCATAAACCCTAAATAATAAATCCCCTAAACCCTAAACCATAAATCCTAAATTATTATCTCTAAACCATAAACCTTAAACCCTAAACACTAAACCATATATGCTCTACCTTAATCCCTAAACCCTAAACCCTAAACCCGAAAACAAAAACCATAAACCCCCTTGTAAACCCTAAACCCTAAAACATAAAATCTAAACATTAACCCCGAGCCCTAAACCCTAGATAATAAACCATAAAACCTTAACTATAAATCCTAAAAAATAAATCCTAAAGACAAAACCCTAAACCCTAAGCCATAAACCCTATATTTATAGTTCTAAATGCTAAATGGTAAACCCTAAAAAAAAAACTATAAACCCTAAACCATGAGTCCTAAAAACTAAAACCTAAACCCTAATCCTTGATCCCTAAGCATAGACCCTAAAAAATATATCCTAAACTATCAGACATAAATCATAAACCCTAAATCGTAAACACCCTAAACCCTAAATTATTATCCATAAACCATAAACCCTAAACCTTAAACCCTAAACCCTAAACCCTAAACCTTAAACCCTTAGCACTAAATCACATACACTAAATTCTAAACCATAACATTTAAGAACTAAAACCTAAACCCTAAAAACTAAACCTTTAATACTAAACCAAAAAAAAACACTAAACTTTAAATCCTAATCCCTAATCCCTAGAAACTAAACCCTAAAATAAAAACTATAAACCCCCTAAACCCTAAACACTTAGCCCTAAAACTTAAACACTAAACACTCAGCCATAAGCAATAAACCCTAAACCCTATATCCAGATCCCTAAAACCTAAAACCTAAAACCTAAATCCTAAACCCTGATCCCTATACCCTAAACCCTAAACACTAAACCGCTAGCCCTAAAACCTAAAAACTAAAACCTGAGCCATAAACCCTTAACCCTTAGTGCTAAAACCTAAAACCTAAACTCTAAACCCTAATCTCTAAACCCTAAACCCTAAAGTTTAAACCTTAAACACTAAAGTTTAAAACCTAAACCCGAAACCCAAACTCCTAAAATCTTAACTCTTAACCCTAATCCCTAAACACTATACCTTTATCTAAAAACATAAAAGCTAAACCCTCAACCCACAACCTTTAACCCTAAACC
This sequence comes from Taxus chinensis, assembly GCA_019776745.2. Lineage (NCBI taxonomy): Eukaryota > Viridiplantae > Streptophyta > Pinopsida > Cupressales > Taxaceae > Taxus > Taxus chinensis. The sequence continues at coordinate 218,547 of JAHRHJ020000876.1, forward strand.
CAAAACCCTAAGGCATGAACCCTAAACCCTAAACACTAAAACCTATACAATAAATAATAAACTATAAACCCAAAACCCTTAGCCCTAAACCCTAAATGCTAAACATTGAGGCTTAAACCCTAAACCCCAATCCTAAACACTAAACCGTAAACCCTAAACCATAAACCATAAGACCTTAAACCTAAAAACTAAACCATAAACCTTAAACAATAAAACCTAAACCATAAACCCTAAATGTTAAACACTAAACCCTTAGCCCTAAACCCTAAATCCTATAACCTAAACCCTAAACCCTGAGCCCTAAACCACAAAATATAAAAAATAAACCCTTCACCCTAACCCCTAAAACGTAAATCCTTAACCATAAACATGAATCCCTAACCACCAAACCCTAAACCCTAAAAACTAACACCTAAACACTAAACCCTCAACCAAAAACCTTAAACCCTAAACCCTAAACACTAAACCCTTAAACCAAAACCCTAAACTCTAAATAATTAGCCCTAAACCCTTAGCCCTAAGTGTTAAGCCCTAAACCCTTAGACCTAAACCCGAAACCGTGAGCTCTAAACCATAAACACATAGCCCTAAAATGTAAACCCTGTGCACTAAACCCTAAATCCTAAACCATAAACCCTAAACCCTTAGCCCTAAACTCTAAATCTAGATCCCTAAACACTATACCCTAAAACCTAAACTGTAAAACATAAACCCTTAGCTCTAAATCCTAAACCTTAAAACCTAAACCATACACCCTAAATTTGAAACCTAAAACCCTATATCCTAAACCCTTAGCCCTAATCCATTAACCTTTAAAAATAAACCCCAAGACCATAACGTTAAACACTATACCCTAAACTATTCAAACTAAATCCTAAACCCTAAACACAAAACCGATAACCATAAACCACTACTACACCCTAAAACCTAAACATTAACCTTTATCCAAAAACCCTAATTACTAAACCCTAAACCCTAAACTATAAACCCTAAAAACTAAATCTTAAAAATCAAACACTAAACCCTGAGCCCTAAACCCTTAATTCCTTATCCCTAAACACTAAACATTAAACTCTAAACCCAAAACTATAAACCCTAAATCCTTAACCCTAAAACCTAAGCCATGATCCCTAAACACTAAACCATAAACACTATACCCTAAAACATAAAACATAAATCATAAACCCTAAAAAATAAATTCCCTAAACCCTAAAAAATAAATCCTAAATTATTATCTCTAAACCATAAACCATAAACCTTAAACCCTAAACACTAAACCATATATGCTCTACCTTAATCCCTAAACCCTAAACCCTAAACCCGAAAACAAAAGCCATAAACCCCCTTGTAAACCCTAAACCCTAAAACATAAACTCTAACACATAACCACGATCCCTAAACCCTAGATAATAACCATAAACCCTTAACTATAAACCCCTAACAACTAAATCCTAAAGAGGAAACCCTAAACCCTAAGCCATAAACCCTATATTTATAGTTCTAAATGCTAAATGGTAAACCCTAAACAAAAAACTATAAACCCTAAACCATGAGTCCTAAAAACTAAAACCTATACCCTAATCCCTAAATACTATACCTTTATCTAAAAACATAAAAGCTAAACCCTCAACCCACAACCTTTAACCCTAAACCCAAAACCCTAAGGCATGAACCCTAAACCCTATAAACTAAACCCTATAAACTAAATAATAAACTATAAACCCAAAACCCTTAGCCCTAAACCCTAAATGCTAAACATTGAGCCTTAAACCCTAAACCCCAACCCTAAACACTAAACCCTAAACCCTAAACCATAAACCATAAGACCTTAAACCTAAAAACTAAACCATAAACCTTAAACAATAAAACCTAAACAAAAAACCCTAAATGTTAAACACTAAACCCTTAGCCCTAAACCCTAAATCCTATAACCTAAACACTAAACCCTAAGCCCTAAACCACAAAATATAAAAAGTAAACCCTTCACCCTTACCCCTAAACCGTAAATCCTTAACCATAAACCTGAATCCCTAACCCCCAAACCCTAAACCCTAAAAACTAACACCTAAACACTAAACCCTCAACCAAAAACCTTAAACCCTAAACCCTAAACTTTAAGCCCTAAACCATTATCCATAAACCCTAAACCCTAAAAATTGAGCACTAAGCCCTAAACCAAGAACCCTATATCCTTATCTATAAATTATAAAACCTAAACCCTAATCCCTGAGCCGTAAATCCTAAACCCTAAACCCTGGTCCATAAACCCTAAACCCTAAACCCTTAAACCTAAACCCTAAACTCTAAATAATTAGCCCTAAACCCTTAGCCCTAAGTGTTAAGCCCTAAACCCTGAGACCTAAACCCTAAACCATGAGCCCTAAACCATAAACACATAGCCCTAAAATGTAAACCCTGAGCCCTAAACCCTAAATCCTAAACCATAAACCCTAAACCCTTAGCCCTAAACTCTAAATCCAGATCCCTAAACACTATACCCTAAACCCTAAATTGTAAAACATAAACCCTTAGCTCTAAATCCTAAACCTTAAAACCTAAACCATACACCCTAAATTTGAAACCTAAAACCCTATATCCTAAACCCTTAGCCCTAATCCATTAACCTTTAAAAATAAACCCCAAGACCATAACGTTAAACACTATACCCTAAACTATTCAAACTAAATCCTAAACCCTAAACACAAAAACTACAACCATAAACCCCTACTAAACCCTAAAACCTAAACATTAACCTTTATCCAAAAACCCTAATTACTAAACCCTAAACCCCTAACTATAACCCTAAAAACTCAATCTTAAAAATCAAACACTAAACCCTGAGCCCTAAACCCTTAATTCTTATCCCTAAACACTAAACATTAAAATCTAAACCTAAAACTATAAACCCTAAATCCTTAACCCTAAAACCTAAGCCATGATCCCTAAACCCTAAACCCCAAACTCTATACCCTAAAACATAAAACATAAATCATAAACCCTAAATAATAAATCCCCTAAACCCTAAACCATAAATCCTAAATTATTATCTCTAAACGATAAACCATAAACCTTAAACCCTAAACACTAAACCATATATGCTCTACCTTAATCCATAAAGCCTAAACCCTAAACCCGAAAACAAAAACCATAAACCCCCTTGTAAACCCTAAACCCTAAAACATAAAATATAAACATTAACCCCGAGCCCTAAACCCTAGATAATAAACCATAAACCCTTAACTATAAACCCTAAAAACTAAATCCTAAAGACAAAACCCTAAACCCTAAGCCATAAACCCTATATTTATAGTTCTAAATGCTAAATGGTAAACCCTAAACAAAAAACTATAAACCCTAAACCATGAGTCCTAAAAACTAAAACCTAAACCCTAATCCCTGATCTGTAAATATAGACCCTAAAAAATATATCCTAAACTATCAAACATAAATCATAAACCCTAAATCGTAAACACCCTAAAATCTAAATTCTTATCCATAAACCATAAACCCTAAATCTTAAACCCAAAACACAAAACCCTAAACCTTAAACCCTTAGCACTAAATCACATACACTAAATTCTAAACAATAACATTTAAGAACTAAAACCTAAACCCTAAAAACTAAACCTTTAATGCTAAACCAAAAAAAAAAACCCTAAACTTTAAATCCTAATCCCTAATCCCTAGAAACTAAACCCTAAAATAAAAAATATAAACCCCCTAAACCCTAAACACTTAGCCCTAAAACTTAAACCCTAAACACTCAGCCATAAGCAATAAACCCTAAACCCTATATCCAGATCCCTAAAACCTAAAACCTAAAACCTAAATCCTAAACCCTGATCCCTATACCCTAAACCCTAAACACTAAACCCCTAGCCCTAAAACCTAAAACCTAAACCCTGAGCCATAAACCCTTAACCCTTAGTTCTAAAACCTAAAACCTAAACTCTAAACCTTAATCTGTAAACCCTAAACCCTAAAGTGTAAACCTTAAACACTAAAGTTTAAAACCTAAACCCGAAACCCAAACTCCTAAAATATTAACCCTTAACCCTAATCCCTAAACACCATACCTTTATCTAAAAACATAAAAGCTAAACCCTCAACCCACAACCTTTAACCCTAAACCCAAAAGCCTAAGGCATGAACCCTAAACCCTAAACACTAAACCCTATTTAATAAATAATAAACTATAAACCCAAAACCCTTAGCCCTAAACCCTAAATGCTAAACATTGAGGCTTAAACCCTAAACCCCAACCCTAAACACTAAACCGTAAACCCTAAACCATAAACCATAAGACCTTAAACCTAAAAACTAAACCATAAACCTTAAACAATAAAACCTAAACCATAAACCCTGAATGTTAAACACTAAACCCTTAACCCTAAACCCTAAATCCTATAACCTAAACCCTAAAACCTGAGCCCTAAACCACAAAATAAAAAAAATAAACCCTTCACCCTAACCCCTAATCCATAAATCCTTAACCATAAACATGAATCCCTAACCACCATACCCTAAACCCTAAAAACTAACACCTAAACACTAAACCCTCAACCAAAAACCTTAAACCCTAAACCCTAAACACTAAACCATTAAACCTAAACCCTAAACTCTAAATAATTAGCCCTAAACCCTTAGCCCTAAGTGTTAAGCCCTAAACCCTGAGACCTAAACCCGAAACCGTGAGCTCTAAAACATAAACACATAGCCCTAAAATGTAAACCCTGAGTCCTAAACCCTAAATCCTAAACCATAAACCCTAAACCCTTAGCCCTAAACTCTAAATCTAGATCCCTAAAAACTATACCCTAAACCCTAAACTGTAAAACATAAACCCTTAGCTCTAAATCCTAAACCTTAAAACCTAAACCATACACCCTAAATTTACCTAAAACCCTATTTCCTAAACCCTTAGCCCTAATCCATTAACCTTTAAAAATAAACCTCAAGACCATAACGTTAAACACTATACCCTAAACTATTCAAACTAAATCCTAAACCCTAAACACAAAACCTACAACCATAAACCCCTACTAAACCCTAAAACCTAAACATTAACCTTTATCCAAAAACCCTAATTACTAAACCCTAAACCCTAAACTATAAACCCTAAAAACTAAATCTTAAAAATCAAACACTAAACCCTGAGCCCTAAACCCTTAATTCTTATCCCTAAACACTAAACATTATACTTTAAACCCAAAACTATAAACCCTAAATCCTTAACCCTAAAACCTAAGCCATGATCCCTAAATCCTAAACCCTAAACACTATACCCTAAAACATAAAACATAAATCATAAACCCTAAATAATAAATCCCCTTAACCCTAAACCATAAATCCTAAATTATTATCTCTAAACCATAAACCATAAACCTTAAACCCTAAACACTAAACCATATATGCTCTACCTTAATCCCTAAACCCTAAACCCTAAACCTGAAAACAAAAACCATAAACCCCCTTGTAAACCCTAAACCCTAAAACATAAACTCTAAACATTAACCCCGAGCCCTAAACCCTAGATAATAAACCCTAAATCGTAAACACCCTAAACCCTAAATTCTTATCCATAAACCATAAACCCTAAACCTTAAACCCTAAACACTAAACCCTAACCTTAAATCCTTAACACTAAATCCCATACACTAAATTCTAAAACATAACATTTAAGAACTAAAACCTAAACCCTAAAAACTAAACCTTTAATACTAAACTTGAAAAAATAAACCCTAAACTTTAAATCCTAATCCCTAATCCCTAGAAACTAAACCCTAAAATAAAAACTATAAACCCCCTAAACCCTAAACACTTAGCCCTAAAACTGAAACCCTAAACACTCAGCCATAAGTAATAAACCCTAAACCCTATATCCAGATCCCTAAAACCTAAAACCTAAAACCTAAATCCTAAAACCTGATCCCTATACCCTAAACCATAAACACTAAACCCCTAGCCCTAAAACCTAAAACCTAAACCCTGAGCCATAAACCCTTAACCCTTTGTGCTAAAACCTAAAACCTAAACTCTAAACCCTAATCTCTAAACCCTAAACCCTAAAGTGTAAACCTTAAACACTAAAGTTTAAACCCTAAACCCGAAACCCAAACTCCTAAACTCTTAACCCTTAACCCTAATCCCTAAATACTATACATTTATCTAAAAACATAAAAGCTAAACCCTCAACCCACAACCTTTAACCCTAAACCCAAAACCCTAAGGCATGAACCCTAAACCCTAAACACTAAACCCTATAAACTAAATAATAAACTATAAACCCAAAACCCTTAGCCCTAAACCCTAAATGCTAAACATTGAGCCTTAAACCCTAAACCCCAACCCTAAACACTAAACCCTAAACCCTAAACCTTAAACCTAACAACTAAACCATAAACCTTAAACAATAAAACCTAAACAATAAACCCTAAATGTTAAACACTAAACCCTTAGCCCTAAACCCTAAATCCTATAACCTAAACCCTAAGCCCTAAACCACAAAATATAAAAAATAAACCCTTCACCCTAACCCCTAAACCATAAATCCTTAACCATAAACCTGAATCCCTAACCCCCAAACCCTAAACCCTAAAAACTAACACCTAAACACTAAACCCTCAACCAAAAACCTTAAACCCTAAACCCTAAAATTTAAGCCCTAAAACATTATCCATAAACCCTAAACCCTAAAAATTGAGCACTAAGCCCTAAACCAAGAACCCTATATCCTGATCTATAAACTATAAAACCTAAACACTAATCCCTGAGCCGTAAATCTGAAACCCTAAACCCGTGTCCATAAACCCTAAACCCTAAACACTAAACCCTTAACCCTAAACCCTAAACTCTAAATAATTAGCCCTAAATCCTTATCCCTAAGTGTTAAGCCCTAAACCCTGAGACCTAAACCCTAAACCCTGAGCCCTAAACCCTAAATCCTAAACCATAAACCCTAAACCCTTAGCCCAAAACCCTAACCCTAAAAACTAAACCAGCATAACCCTAAACCGTATACCTAAAACCCTAAACCCCTAAAATCTAAGACCTAAACCATTATCCATAAACCCTAAACCCTAAAAATTGAGCACTATGCCCTAAACCAAGTACCCTATAGCCTAATCTATAAACTATAAAACCTAAACCCTAAATCCTAAACCCTAAACCATGGTCAATAAACCCTAAACCCTAAACACTAAACACTTAAACCTAAACCCTAAACTCTAATTAATTAGTCGTAAACCCTTAGCCCTAAGTGTTAAGCCCTAAACCCTGAGAACTAAACCCTAAACCGTGAGCCCTAAACCATAAACACATAGCCCTAAAATGTAAACCCTGAGCCCTAAACCCTAAATCCTAAGCCATAAACCCTACCCTAAATCCTAAGCCATAAACCCTAAACCCTTAGCCCTAAACCCTAAACTTTAAACTCTAAATCCAGATCCCTAAACACTATACCCTAAACCCTAAACTTTAAAACATAAACCCTTAGCTCTAAATCCTAAACCTTAAAACCTAATCCATACACCCTAAATTTGAAACCTAAAACCCTATATCCTAAACCCTTAGCCCTAATCCATTAACCTTAAAAAATAAACCCCAAGACCTTAAACCTAAACACTATACCCTAAACTATTAAAACTAAATCCTAAATCCTAAACACAAAACCTAAAACCATAAACCCCTACTAAACCCTAAAACCTAAACATTAACCTTTATCTAAAAACCCTAATTACTACCCTAAACCCTAAACTATAAACCCTAAAAACTAAATCTTAAAAATCAAACACTAAACCCTGAGCCCTAAACCCTTAATTATTATCCCTAAACACTAAATATTAAACTCTAAACCCAAAACTATAAACCCTAAATCCTTAACCCTAAAACCTAAGCCATGATCCCTAAACCCTAAACCATAAACACTATACCATAAAACATAGAACATAAATCATAAACCCTAAATAATAAATCCCCTAAACCCTAAACCATAAATCCTTAATTATTATCTCTAAACCATAAACCATAAACCTTAAACCCTAAACACTAAACCATATATGCTCTACCTTAATCCCTAAACCCTAAACCCTAAACCCAAAAACAAAAACCATAAACCCCCTTGTAAACCCTAGACCCTAAAACTTAAACTCTAAACATTAACCTCGAGCCCTAAACCCTAGATAATAAACCATAAACCCTTAACTATAAACCCTAAAAACTAAATCCTAAAGACAAAACCCTAAACCCTAAGCCATAAACCCTATAGCTATAGTTCTAAATGCTTAAAAATGGTAACCCCTACACAAAAAACTATAAACCTTAAACCTAGAGTCTAAAAAAACTAAAACAAAAAAACCATAAACCCTAAATCCCTAAATAGACCCCTAAAAAATGATCCTAAACTATCAAACATAAATCATTGAAAACCCTAAATCGTTAAAACACCCTAAACCCTAAATTCTTATCCACTAAACCATTTAAAACCTAAAACATTAACCCAAAAACAAGAAACTCGAAACCTTAAACCCTTAGCAACTAAATCACATACAATAAATTCTAAAACATAACATTTAAGACCTAAACCCTAAACCCTAAAAAACTCTTAACACCTTTAATACAAAACTCATGTAAAAATAAACCCTAAACTTTAAATCCTAATCCTAATCCCTAGAAACTAAACCCTAAAACAAAAACTATAAACCCCCTAAACCCTAACCACTAGCCCTAAAACCTAAACCCTAAACTCTAATTAATTAGTGTAACCCGTAGCCCTAGTGTTAAGCCCGAAACCCTTGAGAACTCAACCCTAAACCGTGAGCCCCTAACCCATAACCACATAGCCTAAAATGTAAACCCGGGCGCCCTCACACCTAAATCCTAAGCCATAAACCTACCGTAAATCCTAAGCCATAAAGGGTGATTCGAGAATGTTAAACCCTAACCCTGAGCACTAAAACACTAAACTGGAACTCGTAAATCAGAGCCCTAAACCACTATACCATAAACCCTAAACGTTAAAACATAAACCCGGAGCGCTAAACCGAAACCGTAAACCTAAGCAGACACCCAAAGGGGAAACAGAAAACACAGAGCCGAAACCCGGAGCCCGAAGCCAGTAACCGGAAAAAAAGGAAACCCCAAGACCGGAAACAGTAAAACGATACCCGAACCGAGGAAAACGAAAGCCGACAGCCGAAAACAAAACCGAAAACCAGAAAACCCGACGAAACCCGGAAAACCGAAACATTAACCGGGAGCCGAAAAAAACCCGAAGGACTACCCTAAACCCTTAAACGATGAAACCCTAAAAAAAAAAAAATAAAAAAACGAAAGCGAAAAAATCAAACACGAAACCCGAGCACTAAACCCTTAATTAATATCCTAAACACTAAATATTAAACTCGAAACCAAAACATAAACCCTAAAGCCGTAACCCTAAAACCTAAGCCATGATCCTGAAACCGAAAACCAGAAACACGAGACCCAAAACAGAGAACAGAAAGCAGAAACCCTAAAATAAGTTACAGTCCCTAAACCCTAAACCATAAATCCTTAATTATTATCTCTAAACAAAACCTAAAACCTTAAACCTAAACATAAACATATGCTCTACCTTAATCCCTAAACCCTAAACCCACTAAACCAAAAAAAAAGAACCATAAACCCCCTTGTAAACCCTAGACCCTAAAAACTTAAACTCTAAACATTAACCTCGAGCCCTAAACCCTAGATAATAAACCATAAAACCCTTAACTATATAAACCCGAAAAACTAATCCTAAAGACAAAACCTAAACCTAAGCAATAACCCTATAGCTATAGTTCTAAAGGCTAATGGTAAACCTAAACAAAAAAACTATAAACCTTAAACCTTGAGGTCCTAAAAAAACTTAAAACCTAAACCCTAATCCCGAAACATGACCCTAAAAAATTATCCTAAACTATCAAAAATTAAAGAATAAACCTAAATCGTAAACACCCTAAACCATAAGTCTTATCCATAAACCATAAACCCTAAACCTTAACCCAAAACACTAAAACCTCTAAACCTAAACCCTTAGCACTAAACCCTAAGCCATAAACCCTATATTTATAGTTCCAACTGCTTAAATGGGTAAACCCTAAACAAAAAAAACTATTAAACCCTATAACATGAGTCCTAAAAAAATAAAACCTAAACCCTATCCCCTAATCCTAAACATAGACCTTAAAAAAATATATCCTAAACTATCAAACATAAATCATAAACCTAAATCGTAAACACCTAAACCCCTAAATTCTTATCCATAAACCATAAACCATAAACCTTAAAACCCAAGAAACCTTAAAAACCCTTTAAACCTAAACACCCTGTAGCACAAATCACATACACTAAATCTAAACATACATTTAAGAACTAAAACCTAAACCTTAAAAAATAAACCTTTTAATACTAAACCAGAAAAATAAACCCTTAACTTTAAATCCTAATCCCTAATCCCTAGAACTAAACCCTAAAAATAAAACTATAAAACCCCATAAACCCTAAACACTTAGCCCAAACTTAAAAACCTAAACACTCAGCATACGCAATACAACCCTAAAACACGCCAATAAAAACTATAAACTAAAGCTAAAATACTAACCCTGATCCCTATACCCTAACCTGAACACTGAACCCCCTAGCCCTAAAACCTAAAACCTAAACCCTGAGCCCATATAAAAACCTAAACCTTGTGCTTAAAACTAAAACCTAAACTCTAACCGTCATCTATAAACCCCTAAACCCGAAAACCAAACTCCTAAACTTTCTTGCCCCTTAACCCTAATCCTAAATACTATACCTTTATAGAAAAACATAAAAGCCAAAAAACCGGCTCAACCCAAAACCTGTAACCCTAAACCCAAAACCTAAGGCATGAACCCTAAACCCTAAACACTAAACACTATAAACTAAAAAATAAATATAAACCAAAACCCTTAGAAACCGAAACCCTAAATGCTAAACATTGAGCCGTAAACCCGAAACCCAAAACCTAAAACTAAACCCTAAACCCCTTAAGCCATAAACCATAAGAACTTGTAAACCTAACAACTAAACCATCAACCTAAACAATATTAAAACCTTAAACCATAAACCCTAAATGTAACACAAACCCCTTAGCCTTAAACCCTAAATACTAAACACTAAACCCTAAGCTCTAAACCACAACAATATAAAAAAATAAACCCTTCACCTAACCTAAAACGTAAATCCTTAACCATAAAAATGAATCCCTAAAAACCCCAACCCTAACCCTAAAAAATTAACCACCTAAACTGTAAACCCTCAATCAAAAACCTTAAACCCTAAACCCTAAACTTTAAGCCCTAAACCATTATCCATAAACCCTAAACCCCAACCCTAAACACTAAACCCTAAACCATAAACCATAAGACCTTAAACCTAAAAACTATACCATAAACATTAAACAATAAAACCTAAAACCAATAAACCCTTAAGTTAAACACTAAACCCTTTAGCACTAAACCCTAAATCCTATTAACCTAAAACCTAAAACCTGAGCCTAAACCCAAAATATAAAAAAATAACCTTCACCGTAATTCCCTAAACCATAAATCCTAAACAATAAACCTGAATCCCATTCCCCCCAAACCCTAACCCTAAAACTAACACCCTAAAACCAATAAAAACTCACAAAAAAACGTAAACCCTCAACCCTAAGACATTTTAAGCCCTTAAACCATTATCATTAAACCTAAACCCTAAAAATTGAGCACTAGCCCTTAAACCAAGTACCATAGCATGAATCTGTAAACTATAAAACCTAAAACCTAATCCCTGAAGCCGTAAATCCTAAACCCTAAACCCGGCTGGTCCATAAAACCTAACCCTAAACACTAAACCCTAACCCTAAACACTAAACTCTAAATAAATTAGTATAAACCCCTTTACCCCTATAGGTAATCCCTTAAACCCTGAGACCTAAACCCTAAACCCTGAGCCCTAGACCCTAAATCCTAAACCATAAACCCTAAACCCTTAGCCCTAAACCCTAACCCTAAAAACTAAACCCCCATAACCCTAAACCCTAAACCTAGAACCCAAAACCCAAAACCCAAAACCCCTAAAATCTAAGACCTAAACCATTATAAATAAACCCTAAACCCTAAAAATTGACACTACGCCCATAAACAAGGTCCCATAGCCTAATCTATTAAAACTATAAAAACTAAACCCTAAATCCTAACCCTAAAACATGGTCATAAAACCCTAAACCCTAAACACTAAACCCTAAACCTAAACCCTAAAAACTCTAAATAATTAGCCTAAACCCTTAGCCCTAAGTGTTAAGCCCTAAACCCTGAGACCTAAACCCTAAACTGTGAGCCCTAAACTATAAACACATAACCCTAAATGTAACCCTGAGCCCTAAACCCTAAATCCAAACCATAAACCCTAAACCCTAAACCTAAACTCTGTAACTAATCCAGATCCCTAAACATTTATACCCTAAACCCTAACTGTAAAACATAAATCCTTAGCTCTAATCCTAAACCTTAAAACCAAACCATACAACCCTAAATTTGAAACCCTAAAACCCTATATCCTAAACCCTTAGCCCTAATCCATTAACCTTTAAAAATAAACCCCAAGACCTTAACCCTAAAAAGTATACCCTAAACTATTAAAACTAAATCCTAAACCCTAAACACAAAACCTAAAACCATAAACCCCTACTAAACCCTAAAACCTAAACATTAAGCTTTATCCAAAAACCCTAAACCCTAAACTATAAACCCTAAAAACTAAATCTTAAAAATGAAAAACTAAACCCTGAACCCTAAACACTAAACATTAAACTCTAAACCCAAAACTATAAACCCTAAATCCTTAACACTAAAACCTAAGCCATGATCCGTAAACCCTAAACACTATACCCTAAAACATAAAACATAAATCATAAACCCTAAATAATAAATCCCCTAAACCCTAAACCATAAATCCTAAATTATTATCTCTAAACCATAAACCATAAACCTTAAACCCTAAGCACTAAACTATATATGCTCTACCTTAATCCCTAAACACTAAACCCTAAACCTGAAAACAAAAACCATAAACCCCCTTGTAAACCCTAAACCCTAAAACATTAACTCTAAACATTAACCCTGAGCCCTAAACCCTAGATAATAAACCATAAACCCTTAACTATAAACCCTAAAAACTAAATCCTAAAGACAAAACCCTAAACCCTAAGCCATAAACCCTATATTTATAGTTCTAAATGCTAAATGGTAAACCCTAAACAAAAAACTATAAACCCTAAACCATGAGTCCTAAAAACTAAAACCTAAACCCTAATCCCTAATCCCTAAACATAGACCCTAAAAAATATATCCTAAACTATCAAACATAAATCATAAACCCTGAATCGTAAACACCCTAAACCCTAAATTCTTATCCATAAACCATAAACCCTAAACCTTAAACCCAAAACCCTAAACCCTAAACCCTAAAAACTAAACCTTTAATACTAAACCAGAAAAAAAACCCTAAACTTTAAATCCTAATCCGTAATCCCTAGAAACTAAACATTAAAATAAAAACTATAAACCCCCTAAACCCTAAACACTTAGCCCTAAAACTTAAACACTAAACACTCATCCCTAAAACTTAAACCCTAAACACTCAGCCATAAGCAATAAACCCTAAACCCTATATCCAAATCCCTAAAACCTAAAACCTAAATCCTAAACCCTGATCCCTATACCCTAAACCATAAACACTAAACCCCTAGCCCTAAAACCTAAAACCTAAACCCTGAGCCATAAACCTTTAACCCTTAGTGCTAAAACCTAAAACCTAAACTCTAAACCCTAAACCCTAAAGTGTAAACCTTAAACACTAAATTTTAAACCCTAAACCCGAAACCCAAACTCCTAAACTCTTAATCCTTAACCCTAATCCCTAAACACTATACCTTTATCTAAAAACATAAAAGCTAAACCCTCAACCCACAACCTTTAACCCTAAACCCAAAACCGTAAGGCATGAACCGTAAACCCTATACACTAAATAATAAACGATAAACCCAAAACCCTTAGCCCTAAACCCTAAATGCTAAACATTGAGCCTTAAACCCTAAACCCCAACCCTAAACACTAAACCCTAAAACCCTAAAACCATAAACCATAAGACCTTAAACCTAAAAACTAAACCATAAACCTTAAAAAATAAAACCTAAAACAAAAAACCCTATATGTTAATACACTAAACCCTTAGCCCTAAACCATAATCTATAACCTAAAAACCTACACCCTAAACCCTGAGCCCTAAACCAACAAAAAAAAAATAAAAATAAACCCTTCACCCTAACCCCTAAACCGTAAATCCTTAACCATAAACTTGAATCCCTAACCCCAAACCCTAAACCCTAAAAAACTAACACCTAAACACTAAACCCTCAACCAAAAACCTTAACCCTAAACCCTAAACTTTAATAAGCCCTAAACCATTATCCATAAACCCTAAAACCCTAAAAATTGAGCACTAAGCCCAAACCAAGTTACCCTATAGCCTAATCAATAAATATAAAACATAACCCTAATACTTGACCCGGTAAAATCCTCTTAAACCCTAAACCCTGGTCCATAAACCCTAACCCCTAACACTAAACCCTTAACATTAAAAACCCTAAACTCTAAATAACAGACTAAACCCTGACCCATAAGTGTTAAGCCCTAAACCCTGGAGACCCTTTAAAACCCTACCCTAAAACCTAAACATTAACCTTTATCCAAAAACCCTAATTCCTAAAACCTAAACCCTAAATCTAAACCCCTAAACTATCTTAAAAATCAAACACTAAACCCTGACCCTAAACCCTTAATTCCCTTATCTAAACACTAAACATTATCTCTAAAAAAGCCAAAACTCTAACCCGAAATCCATAAACCAAAACCGAAGGCTGATCCCTAAACCCGAAACCCTAAACCGATACCGTAAACATAAAACATAAATCATAAACCCAATAATAAATCCCCTAAGCCCTAAACCATAAATCCTAAATTATTTCTCTAAACCATAAACCTTAAACCTTAAACCTAAACCTAACCATATATGCCTCTTACCTTATCCCTAAACCCTAACCCTAAACCTTCAAACAAAAACCATAAAGCCCCTGTTAACCACTAAACCCTAAACATAATCTACACATCAACCCCGAGCCCTTAACCCCTAGATAATAAACCATAAACCCTTCACTATAAACCCTAAAAACTAAATCCTAAAGACAAAACCCTAACGCCTAGGCCGTAAACCCTGTATTTATAGTTCGAAATGCTAATGGTAAACCTAAATAACCCTAAACAAAAATAATATAACCCTAAACCATGAGTCCTATAAACTAAACCCTAGACCCTAATCCTAACATAGACCCCTAAAAATAATCCTAAACTATCAAACATAATCATAAACCCCTAAATCGTAACAACCCTAAACCCTATTCTTATCCATAAACATAAACCCTAAACCTAAACCCAACCACCCAAAAACCAAAACATTACACCCTTTCACTAACTCTATAAAACCCCAACCATGGTCCAAACACTAAACATCTATACACTAATAAATAAACTATAACAACCCCCCAAAACCCTTATCCCTAAACCTAAATGCTAAAACATTGAACTAAACCCTAAAAACCCCCACCCTAACTAAACACTAAACCTAAACCCTAACCATAACCCCTAGAACCTTAACGAAAAACTAAACCCATACACCTTAACAATAACACCTCACCAACCAAAACCCCAAATGTTAAACACTAACCGTTAGACCTAAACCCTAAATCCCCTATAACCTAAGCCCTAAACCCTGAGCCCTAAACTACAAAATATAAATATAAACCCTTCACACGAACCCCTAAACCATAAATCCTTAACCATAACTTGATCCCCTAACCCCCAAAACCTAAAAAACACCCTAAACACTACACCTCACCACAACACCTTAAAACCCTAAACCCTAAACTTTAAAAACCCTAAACCATTCTCCATAACCCCTAACCCCTAAAAATTAAGCACTAAGCCCTATCCAAGTAATCCTATAGCCTGATCTATAAACTATCAAACGCTAACCCTATCCTAAGTAAGCCTTAAACCCTAACCTAAACCCTGGTCCATACCCTAACACCCTAAACACTAAACCTTAAACCCTAAACCCCTAACGCTAATAATTAGCCCTAAACCCTTACCCCTAATGTTAGCCCTAAACCCTTAGACCTAAACCTAACCCTGAGCCTAAACCCTAAATCCTAAAACCATAAACCCTAATACACCTAGCCCTAACCCTACCCTGAAAAACTAAACCGCCAATAACCCTGAAAACCCTAAAACCTAAAACCCATAAACCCTAAACCCAAAACCTAAACCCTACACCCTAACACCTCTAATACTAAACGCATTATCCATTACCCCTAAAACCCTAAAAAGGAGCACTAAGCCTAAACCAAGTACCGCTATCCTAATCTTATAAACTATAAAACCCAACCCTAACCTAAAACCCTAAACCTTGGTCGCACAAAACCCTAACCCTAAACACTAAACTAAACCCTTAAACCTAACCTAAACTCAAATAATTATAGACCTAAAAAAAACCCTTATCCCTAAGTGTTAAGCCCTAAACCCTGAGACCTAACCCTAAACTGTGAGCCTACCAATAAACACATATCCTAAAAATGTAAACCTGAGCCCTAAACCCTAAATCCTAACCATAAACCCTAAACCTAAACCCTTACCCTAACCCTAAACTTTAAATACACTCGTAAATCCGATCCTAAACCCAATACCCTAACCCTAAAAATTGAAAAACAACCCCTTATCTCTAAATCCTAAACCTTAACCCTAAACAAACCACACCCTAAATTTGAAACCTACAACCCTATATCCTAAACCCTTAGCCTTAATCCATTAACCGTAAAAAAATAACCCTAAGACCTTAACCCTAAACACTAACCCCTAAAACTATTAAAACTAATCCTAAACCTAAACACAAACCTAAAACCATTAACCCCTACTAAACCCTAAACCTAAACATTAACCTTTATTTCCAAAAACCAGACTTACTAAACCCTAAACACTAAACTATAAACCCTAAAAATAAAAATCTAAAATCAACACAAAACCTGAGCCCTCAAACCCTTAATTTTTCGTATCCCTAAACACGAAACAGTATACTTAAACCCAAAAACTATAACCCTAAATCCTTAACCCTAAAACCTAAGCCATGATCCCTAAATCCTAAACCCTAAACACTATACCCCTAAAACATAAAACATAAATCATAAACCCTAAATAATAAATCCCTAAACCCATAAACCATAAATCCTGAATTATTATCTCTAAACCATAACCATAACCTTAAGCCCTAAACACTAAACATATATGCTCTACCTTAATCCCTAAACCCTAACCCTAACCTGAAAACAAAAACCAATAAACCCCCCTTGTAAATCCTAAACCCTAAAACATAAAACTCTAAACATTAAACCCGAGCCCTAAACCCTAGATAATAACCATAAACCCTTAACTATAAACCCTAAAAACTAAATCCTAAAGACAAAAACCCTAAACATAGGCCATAAACCCTGTAGTTTTATAGTTCTAAATGCTAAATGGTAAACCTAAACAAAAAAATATAAACCCTAAACCATGAGTCCTATAAACTAAAACCTAAACCCTAATCCCTAATCCCTAAACATAGACCCTAAAAAATATATCCTAAACTATCAAACATAAATCATAAACCCTAAATCGTAAACACCCTAAACCCTAAATTCTTATCCATAAACCATAAACCCTAAACCTTAAACCCAAAACCCAAAACACAAAACCTTAAACCCTTAGCACTAAATCATATACACTAAATTCTAAACCATAACATTTAAGAACTAAAACCTAAACCCTAAAAACTAAACCTTTAATACTAAACAAAAAAAAATAAACCCTAAACTTTAAATCCTAATCCCTAATCCCAACACCCTAAACCCTAAAATAAAAATTCTAAACCTCTTAAACCCTAAACACCTAGGACTAAAACCTAAAACCTAAACCCTCAACCATGAGCCCTAAACCCTCAAACCTATACCCTGATCCCTAAAACCTTAAATCTAAACCCTAAACCCTAAACCTTGATCCGTAAATGCTAAACCCTAAACACTAAATCCCTAGCCCTAAAACCTAAATCCCTATTACTAAAACCCCGAACCCTAAACCCTAAAGACTAAGTGCATAAACCACTAAAATCTTAAAATCATAAACCATAAACCCTTAGCCATAAATCCTTAAAACTTAAACCCTAAACCCTAAGTCCTAAACCATGATCCTTAAACCCTAAACTGTAAACTGCTGAGCCCTAAACTGTAAAAGCTAAACCATAAATCATCTAAGACCCTTAAATATTAAACCATAAACTCTAAGCCCAATAAACCCTAAACCGTAAACCATAATCACTTAAACATTCACCCCTATTAGCCATAAAACATAAATCCTAATCCCTAATCCGTAGACAATAAATACTAAACCCTAAATGCTAAAAACTATAAACCATAAACCATAAACCCTAGCTCATAAGCCTTATAGCCTAAAGCATAAACCCTATGAAATTGTTAAACCCGACACACTAAAACCTAAAAATATGAAACCCTAAACCCTAAATCCCTAAACCCTAAATCGCTAAACACTAAACCCTAAATTGTGCTTTAAACACTAATAAAAAACCTAAAATATAAACCCTAAACCTTAAATCCCTAAACCATCATCCCTAAACCCCAAACCCTATAACCTAATCGCTAAAGCCTAACCCTAAACCGTAAACCCTAAACCCTAAACCTTAAATCCTAAATCTCTAAACCCTAATCCCTAAACCTTTAAACTGTAAATCATCCTAAAACATAAACCCTAAACCCTAAAAACCTAAAGCCCTAAACCCAGTAAAACCCTTAACCCTTAAACCCTAAACTTTAAACTATAAACGCACCCTAAAACATAAACCCTAAACCCTAAACCTAAAAGCCTAAACCCAGTAAAAGTCTTAAACCCTGAATCCTAAATTACCTAAACCCTAAAACGTTAAACCCTTAAACCCTAAACCTAAACCATAAATCCCTAAACCCTAAACCCTAAACCCTGATAACCATAAATCCTAAACTATAACCTTGAGACCTAAAAAATAAACTCTAAACCCTTAACCTTAAACCCTGAGCCCTAAACCCTAAAACCTAAACCCTAAACCCTAAACCCTAAACAATAAACCCTAAACACCAAACCATAAACCATAAGCCCTAAAACCTAAATCTTTAATCGTAAACCCCCTAAACCTTAATCTCTTAGAACTAAACACAAAACCTTGAATAGAAAGCCCTAAATCTGTAACCCTAAACCCATATCCGTAAATCCTAATCCTTAAACCATGAGCCCTAAACAATAAATCCTAAAACTTAAACCATGTGCACTAAACCCTAAACCCTAAACCCTTAGCCCTAAACCCTAAACATTAAACTGTAAATTGTTACCTCTTAGCCCTAAATGTTAATCTGTAATCACTACTCCCTAAACCTGTAAACCCTAAACCCTTAGCCCTAATTTGTTAACCCTAAACCGTAAACTCTAAACCCTCAACCCTAAACCTAAACCATAAACCCTAAACCGTAAACTCTAAACCCTCAACCCTAAACATAAAATATATAAAACATAAAACATAAAATATAAAGCATAAAACATTAAACATTAAACATAAGAAAATTAAACCTAAAATCTTAAGATCCTAAACCCTTAACACTAAAAGTTTAGTCTTGAAACATAAACCCTAAATTATGCCCCCTTAGCCTAAACCCTAAACCCTGAACCATGAGCCATAAACCCTAATCCTAAAAACTAAAACCATAAACCCTAAACCTTGATCCCTGATCCCTAAACCCAAAATGCTAAATCCTAAACCCTAAACCGTGAACACCCTAATCCCTAATCCCTAAACCCTAAATGCTTAACCCTAAACCCGAAACCCTAAACCCTAATCACTAAACCGTAAAACCAAAATCCTAAACTCTGATCCCTAAACTCTAAATTATAATCCATGAACCTCAAACGCTAAAGGTTAACACAATAAAACCTAAACCCTAATAAAACTCTAAACCCAAACCAAAAACCATAAACCCTAAAGCATAATCCCTAAACCAAAAAGCCAAAATTCTAATCCCTGAACCCTGAACCGTAAAACCAAAACCGTAAACCCCCTAGACCCTAAACACCTAAACCTGTAAACCCTAAACCCTAAAATCCCAAACCATGATCCCTAAACATGATCCCTAAACTATAAAACCTAAACACTAACCCCTAAACCCTAAACCGTAAATCTCTAAACCTAAACATATAAATCCCTAAACTCATAAAACCCCTAAACCCTAAACCCTAATCCCTGTGAACCCTAAACACTAAACCCAAAGCCTTAAACCATAAACCCTAAACCCTAATCCCTCATAACCCTAAACCTAAAGCCTAAACCCTAAAATTGTGCTTTTAAACCCTAAACCCTAAACCCTAAACCCTAAAGCCTTAAAGCCTAAACCGCAGACCTAAACCCTAAGAAATTGAGCCCTAAACCCTAAATTAAAATCTATGAATCCCTAAACCCTATAACCCTAAAACTAAAATCGCTAAATCCTAAACCCTAAACCATGAAAAACCTAAACCCTAAACCCTAAACCCTAAACACTTAATCCCTAAACCCTGACCCTAAACACTAAAATATAAACCCTAAACCTTGATAACTAAACCATAAAACCTAAATCATAACCCTAATCCCTAAACCCTAAACAACTTATCCTCTAAACCTCGAAACCCTAAACAGTAAAACATAAACCCTAAATGAGCCTAAATCCTAAACCCTAAGTCCCTAAATTTCCATCGTAAACCCTAATGACTAAACCCTAAACCCTTATAACCATAAACCCTTAGAGCCCTAAATTATAAACAATAAACCGTAAACCCTAAACCATGATCCCTAAGCCCTAAATCCATAAACCCTAAATTTAACCCTAAACCCTAAAACCTAAATCCTAACCTAAACCCTAAACCCTAAACTCTAAAGCGCTAAATTATAAACTGTAAATAAACCATTAATCCCTAAACCATAACCCCTAATCCTGAACCCTAAAAATTTAACGTCTTGAACCCTAAACCATAAATCCTATGAGCCCTAAATTCTAAAACCTAAACTCTAAACGCTAAATCCATAAACCCTAAACACTAAAAACTCCTAATCCCTTAACCCTAAACCCTAAATCCTGATCCCTAAACCCATTTAGTCCTAAAGCACTAGGTAACCCTAAACCGTGAGCACCTTAAACCCTAATCCCTAAACCCTGAATCCTTGAGCCCTAAACCCTTAAAACCCTAAACACTAAAACCATAAACCCTAAACCTTAATCCCTAAACCCTAAAAGTCCTAAATCCTAAACCTATACCCTAAACCTAAACCCTAACCCTAATCCTCTAAACTCTAAATGCTTAAACCTAAACCTAAACCCTGAACCCTAAACCCTAAACCCTAAACACTAAAACCTCAAATCCCTAAACCCTAAAGACTAAATCCATAAACCCTAAACCCTAACCACCATAACCATAAACCATTAACCTTAAATCCTAATGCACTTAAACCCTAAACCCTAAACCCTAAACCACTGAACCTTAAACCCTAAACTAATGAACCCTGAGCCATAAACCATTAAACCCTAAAGACTAAACCCTATACCCTGAACCCTAAACACTAAATTACATAAACCATAAACCCTAAACCCTAAATCCTATAACTTAAACCCTAAACGCTAAACCCTAAACCCTAAACCCTTAAACCCTGAACCCTAAAACCTATTAAATCTAAACCTTAAAACCTAAAGCACTTAAACCCTAAACCTAAAATTTAAATCCTAAGCTAAACCCTAAACACATGAACCCCTAAACCCTAAACCCTTAAGCCCTAACCCCTAAACCCTAAACCCTAAACTTAAATCCTAAAACATAAAACCCTAAACTCTAAACCCTAAACCCTATAAACCCAAGTCCTAAACCTTAATCCCTAAATTATAAACCCTAAACCTAAACCCTAAATCCTAAACCTAAACCATTACCCTAATCCCTCATAAAACCTAAACCATAATACCCTAAACCCTAAACGCTATAAACTATAAACATAAATGCCTAAACCCTAAACCTAAACCCTAAATGATATAAACCCTAAATCCTAAACCCTTGAGCTCCTAAACCCTATAAACCCAATAAACCCTAAACCATTAATCCTAAACCCTAAACCCTAAGCCTGCTGAACCATAATACCCTTGAGCCCTAAACCCTTAAACCCTAAAACCCTAAGACCTAAATAATAAATCCTAAACTCTAATCCCTAAACCCTAAACTGTAAACACTAAACCCTTAGTCCTAAACCATAAACCCTAAACCCTGAATCCCTAAACCCTAAACCCTAGACCCTAAACCCTAAACCTTAAACCCTAAACCCTAAATCCTAAATCCTAAGCCCTAAACCATCTAAACCTAAACCCTAAAGCCCATGAGCCCTTAAACCCTAAACCTTAAACACTAAAACCTGAGCTATAAACCCTAAGCCCTAAACCCTAAACCTAAACTTACTAAACCCTAAACCCTAAACCTTAAACCATAAACCCTAAACCCTAAACCCTTTGCCCTAAACCCTAAAGCCCCTAAACCCTAAACTCTAAACCCTAAACCCTAACCTTTAAACCCTAAACCCTAAACACTAAACCAAACTCCTTAAAGCCTAAACCCTAAACCCTAAAACCGTAAATCCCTAAAATGCTAAACAATAAACCCTGAACCCTAAACTATAACCATAAAACCTAAACCCTAAACCTAAACTCTATACCCTAAAACCCTATAACCCTAAATCCTAAACCCTAAACCTTAGCCTTTCTAAACCCTAAAACCTAAACCCTTAAACCCTAAACACTAAATCCTAAACCCTTCAATCCTAAACCCTAAACCCTAAAGCCTAAACCTTAAATCCCATAAACCCCTATCCTAAACCCTAAAACCTAAATCCTTAGCCCTAAAACTAAACCCTAATACCCAAAACCCTAACCCTTGATCCCTAAACCCTAAACCCTAAACCCAAAACCCTAAATTGTAAGCCCTAAAACCTAAACCCTAAATCCTAAACTCTAAACCTTGATCCCTAAAACCTAAACCCTAAACCCTAAACCCTAAAGCATAAAGCCTAAAATTCCTAAACCCTAAACCCTAAATCCTTAGCCCAAACCCTAA
Source organism: Taxus chinensis (assembly GCA_019776745.2). Taxonomy (NCBI): domain Eukaryota; kingdom Viridiplantae; phylum Streptophyta; class Pinopsida; order Cupressales; family Taxaceae; genus Taxus; species Taxus chinensis. The sequence continues at coordinate 241,883 of JAHRHJ020000876.1, forward strand.
ACACTAAACACTAAACATTAAACCCTTAACCCTAAACCGTAAAACCTAAACCGTAAACCCCATAAATCTTAAAGCCTAAACCCTAAACACATAAGCCCTAAACCCTAAACCCTAAACTCTAAACCCTAAACCTTAAAACCTAAACCCTAAAATCCTAAAACCTAAACACTAAACATTATCCCTAAAACCCTAAACCTTATACCTAAACTGTAAACTTAAACCCTAAACCCTAAATCCTATAAGCCCTAAGCCATAAACCCTAAACCCTAATCCCTAAACATTGATCCCTAAACCCTGAGCCCTAAATTCTTAAAACCCTAAACAGTAAACCCTAAACCCTAGCTATAACCAGTAAACCCTAAACCCTAAACCCTTAAACCCTTAAACCTAAAACCTAAAATCCTAAATCCCTAAACCCTAAACCCTTAGCCCTAAACCCTAAACACTAAGCCCTAAACCCCTAGCTCTAAACCCATAAACATTAAGACCTAAACCCTAAACCATAAAGCCCTAAACCCCTAAACCTACACCCTAAATACTGAACCTTAAACCCTAAACCTTAAGCCCTAAACCTATAAACCCTAAACTGTATTCTCTAAAAACCTGAAACCATAAACACCCTAAACCATAAACCTAAACCCTAAACCCTAAAACCCTAACGCTAAACCCTAAACCCTAAAATCCTCCACCCTATACCCATATCCCTAAATCCTAAACCCTAAAATCTTATCCCTAAAACCTAAACCCTGAGCCCTAAACCCTTTTCCTTAAACAATAAACCCTAAACCCCTAGCTCTAAACCTTAAAAAATAACACTTAAACCCTTAACCGTAAACAGTAAACCCTTAGCCCTAAACCCTAAACCTTAAAACCTAAAGCCTAAACCTTAGCGCTAACCCTAAATCTAAACCCTAAACCCTAAGCCTCTAAACCTTAAACATATAAACCTCAGTCCTAAACCCTAAACCCTAAACCTTATACTTCCTAAACCCTAAACCCTAAACCCTGAGCCCTAAACCCTAAACACCTTAATCCATAAACATTCAATCCTAAATCCTAAAACATAAACTCTAAACCTGTAAACCCCATAAATCCTAAAGCCTAAACCTAAACCTATAACCCTAAACCCTAAACCCTTAACCCTAAAAACCTAACACCTAAATCCTAAACCAATAAACCCTAAACCCTAAACCCTAAAACCCTAAAACCCTAAACCCTAAACCCTAAACCCTAAAGCCTAAACGTAAACCTAAACCTTGACCCTAAAATCTAAACCCTAAACCCTAAAGCATAAAGCCTAAAATTCCTAAACCCTAAACCCTAACCTTAAACCCTAAACATTAAACCCTAAACCCTCAAGCCCTAAACCCTAAACCTTAAAACCTAAATAAAATTAAACCATAAATCATAAAGCCTAAACCCTAAACTCTAGCCCTAAATACTAAACCATAAGTCCGTAAACCCTAAACCCTAAACCTTAGCCCTAAAACCTAAACCCTAAACCCTTAAGCCCTAACCCTAAACACTTAAACCTAAACATTCTGAGCACTAAACCCTAAAAACCACTAAACCCTAAACCCTAAACCATAAACCCTAAAGCCTAAAATCTAAATCCTTACTCCCTAAACCCTAAACCCTAAAATTCTTTTCCCTAAACACTAAACCCTAAACCCCTTGCCCTAAACCCTAAACCCTAAAGTCCTCTAAACCCTAAACCCTTAGCCCTAAATCCTAAACCCTAAATAAACCTTAAACTCTAAACCCTAAACCCTAAAATCTAAAACTAGCCTAAACCTTAAACACTAAGACCCTAAATAGTAAACCCTAAACCCTAAACCCCTAGTCCTACACCCAAAAATAACTTAAACCCTAAACCTTGAGCCCAAAATTAAACCCTAAACTATAATCCTAAACCTAAACCATAAACCCTAAACCGTAAACCTAAACCCATAGCCCTAAACCCTAAACCCTAAAACCTAACACCTAAATCCCTACACCCTAAACCCAAACCCTAAAACCTAAACCCTAAATCCTAAACCTTAAACCCTAAACCATAAACCCTAAAATCTAAACCCTAAACCGTAAACGCCTAAACCCTAAATAATAAACCACTAAACCCCTAAGCTCTAAACCATAAAAAATAACCTTAAACCCTAAACCGTCTACCCAAAACCCTGAGCCCTATATTCTTTTCCCTAAACACTAAACCCTAAACCCCTAAACCCTTAGTAAACCTAAACCCTAAACCCTAAACCTAAAGCCTAAATCCTAAACCCATTAAACATAAACCCTAAACCTAAACACCTAAACCCTAAACCCTAACCCTCTAAGTCCTAAACCTTAAACCTAAATATAAACCATAAACCCTAAACCCTTAATCCTAAGCCCTAACCCCTATACTTGAGCGATAAACCGTAAACTTGAGCCTAAACGTTATAAACCTAAACCATAAACCCTAAACCTAAACCCTAAACAGCCCTAAAAAATAAACCTAAACCCTTTTCCCTAAACCCTAAACCCTAAACCCTAAACCTAAACCCTAAACCCTAAACCCAAACCCTAAACCCTAAACCCTAAATCCTAATCCCTAAACCCTAAACCCTAAACCATAAACCCTAAATCCTAAACCCTAAAATCCCTAAACCATTTGCCCTAAATAATAAACCCTAAACCCTAAACCCTAAACAATAAACCCTAAACCTTAAACCCTAAACCCTAAACCCTAAACCCTAAACACTTAGCCCTAAACCCTAAATCCTAAACCCTAAACCCTAAACCCTAAATCTTAAACTACTAAACCCTAAAACATAAACCCTAAATCCTTGATCCCTAAACCTATAAACCCTAAACTCTAAACCCTAAACCCTAAACCCTAAACTATAAACCATAAAACCTAAAACATAATCCCTATAAAACATAAAGCCTAAACCCTAAACCTAAAAAACATAAAACCTAAACCCTTAAGATCCTAAACCCTAAACCCTAAACCTTAAAACCTAAACCCTAAACCTATGATCCCTTAAAAATAAACCCTAAACCCTTGAACCATGAGCCCTAAGCCCTAATCCTAAAACCTAAAACCATAAACCCTAAACCCTGATGCCTGATCCCTGAACCCAAAATCCTAAATCCTAAACCCTAAACCGTGGACACCCTAAACCCTAATTCCTAAACCCTAAATGCTTAGCACTAAACCCGAAACCCTAAATAGTAAAACATAAACCCTAAACCCTAAGCCCTAAACCCTAAAACCTAATCCTAAACCATGAAACCCTAAACCCTAAAACATAAACCCTAAACCCTTAAACCTAAACCCTAAACCATAAAACCTAAACCCTGAACCCTAAACCCTAAAGCCCTAAACCTATAAACCAAACCTAAACCCTAAACCCTAAACCCTAAAACCATAAACCCTAAACCCTAAACCCTAAACCCTAAACCCTAAACCATAAACCCTAAACCCTAAAACATAAACCATAAAACCTTAAACCCTAAACCCTAAACCCTAAACCCTAAAATAAACCTATAAATTAAGACCTTGAAACATAAACCCTAAACTCTAATCCCTAAACCCTAAACCCTAAACCCGGAACCATAGCCATAAACCCTAATCCTAAACCCTAAGCCCTAGACCCTAAACCTAAACCATAAACTTTGACCCCTAAACCCTAAACCCTAAACCCTAAATCCTAAGCCTTAAACCGTAAATCCTAAACCCTAAATTGTGCCTAAACCCTAAAAATGCTGAAACCCTAAACCCTAAACCCTAAATAATCATAGCTAAACCCCAAACCCTAAACGTAAAAAATAAAAACCTAAACCCTAAACCCTAAACCTTAATCCCTAAATCCTAAAACTATAATCCATAAACCTAAACTCTAAACCCTAAACCATAACAACCTAAACCCTAAGCCCTAAACCCTAAAGCCCTGTTACTAAAACCCTAAACCCTAAACCCTAAACAGTAAAACATAAACCCTAAACCTTATAAATCCTAAACCCTAAACTTAGCCCTAAATCCTAAACCCTAATCCCTAAACCCTAAACCCTAAACCATTGAATCTCGAACCCTAAAGGGTAAACCCTAAGACCTAAACCCTAAACCCTAAACCCTTACAAATCTACCCTAAAACCTAAACCATAAACCCTAAACCCTAAACCCTAAACTGTAAACCCTAAACTCATAAACCCTAGCCATAAACCATAAATCCTAAACCCTAAGCCCTAAACCCTAATCCCTAAGCCCTAAACCATAAACCTTAAACCCTAAACCCTAAACCCTAAATCCTAAACCTAAACCCTAAAACCTAAACTCTAAAAATAGAAAGCCTAAATCCTAAACCGTAAAAACTAAACATTTATCCCTAGCCATAAATCCTAAATCCTAAACCCTAATCCCTAGACACTAAACCTAAACCCTAAACCTTGAGCCATACACCCTAAACACTAAACCCTAGTCCATAATTCCTAAATCCTAAAGCCTAAACCCTAAACATTGTGCTTTAAATACTAAATAAAAAATATGAAACCCTAAACACTCATCCCTAAACACAAAACACTAAACCCTAAACGGTAACCACTAAAACCTAAACCCAAAATGCTAAACTATAAACCTTGAGCCCTATACTCTAAACCATAAACCCTAAACCCTAAACCTTAAACCGTAAACCATAAACCCCATAACTCCTAAAGCCTAAAACCTAAACCCTTAGGCCTAAATACTAAACTAGATAGCCTAAACCATAAACCCTATACCCTTCCCTAAACCTTAAACCCTAAAGTCTAAATCGTTAACCCTAAACTCTAAACCTTATACCATAAACCAAGAGCCTTAAACCCTAAAAAACACTAAAAGCTGATCTATAAACCCTAAGCCCTAAATCATAAACCCTAAGATCTTATCCCTAAACCCTAAACCCTAAACCTTAAACCATAAACCCCTATCCCTAAACCCTGATCCCTAAACCCTTTTCCCTAAACAATAAACCCTAAACCTTAAACCCTAGACTCTAAACTTGAACCCTAAACCTTGATCCATAAACCCTAAACACTAAACCCTTGCCCATAAGCCTTAAATCCTAAACCATAAACCCTAAAAAATCATTCCTAAACCAAAAACACTAAACCCTAAACCCTAAACTATAAGCCCTAAAACCTAAACCCAATATCCTAAACTCTATACCTTGAGCCCTATATTATAAAGCCTAAACCCTAAACCCTAAACCTTAAAATTCCTAAACCCTAAACCCTAAATCCTTAGCCCTCACCCTAAACACTAAATCCTAAACCTTCAATCCTAAACCCTAAACCATAAGCCCTAAACCGTAAACCCCATAAATCCTAAAGCCTAAAACCTAAATCCTTAGCCCTAAATACTAAACCCAATACCCAAAACCCTAAACACTGATCCCTAAACCCTAATCCTTAGCCCTCACCCTAAACACTAAATCCTAAACCTTCAAACCCTAAATTGTAGGCCCTAAAACCTAAACCCAAAATCCTAAACTCTAAACCTTGATCCCTAAAATCTAAACCCTAAACCCTAAACCCTAAACCCTAAACTTCCTAAACCCCTAAACCATAAACAATGATCCCTAAACCCTCAACCGTAAACGCTGAGCCCTAAACTGTAAACCATAAATCCTAAGACCTAAAATATAAAACCTAAACTCTAAGCCCCAAACCCTAAACCGTAAACCATAAACACTAAACATTTACCCCTAGCCATAAACCATAAATCCTAAACCCTAATCCCTAGACCCGAAACCTAAACCCTAAACCTTGAACCATAAACCCTAAACGCTAAACCCTAGCTCTTAAGCCTTAAAGCCTAAAGCCTAAACCGTAAGAAATTGTGCTTTAAACACTGAATTAAAAATATGAAACCCTAAACTCTAAACCCTAAAAAATCATCGCTAAACCCAAACCACTAAACCCTAAACCCTAAACTATAAGCCCTAAAACCTTGACCCAAAATCCTAAACTTTAAACCTTGAGCTCTATATTCTAAACCCTAAACCCTAAACCCTAAACCCTTTACTTCCTAAACCCTAAACCCTAAATCCTAAAACTTCAATCCTAAACTCTAAACCGTAAACCCTAAACCGTAAACCCCATAAGTCCTAAAGCCAAAACCTGAACCCTTAGCCCTAAATACTAAACCCAATACCCTAAACCCTAAACTATAAACCCTATACCATTCCCTAAACCTTAAACCCCCAGCTCTGAAACAAAAACCCTAAACTATAAATTTTAACCCCTAAAATCTAAACTTTATACCATAAACCATGAGCCCTAAACCCTAAACAAACACTAAAACCTAAGCTCTAAACCCTAAACACTAAACCCTAAAGTCTTATCGCTAAACCATAAACCCCAAGCCCTAAACCCTTTTCCATTAACACTAAACACTAAACCCTAAACCCTATACCCTAAAATAAAACCCTTTAAACCTTAAACTGTAAACCCTAAACACTAAACTGTAGCCCATAAGCTCTAAAGCCTAAATCCTGAACCCTAAACATTGTGCTTTAAACAGTAAACCCAAAATTTGAAACCCTAAAACTAAACATTGATCCCTTAACCCTAAACCCTAAACCCTAAATTGTAAGCCCTAAAACCTAAACCTAAAATCCTAATCTCTCAACCATAAGCCCTAAACCCAAATCCCTAAACCCTAAACTTCCTAAACCCTAAAACCCTAAACCCTTAAACCATACCCTAAAAACTAAATCCTAAACCTGCAATCATAAACCTTGAACCATAAAACCCAAACCATAAACCTTACAAATCGTAAAGCCTAAAAGCTAAAACCTTATCCATAAATACTAACCCAACACCCAAAACAATAAACCATAAATGTATACCCTTCGCTATACCTTAAACCCTCAGCCCTAAAACCTAAACCCTAAATCCCAAACCTTAAACACTAAATTGTTAGCCCTTAAATATAAACCTTATACCGTAAACCTTGAGCCGTAAACCCTAAACAAACACAAAAATCTAAGCTCTAAACCGTAAATCCTAAATCCTAAACCCAAAAATCATATCCATAAACCCTAAACCATAATCCGTAAACCATAAACCATAAACAATAAACCATAAACCCTAAACCCTTTACCCTAAACACTAAACCCTTAACCCCTAGCTCTAAACCCTAAACAATAAGCCCTAAACCCTAAACCGTAAACCGTAAACCCATAGCCCTAAAGCCTAAACACTTATCCCTAAAACCTAAACCCTAAATGCTAAGCACTAATGCTAAACCCTAAATTTTAAACTATAAATCATAAAACATAAACCCTAAACTCTAAAACCTAAACTGTAAACCCATTCAACCCTAAACCCTAACTACTAAACCTTAAGCCTTAAAAGCTAAATTGTAAAGCCATTAAAAGCTAAACCATTAACCTTAAGCCCTAAACAATAAAAACTGATCCCTTTATCCTAAAGCCTAAATCCTATACCCTAATCCATAAACTGTAAACCCTAAACACTAAACCTTAAATGCTAAACCATAAACCCTAAACCCTAAACCCTGAGACCTAAACCCTAAACCTGATAAACCCTTAACCCTAAGCCCCAAGCCTTAAACCCTAAACCCTTAACTGTAAGCCCCAAGCCTAAACCCTAAACCCTAAACCCTAAACCCTAAAACGTAAACCTAAACCCTAAACACCAAACCCTAAAACCACTTAAACCTTAAACACTTAAACCCTAAACCATAAATACTAAACCTTAATCCCTAAACCCTAAGTTGTAAACCCATTAAAACTTAAACCTTTATCCTTAAGCTCTAAACCATAAAAACTTAAACCTTTATCCTAAAGCCTAAACCCTATACCCTGATCCCTAAACTGTAAACACTAAAAGCTAAACCTTAAACCCTAAACCCTAAACCATAAACCCTAAACTCTAAACCCTCAACCTTAAACCCCTAGCTTTAAAATGTAAACCTTAAACCCTGAAACCTAAACCCACTAAACCCTAAAACCTAAACACCAAACCCTAAACAATAAACCCTAAAACCTAAATCCTAGATCGTAAACCCCCTAAACCATAAACCTAAACACCTAAACCTATAAAATCAATAGATAAACCCTAAATTCGTAAAACATAATCTCTTAGCCCTAAATAGAAAACCCTAAATTCGTAACCCTAAATCCATATCTATATATCCTAATCCCTAAACCGTGAGGCCTAAATGCTAAATCATAAAACTTAAACTATGAGCACTAAACCCTAAACCCTACACCCTTAGCCCTAAACCCTAAAAATTAAACTTTAAACTATAAACCCTTAGCCCTAAATGCTAATCCCTAAACCATGATCCCTAAACCCTTATCCCTAAACCCTAAACCCTAAACCTTGAGCTGTGAACCCTAAACCCTAAACACTTATCCCTAAACCCTAAACTCTAAAGCCGAAAACCTAAACACTAAACAATAAACCATAAAGCATAAACCATAAACCATAAAACATGAAAGCTAAACCCTAAAGATCCTAAACCCTTAACCCTAAACATTTAGTCTTGAACCATAAACCATCTAGTATGAGCCCTTAACCCTAAATCCTAAACCCTAAATCATGAACCATAAAGTCTAAACAATAAAAATAAAACCCTAAACCATAAAAATAAAACCCTATACCATAAACCCTAAACACTCATCCCTAAACCCAAAACATTAAACCCTAAACCCTAAACTGTAAGCCCTAAAACCTAAACATAAAATCCTAAACTTTATACCTTGAGCCCTATATTCTAAACCCTAAACCCTAAACTTCCTAAACCCTAAACAATTAGCCCTAACCCTAAACCCTAAATCCTAAACCTTCAATCCTAAACTCTAAACCCTAAACCCCATAAGTCCTAAAGCCAAAAACCTAAACCATGTTATCCAAAATGTTCCCCTTGCACATTTTGTGGCTAACTCCCTTCATTATTCCCTCCCTTGTGCCTCAGTCATAATTTATTAATTTTTACACACTCAAAACTTTCTAGAAATGGCGCCATTGGATAGATCTTTTTCTCAACTTTCCAGAAAGGTAAAAACTCCATGTATTTTTGAAGTTATGGCTCGGTGAATTTTTTGTGGGAAATTTTCCCTTGGAAGGCCCGCAGCCAGTAAGTAATATGGTTCCACGTGTCAAAGGAAGTGGCGGTGGTCGGAGGAGAACTTGGAATTTTTACCAAGTGTTTGAAAAAAATTTCAAAAGGAATATTTTGCCCCAAAGGCCTGCCGGTGAATAGGATTACGCCACGTGTCCAAGGGAAAAAATTGGAAAATTGACTAAGTGTTGGCGCCATGGAAAATTTAAAAAGGAAAGGCCCATGCCCAATCATGTTATGCCACGTGTCCTATGGCATCAGACCGGCGGAGGGTGGAGGAAAGATTGGAATTTTGGCAAAGTGTTTTGGTAAAAAGCAACGGAGAAGTTTTTGCCCTGCTCCCTCGCCGACCAGTCAAAGCAAGCCACGTGTCCCCGGGGGTCGGAGTTTCGGAGCGGGGGGGAGATTTGGATTTTTTCCAAAAGCTAAAATGAAAAGAATTTTTTTTTCCCCAACGGCCCGTGGAGAATGAAATGATGCCATGTGTCCCGGACCGGTGGAAGGCGGGGAAAATTTGGGAAATTTTCCCGAAGAAAAAGGAAGGAAATTTCAGAAGGAAAAAATGCCCCCCCTAAACGCGAGCCAATGGAAGCTTGCCACGTGTATGGTGGCAGAAAAAAATATAGGAAAGGCCTACAGGGGAAAAGGAAAGGAAAATCTTGTAACCAATGGGGTTTCACCAAGTGTCCGAATCACCTGCTGCCACGTGTCCTCAACTCATCAGCCTGGAGGGGATAAATGAATTTTTTTTCCAATGGCCAAAAGGTTGGAAAATGAAGCACAGAAGGTCTGCATCCAATCAAAGCGTGCCACATGGCATCCAGAATGGTGGAGTGTGGGGATTTTTTTGGAAATTTTTCCAAATGCAAAAAGTTGAAAATTTCAAAATTTTCACCCGCCAATATGTTTTGGCCCTGTTTTGCCCTAAAATTTCAAATGGCCATAACTTTCGATCCAGAGCTTAGTTTTTCACGTTATTTATATCAACAGAAAGCTGGTAAAATTATCTACAATATTTGAAGGTCATTTTTGTATTTTGATGGATTTTGGAGAGATAAAATTAGAAAACACCTCTGACACGTGGTTATGAACATTTCAACCACCGATTTTAATGAAGAATGGCTCTCATTCTCTTCCAGCATGGTGAAAAATTTCATGGGATAGACCTATAAGTATTCCCATGCCATTTTATTGTATTTTTGGTTGGTGGTTGAAGCTCTACCATGTTTTCCTACGTTTCTCTCTCTTAGGGTCGCTTCTTGCACTGTAAAAGCCAGATTTGGCTCATTTTTTGAAGGGTTGAATATTTTTCATGTATTGCAGGCTCCCTCTATCACTTTGAAAGTGATTTTGTGAAAAAACCAGACCTTTTCAAGGTTGCAACCTATTTTTGTCTCTCAGGTATTGTAAGGTAAGTGTTTTTTATGTTAAAAATGACAATGCAAGCTCTATGAATGAGTTTTAATCCTCTGTTTGTGTTTGATTCATTTATGACCTTCCATTATAGTTATCAGTTTGTGCATGAAGGTTTTTTGTATTTTTATGAACTATGTTAATCTGCAGAAGTAAAAAATGCTCACCACTCCTTTGGTGCATCACCTTATTAGCACTAGTTTCAGTTTTTTGCATTCCCTATCTCTGCCCCCTTTGGAATTTAGAGTAGGATTTTGAGTTTGAAATGTTTGTATAACTTGTAAGTAATAAACCTTATCAGAGGAGTTGAGGAACCAACCTCTAAACTAGAGATTCTTTTCCCATTTTATAAGTCCCATAATTGGGGAAAAGATTCAATGTTGTGTAATCATAATGGATGTCCAAAATGTGAACTAGAAGTCTGATCAACATCCAAGGGTGCTGCTGATTTGCACCAATAGTTTTGGCACGCATGGTGGGACCTTAGAGGTCTTCATCTTCATTGCAGCAGAATTGATGTGCATTTTTTGCAAGTTTCTTACTTTAAAGATCCCTAAATTACACATCTGACGACTCCAAAGAAGAAGAATATGTTGGTTTTAGCAGTGCAGACCTGAAAAATCATGAGAAGAATCACCATAAGGTCAAGAGTTGGAGAAGAAGAGGTATTGTTTGAGTATCTGCAGTTATCCCTAAGAAGAAGGTAAAGAGTGAGGATAATTCAAAGGTCTCCATCTCCACCAAACATGACTCTATCAACTCCTCCACCTCGTAGGCCTTTCATTCAATCAACAAGGGTTCTAAGGCCAATCAGAATGGCACAAAAAAACCCTATGTAAACTTAACTGGCAGCAGCACACTTTCCCTCAATGCAAAAAATCCAATCCCAGTTGCAGCATTGAATAACATTCCATACTTTACTGGAGAGAATCAAACCACTCCTGGTGATCATGTTAAGGATATTGCTAATATTTGTGTAATCCATGATATCAATGAGATGCAATTTACTATCAAATTGCTGGCATCTTTGATCAAAGGGAAAGATTTGCAATGGTTCAGGAGTCTTGCCTTAGGTTCTATTCAAAATTGGAACCAGCTATGTATAGCCCTCCACAGGTACTTTAGAGAAAAGGGATACAACTTTTACATTTTGTAATAGCTGACAACCATCAAGAGAGCACCTAATGAGTAGCTGACTAACTTCAACTTCAGGTTTCAAATGACTTGGGAGATAATTCCAGTGGCAGTAACGCCAGTGGAAGAAGGTGCTTTTCTATATTACCTTTAAGCTTTAAATTCTGATATTTATATGTTGATTCAATCCATGGGAGGCACAACTATCCCTGCTGCTTATAGCATTGCCATTAGAGCTTAAAATTGTTTGATTCCAGCTGAAAAGCTAGCTCCTAGGCCTCCAATGTCATTATTTCCAAGTTTAGAGAGTCCAAGTACTAGTCAAGTGCCTATTTTAGCTCCTATTCCCACTCCTAGAAATCAAGAATTCAAGTGAAGCTTCTACTTCATCTTCTAGTGCCTCAAATGAACTTCAAGAAGTCATGAAGCAATTGGAAAATTTAGGTAATGAGTTGGTTACACTCAAGAGGTAGCAAGCCCAAGGTTTTAGACCTTCTTTCCAACCTCAAGCTCAGCCTAACAGGTAGCCATACCAGCCTCAAAGACCACCCAATCCAGCTGTAAATAAAAATAAAGCAAGACCTCCTGCCAACAAACCATTTCAGCCCTATAATCCCAATGCTACATCTGCCTCTAAAGCAATAGTGCCAGTGCAAAACAACATAGCTCAAGAGTATGATTGGTGTTTCCCATGCAATGAACCTCATAACCAGTCTATGTGCTTCAACACGGTGCCTTAAATCAAGCATTAATGGTGACAACAACTGGTGTGGAGGGTGAAGGGAGTCAAGGAAATAACCAACAACAAGAAACATTCTAGCAACAATCAGCTCCAAATGATACCACACTTGTAAACTGGCAGGCAGAAGATTTTTGTGGCATGAATCAAACAATCTCCCAAAGTGTTACAGCCAACACAAGGTCAAAAAGGAGAAATTTGGGTGAAGAACAGCCATTGGCTCCAAGTAATCCACAACCTTCTACCACTCCACAAATTATTGGCAAACAAAATGTAGTTCCAAACATGCAAGGACTGCCTAAAACAGCTCCTAGGCCAACTCAGATGCCAGTTGTTGCTGCCCATGTGCAAGGAATGAATGTGTAGGCCAAGGGATAGTAGAGAGATGCTTCATCTCCATTCAACATCATTGATCAGATGAAGAAGACAAATGTAAACATATCAATGTGGGAATCACTATCCATCCCAGGCCAAAGAGATTTGCTACAAGCTGCCATGAAGGACTGGTCAACTTCAAATCAGCAGGTCCAAATGCAAGAGAAGGTACTCACAAATGCTGCCCAGCCTGAGGGGAATCATGGAGGACAACAAGGTAAAATGTTGAATCCCCCTCCATTCTATGTTTCATTGATCATTGGAAACCAATTAGTACACAATTACATGATTGATTCCAGGGCAAGTAGTTCAGTAATGCCCAAGCAAATAGCTGATCAGTTGGGGCTTCAATATGAAGTCATATCCAAAGGGGTAGTGCAATTGGATGGGACAGCAGTAACAACAGTAGGAGTGATTAAAAACTTGAGTCTTACTTTGCATGCATGCCCCAATGTTGTTGTTTTACAAGATGTCTCAGTAATAGATCTTCCACCACTCTTTGCCCTATGTTTGTCAAGGGATTTCATAGCCAAGATTGGAGGTTACTTATCTACTGATTGGTCACACATGTTGTTTCAGAACAAGATATGGAACTAAAGCCACAATCAGATTTGAACCTATTGCAAACTTTCACATTGAGCCTCACACTCCAAGCCAAATCAATACCAATTGTTTAGCGTTTGATCAAGAGGATTATCCAAACACTGATGAAGCTGACATAAAGGTTGGAATCATCCTCGATCTGACTCTTGATGAATGGGCAAACAAGGTGCATGCTTTTGATCCTTATCAAGAAATAGAAGAATCCGAGCTAGGAGTCTATTGCATGCATGAAGAAAATCAGCCTATCTCTAGCATCACCAAGCCAGACCACAAGGATGACAATGAGGTATGGCAGTTGTTTTTTCGATGGATCAAGGAGTAGACAAGGTGTAGGAGGGGGAGCTATGCTTGTTTCACCTCAAGGAGTTAGGTATTATTCAGCTTTTAGATTTCAGTTTGCATGTTCTAATAACACTGCTAAATATGAAGCTTTGATACAAGGATTACATTGGTCAATCAAAATAAGGATAAAGAACTTGCAAGTCTTTGGTGACAGTGAGTTGATCATCAACCAAGTTAAGGGGAAACATGCTGCCAAGAATGATCTGCTCAAGTGCTACAAAAATAGGGTGTGGGACCTCATTGAAGATTTTGAGGGCTTTGACATCAAATCCATTCCTAGAAAAGAGAATCAAGCTGCTGACAGGCTTGTAGCAGTTGGAGCAGCCTTTGATGTTGTTGAAAGCATCAAAAAATGCAAGGTACAACCAAACATCCATGTGATTGTGAGGCCTTCGGTGCTAGACAACAATGTAATTTGGCAAGTGTTTGAAAGTGATCAACAAATCATCCATTTCTTGCAAGAAGAGGCTGAGTTCTCAGCTAAAAATCAGGAAAAGTTGGAACAACAGTATGGTGACCAAGTGGTACAGCTGAGAACCAACAAACTACCAAAGGGACTTATTACTTTGGAGTCCATTTTCAATCCTAATGATCAGTTTAGGAAGGAGAAAGCAAACATCCAAGTCAAGGGAGAAGATTCAGTGTCCATCTTGGTGGAAGAAGGAAAATCACTCTGAGATTGGTAAAGTGACAACTGACAAGAAAGGTATGAGTTCACACAGCTTTGTCAAGAATTCCCTGATGTGTTTGCTTGGAGCTATGAAGATTTGAAAGGTTTCAATCCCAAGTTAGCTCAACACACCATTGAAATTGGATCCAAGTACTAAACCCATCAGGTAAAAACAAAGGCCAGTCAATCCACACATGGAACCTCTCATGAGAAAAGAATTGAATAAGTTGATAGAGTCAAGTATCATATTCCCTATCAAGCACTCTAGTTGGGTAGGCCAACTTGGTTCCAATTAGAAAGAAGAGTGGAGAAATCAAATTGTGTGTTGACTTCAGAGATCTGAATAGAGAATCTCTCAAGGATCATTAACCATTTCCTTCTATGGAGAAAATTTTGCAAGTTGTTTCCATCTCTAAGAGGTTTTCATTACTTGATGGCTATTCAGGGTACAATCAGATTATGGTGAAAGAAGAGGATCAGTTCAAGACAGCCTTTACAACCAAATGGGGAACTTATGCATACAGGAAAATGCCATTTGGGTTGTCCAACGCTAGAGCTACTTTCCAAAGGGCAATGGACATGGCGTTCAAGGATTTGATTAACAACATGGTGCTGATATATCTTGATGATATCACTATTTTTTCAAAAAATGCAGCAGACCATCTCTTTCATTTGAGACAAGTGTTCCAAAGGTGTAGAGGATTTGGAGTATCCTTGAATCCTAAAAAAGTGTATTTTTCTAGCCCATGAAGGAAATCTCCTTGGCCACATTGTCTCCAAAGAAGGATTAGCAATTGATCCAGAAAGAGTTGAAGCCATAAGAGCACTACCATTGCCAAGCCACAAGAAGGCCCTTCAAAGTTTCTTGGGGAGGATAAATTTTGTTCAGAGGTTTGTCCCAAATTTTGCAGCCCTAGTCAAGCCTATCACCAAGATGTTAAAGAAAAGCATAGCTTTCAAATGGACATCAGAAGGCAAGGAAAGTTTTGAAGCAATCAAAGAAGCCATCTCTCAAGCCCCAACTCTCATTAACCCAGATTTCTCCAAGGATTTCATCCTCTATGCATTTGGGGGTGATGATACTATTTCTGCAATTTTCGTACAGCAGAACAAAGACAATGATGAGCAGCCAATTATTTTCTTCATCCAAATCCTAGAGGACTATGAGGTGAGATATTCTTTCATTGAGAAGCATGTTCTTGCAATAATTAGGAGCTTGAAGAAATTCAAGCATCTAGTTTCAAACAACAAGGTTCAATTGCTGGTTTCTCATGTGGGAGTTAAAGACTTCCTCCTCAACAAAGACCTGAATGAAAAGAGAGTAGGTTGGATTACTCGTGTCATGGAGTATGACATTGAGATCAAAGTCACCAAGTTGGTCAGAGGAAAAGGATTGTGTGAGCAGCTGGTTTTGAATAAACACAAGGAAGCATGCAATGAGAAGGAGGTTGTTTTGGCATTGCAAGACAGCCATGAGCAAGGAAGCACTCAAGAAGAAAATGATGGTGTCCTCACTCCTTGCTGGACCCAAGACATAATACACTTCCTAAACACAGGTCTATGCCCTCCAGAGATGAACAAGACCAAAAGAAGACACTTCAGATTGCAGGCTGTCCCATATGCCCTTGTTGATGGTTTTTTGTTCAAAAGGGATGTGAATGGGGTGCTACTGAGATGCATGGTACAAATCATATTCATAGGGTGTTGGAAGAGTTCCATGGTGGATCATCTGGTGGTCATTTGGCACCAAGAGTGACAGCTCTGAAGATCATGAGGGCTGGCTATTATTGGCCCAAGATTTTCAGTGATTGTTATGCATGGATCAAGAGGTGCAAGAATTGTGCATTCTTCACGGGTAAGGAGAGGCTAGCTTCCCTTCTATTGCATCCAATTTCAGTTGACCAGCCATTCATGCAATGGGGTTTGGACTTCATTGGAGTCATTAATCCAAATTCAAGCCAAGGGCACAAATGGATTCTGACAGCAACTTATTACTTCACCAAGTGGACTGAAGCAGTAGCACTCAAGGAAGTGCAAATGAATCTAGCATCCTAGACTTCTATGAGGGAATAACAACTAGATTTGGCATACCTGCTACAATAATATCAGATAATGCATTGGCATTCATTGGGTCTAAGGTAACTGAATGGGCTATCAAGAATGGGATATACCTAAGCACTTCATCAAATTATTACCCTCAGGGTAATGGCCAAGCTGAATCTACAAACAAGAACTTGTTAAGGATCATTAGGAGGACTCTTGATGAGAATCAGAGGTCTTGGCATACTAAGTTGAAATCAGCCTTATGGGCTGATAGGATAACTCCCAAGAGATCTACAGGTAACTCTCCATTCAAGCTTGTTTATGGAAGAGAGGCAATTTTTCCCATGTCACTTGAGTTTCCAACATTGGAACTCATGAAACAGTTGGAGTTGTTAGAGTTTGAGCCCATGGAGGTTAGATATGTAGAATTGATGGAGCTCCAAGAAATCAGAAATCATGCATCCCGAGCAATGGAGAAGGATCAAGATTTGATCAAGAAGACCTTTGATAAAAGGCCAAGGATAGATCTTTTCAAGTTGGAGATCTAGTGTTGAAATGGGATGCAGAGGATAGAGCAAAACTGGGAAGGCATTCAAAATTTGATGCCATTTGGAGTGGCCCATACATGGTCACAAAGTTTAAGGACATCAATGCTTTCCAATTGGCCTTCATTGGATGGTGGAAGGACCTAGAACTACAGATTCCAGTCAATGGAATCTATCTCAAGCGTTGCTAGTTTAGAAGGGAATTTCACTACTTTGTACATATTACCGATTAGATTTTCGATTCCTCCAAGTGTGCACATTGTTTTGTTGTAGGGAAGATTGAAATTTTCCCTAAGTGCTTTGGCACAAGCTTGCTGAAAAATCTCAAGGAATGTTTTGGTCATTGCACCCAATCACTGTGCCATTTCATCTTCCTCCGGTGCACATTCTAAGGCAGTTGGGGTTCTAAACTAGAATATTTGGATAACTCCAGTGCCCAATGAGGCTGCTTCAGGAGAACTGGTTTTTACCCAGGCAGGCCCGCTGAGTCGCCAATGGGATTATGCCAAATGTCCCCGGGGGTCAGAATTTTGTGAACATGGGGAGCATTGGGAATTTTTCCCAAAGCAAGAAAGATTGAAAAGCAAAAATCATTTTCGCCCTAGGGTTCCCTCAACAAATGGAAATCTAACCACCTGTCTTCAGACTGGCAAAGCAAGTTCTGAAAAGTTGGGAATTTTTTCCCAGAAAACAAGCTTGGGCCAGGAAAAAGGTCAAGAAAAATGGCTTCTAGTCCCGCAAAGTCGCCGCAACCAGTGAGGGACATCTTGCCATGTGAATGGTGGCGACAAAATGGCCGCCAGGCAGGCCCACAAAGAATTTTGAAAGGAAAATCCAGGCAGTCGGATAAGGTGACGCCATGTGTCCGGTTCGGAAAATAGTCAGAAGTGACTTGGAACTGCAGAGCGGAAACAGTCTGGAAAATCATCTGGGTCGCCAGTGTCCTCAGGTAATCCATCTGCCCGTGATCGGAGGATTTTTGGAAAACTTTCCACTGGGCCAAAATGGGAAAAGGGAAGCAGTGAAGACGCGGATAGCCACGACCAATAGCCAATCAAATGCCACGTGTCATACCAAGGAATGCCCATGGAGGATCGGAGATTTTTTGGGAAAATGGGATTCCCAAATGCAAAAAGGTGACGGAAAATTTCAAATTTTCAGACCCGGAGACCAACCCGTTTTGGCCCTGTTTTGCCCTAAATTTTCAAATGACCATAACTTTCAATCCAGGGCTTAGTTTTTCAGCGTTTTTTATATCAATAGGAAATCTGGTGAAATTATCTGCATCATTCTTAGGCTCAATTTTTATATTTTGATGGATTTTGGAGAGAGAAAATTGGAAAACACCTCTGGCACGTGGATATCAAAACAAATGACATTTCAACCACCATTTTTAATGAAGAATGGCTCGCATTCTCTCCTAGCACGGTGAAAAATGTTAGGGAATGGACCTTTAAGGATGCCCATGTTGTTTTATTACATTTTGGTAAGTGGTTGAAGATCCTCTCATGTTTTGATCCACATTTCTCGGATTTGGGCTCGTTTTTATGCATTGTAAAAGCCTTAGAGATTGGCTCATTTTTGAAAGGGTTGGACAATTTTTATGTTTTGCAGGCTCCCTCTTGGTGCACCCTGGAAAGTGATTTTTGTGGAAATGACTAGACCTCTTTCAATGACTGCAACATATTTTCTACGACCAAATTGATGTAATGCATCGTAATATTTTCCAAATTGAAAAATCACAATGCAATGCTCTATGAATGGGTTTCAGGTCCTCTTCATATGTTTAATGCATTGATTTACCCATGATCCTTCATTACATTTCACAGTTTTTGTATGATTTTTGTTGCATTTCTATCGATTTGTGTCAATTTGTAAAAGCCAAAAATGGCTCACCACTCCTTTGGTGCATCACCTTATTAGAATTAGTTTTAGTTTCTTTTGCATTCTCTATCTCACCCCTTGGAATTTAGAGTAAGATTTTGAGTTTAAAACCTCTCCAAAACTTAACAAGTAATATACCTAATCAGATAATTTGAGGAACCATCCTCTAACCTGGAGATTATTTTCCCATTTTTATAAGTCCCACACTTGGGGAAAAGATTCAATGTTGTGTAATCACACTGAATATCCAAAATTGTCAAACTAGAAATATGATCAACATCCAGGGTATGTTTTGATTTGCAATAATAGTTTTGGCATTTGTAGGGTGGGACCAGAAGAGGTCTCCATCTTCCTTTCGGTGCAAACAAATCTTTATGTGCATTTGTTGCAACCCCTGTTTCTTGCTTAAAAGAGCCCTAAATTGCACATCTGTAGTTGACTCCAAGGAAGAAGAATCAGCTGGTTTTAGTAGTGCAAACCTGAAAACTCATGAGAAGAATCCTCACCACAAGGTCAAGAGTTGGAGAAGAAGAGGTGTTGTTTGATTATCTGCAATTATCTCCAAGAAGAATCAAAGAGGGAGGAGAATTCAAAGGTCTCCATCTCCACCAAACAGGAACTCTATCAACTCCTCCACCTGGTAGGCCTTTCATCCAATCAACGAGGGTTCTAAGGCCAATCAGAATGGCACAACACAACCCATATGTCAATTTCACGGGCAGCAGCCCACTTTCTCTCAATGCACAAAATCCAATCCTAGTTGCATCATTGAAGAACATTCCATACTTTACTATGAGAGAATCAGACCACTCCTGGTGATCATGTCAAAGATATTGCTAATATTTGTGCAATCCATGAGATTAATGAGATGCAAGTTGGACTGTCAAATTCACTAGGCATCTTCATTCAAAGGGAAGGCTTTGCAATGGTTCAGGAGTCTTGCCTCAGGTTCTATCCAAAATTGGAACCAACTATGTATAGCCCTCCATGACTAGTTTGGAGAAAAGGGAGATAACTTGTCCCTTTTGGAAGCAGTTGACAACCATCAAGAGAGCTCCCAATGAGCAGCTGACTGACTTTAACTTCATGTTTCAAAGGACTTGGGAGAGGATTCCAATTGGCAGTAAGGCCAATAGCAGAAGGTGCATTTCTATATTACCTTAAAGCTTTAAATTCTGATATTTCTATGTTGATTCAATCCATGGGAGGCATAAACTATCCCTGCTGCTTATAGCATTGCCATTAGAGCTGAAAATTGTTTGATTCAAGCTGGCAAGCTAGCTCCTAGGCCTCCAATGCCATTGTATCCAAGTTTAGAGGGAATCCAAGCACTAGTCAAGTGCCTATTTTAGCTCCTATTCCCACTCCTAGAAATCAGAATTCAAGTGAAGCTTCTACTTCATCTTCTAGTGCCTCAAATGAACTTCAAGAAGTCATGAAGCAATTGGAAAATTTAGGGAATGAGTTGGTTACACTCAAGAGGTAGCAAGCCCAAGGTTTTAGACCTTCTTTCCAACCTCAATCCAGCCTAACAGGTAGCCATACATCAGCCTCAAAGACCACCCAATCAAGCTGTAAATCAAAATCAAGCAAGACCCCCTGCCAACAAACCATTTTAGCCCTATAATCCCAATGCTACATCTACCTCTAAAGCAATAGTTCCAGTGTAAAACAACATAGCTCAAGAGTATGATTGGTGTTTCCCATGAAATGAACCTCACAACTAGTCTATGTGCTTCAATAGGTGCCTTAAATCAATCATTAATGGTGACAACAATTAGTGTGGAGGGTGAAGGGAGTGAAGGAAATAACCAACAACAAGAAACATCCCAGCAACAATCAGCTCCAAATGATACCACACTTGTAAACTGGCAGGAAGAAGATTTTTGTGGCATGAATCAAACTCTTTCTCCCAAAGTGTTGCAAGCCAACACAAGGTCAAAAAGAAGAAATTTGGGTGAAGAACAGCCATTGGCTCCAAGTAATCCACAACCTTCTACCACTCCACAAATTATTGGCAAACAAAATTAGTTCCAAACACGCAAGGACTACCTAAGGACAGCTCCTAGGCCAACTCAGATGCCAGTTGTTGCTGCCCATGTGCAAGAAATGAATATGTCAGGCCAAGGGACAGTAGAGAAATGCTTCATCTCCATTCAACATCATTGATCAAATGAAGAAGAAAAATGTAAACATATCAATGTGGGAATCACTATCCATCCTAGGCCAAAGAGATTTACTACAAGCTGCCATGAAGGACTGGTCAACTTCAAATCAGTAGGTCCAAATGCAAGAGAAGGTTCTCACAAATGTTGCCCAGCCTGCAGGAATCATGGAGGACACCAAGTAAAATGTTGAAAGCCCCCTCCATTTTATGTTTCATTGATCATTGGAAACCAATTAGTACACAACTGCATGATTGATTCTAGGGCAAGTAGTTCAGTAATGCCCAAGAAAATAGCTGATCAGTTGGGGCTTCAATATGAATTCATATCTCAAAAGGGGTAGTGTAATTGGATGGGAGCATTAGTAACAATATAGGAGTGATTAAAAACTTGAGCCTCACTTTACATGCATGCCCCAATGTTGTTGTTTTACAAGATGTCTCGGTAATAGACCTTCCACCACTCTTTGCCCTATGTTTGTCAAGGGATTTCACAGCTAAGATTGGAGGGTACTTATCTACTAATTGGTCACACATGTTGTTCAGAACAAGATATGGAACTAAAGCCACAATCAGATCTGATCCTATTGCAAAATTTCACATTGAGCCTCACACTCCAAGCCAAATCAATACCAATTGTTCAGCGTTTGATCAAGAGGATTATCCAAGCACTGATGAATTGATACCAAGTTGGAAGCATCCCAGATTTGACACTTGATGAATGGGCAAACAAGGTGCATGCTTTTGATCCTTATCAAGTAATAGAAGAATCTGAGCTAGGAGTCTATTGCATGCATGAAGAAAATCAGCCTATTCCTTAGCATCACCAAACCTAGACCACAAGGATGACAATGAGGTATGGTAGTTGTTCTTTGATGGTTCAAGGAGTAGACAAGGTGCAGGAGGGGGAGCTATGCTTATTTCACCTCAAGGAGTTAGGTATTATTCAGCTTTTAGATTTCAGTTTGCATGTTCTAATAACACTGCTGAATATGAAGCTTTAATACAAGGATTACATTGGTCAATCAAAAGAAGGATAAAGAACTTGCAAGTTTTTGGTGACAGTGAATTAATCATCAACCAAGTTAAGGGGTAGCATGCTGCCAAGAATGATCTACTCAAGTGCTACAAAAATAGGGTGTGGGACCTCATTGAATATTTTGAGGGCTTTGGCATCAAATCCATTCCTAGAAGGTAGAAGAATGAAGCTGCTGATAGGCTTGCAGCAGTTGGAGCAGCCTTTGATGTAATTGAAAGCATCCAAAAAGACAAGGTACAGCCAAACATCCATGTGATTGTAAGGCCTTTAGTGCCAGAGAATAATGTAAGTTGGCAAGTGTTTGAAAATGATCAACAAATCATCCATTTCTTGCAAGAAGAGGCTGAGTTCTCAGCTAAAAATCAGGAAAAGTTGGAACAGTAGTATGGTGACCAAGTGGTACAGCTGAGAACCAACAAACTACCAAAGGGACTTATTACTTTGGAGTCCATTTTCAATCCTAATGATCAGTTTAGGAAGGAGAAAGAAAACATCCAAGTCAAGGGAGAAGATTCAGTGTCCATCTTGGTGGAAGAAGGAAAATCACTCCAGATTGGTAAAGTGACAACTGAGCAAGAAAGGTATGGGTTCATACAACTTTGTCAAGAATTCCCTGATGTGTTTGCTTGGAGCTATGAAGATTTGAAAGGTTTCAATCCCGAGTTAGCTCAACACACTATTGAATTGGATCCAAGTACTAAGCCCATCAGGATAAAAACAAAGGCTAGTCAATCCACACATGGAGCCTCTCATGAGAAAATAATTGAATAAGTTGATAGAGTCAAGTATCATATTCCCTATCAAGCACTCTAGTTGGGTGGCCAACTTGGTTCCAGTTAGAAAGAAGAGTGGAGAAATCAGATTGTGTGTTGACTTCAGAGATTTGAATAGAGCATCTCTCAAGGATCATTATCCACTTCCTTCTATGGAGAAAATTTTGCAAATATTTGTTGGCTCTGAGAGATTTTCATTACTTGATGGCTATTCAGGGTACAATCAAATTATGGTGAAAAAAGAAGATCAGTTAAATACAACCTTTACAACCAAATGGGGAACTTATGCATACAGGAAAATGCCATTTGGGTTATCCAACGTTGGAGCTACTTTCCAAAGAGCAATGGACATGGCGTTCAAGGATTTGATTAACATCATGGTGCTGGTATATCTTGATGATATCACTATTTTTTCAAAAACTACAGCAGACCATCTCTTTCATTTGAGACAAGTGTTCCAAAGGTGTAGAAGATTTGGAGTATCTTTGAATCCTAAAAAAGTGTATTTTTCTATCCCATGAAGGAAAGCTCCTTGGCCACATTGTCTCCAAAGAAGGATTAGCAATTGATCCAGAAAGAGTTGAAGCCATAAGAGCACTACCATTGCCAAGCCACAAGAAGGCCCTTCAAAGTTTCTTGGGGAGAATAAATTTTGTTCAGAGGTTTGTCCCAAATTTTGCAGCCCTAGTCAAGCCTATCACCAAGATGTTAAAGAAAAGCATAGCTTTCAAATGGACAAAAGAAGGCAATGAAAGTTTTGAAGCAATCAAAGAATCCATCTCTCAAGCCCCAACTCTCATTAACCCAGATTTCTGCAAGGATTTCATCCTCTATGCATTTGGGGGTGATGATACTATTTCTAAAAATTTTGTACAGGCGAACAAAAACAATGATGAGTATCCAATTACTTTCTTCAGCCAAATCCTGGAGGACTATGAGGTGAGATATTCTTTCATTGAGAAGCATGTTCTTGTAGTAATCAGGAGCTTAAAGAAATTCAAGCATCTAGTTTATAACAACAAGGTTCAATTGTTGGTTTCTCATGTGGGAGTTAAAGACTTCCTCCTCAAAAAAGACCTGAATGAAAAGAGAGCAGGTTGGATTACTCGTGTCATGGAGTATGACATTGAGATCAAAGTCACCAAGTTGGTCAGAGGAAAAGGATTGTGTGAGCAGCTAATGGTTTGAATAAACACAAGGAAGCATGCAATGAGAAGGAGGTTGTTTTGGCGTTGCAAGACAGCCATGAGCAAGGAAGAACTCAAGAAGAAAATGATGGTGTCCTCACTCCTTGCTGGACCCAAGACATAATGCACTTCCTAAACATAGGTCTATGCCCTCCAGAGATGAACAAGACCAAAAGAAGACACTTCAGATTGCAGGCTGTCCCATATGCCCTTGTTGATGGTTTTTTGTTCAAAAGGGATGTGAATGGAGTGTTGCTGAGATGCATTGGTACAAATCAAATTCATAGGGTGTTGGAAGAGTTCCATGATGGACCAGCTGGTGGTCATTTTACACCAAGAGTGACAGCTCTGAAGATCATGAGGGCTAGCTATTATTGGCCCAAGATTTTCAGTGATTGTTATGCATGGATCAAGAGGTGCAAGAATTGTGCATTCTTCATAGGTAAGGAGAGGCTAGCTGCCCTTCCATTGCATCCAATTTCAGTTGACCAGCCATTCATGCAATGGGGTTTGGACTTCATTGGAGTCATTAATCCCAATTCAAGCCAAGGGCACAAATGGATTTTAACAGCAACTGATTACTTCACCAAGTGGACTGAAGCAGTAGCACTCAAGGAAGTGAATGAATCTAGCATCCTAGACTTCTATGAGGGAATAGTAACTAGATTTGGCATACCTGCTACAATAATATCAAATAATGCATTGGCATTCATTGGGTCCAAGGTAACTGAATGGGCTGTCAAGAATGGGATCTACCTAAGTACTTCATCAAACTATTACCCTCAAGGTAATGGCCAAGCTGAATCTACAAATAAGAACTTGTTGAGGATCATTAGGAGGACTCTTGATGAAAATCAGAGGTCTTGGCATACTAAATTTAAATCAGCCTTATGGGCTGATAGGATAACTCCCAAGAGATCTACAGGTAACTCTCCATTCAAGCTTGTTTATGGAAGAGAGGTAATTTTGCCCATGTCACTTGAGTTGCCAACATTGGAACTCATGAAAGAGTTGGATTTATTGGAGTTTGGAGCCCATGGAGGTTAGATATGTAGAATTGATGGAGCTCCAAGAAATCAGAAATTAAGCATCTTGAGCAATGGAGAAGGATTAAGCTTTGATAAAGAAGACCTTTGATAAGAAGGCCAAGGATAGATCTTTCCAAGTTGGAGATCTAGTGTTAAAATGCGATGCAGACAGATAAAAACAGGGAAGGCATTCAAAATTTGATGTCATTTGGAGTGGCCCATACATGGTCACAAAGTGTAAGGATAGCAATGCTTTCCAATTGTCTTCATTGGATGGCAAAGAACTACAGATTCCAGTCAAAGGAATCCATCTAAAGCATTGCTACTAAAGGGAATTCTCCACCTTTTACATATTATCTTAGGTTTTCATTCCTCCAATTGCTTATGCACATTGTTTTTCTATAGATTAGTTTGTTTTCCCTAAGTGCTTTGGCACAAGCTTGTTATTCCTGGAAATGTGTTTGCAGGCCTTGCTCCATCAGGTGATGTTCCACCCTCCATCATCCTCCTTGTAGTGTTATAATTAGTTGGGGTACCAAGCAGAGAATTTAATGACTCCATGGCTAATGGATTGCTTCAAGCAACTGGTAACTTCATCCAGCAGGTAGATGACCCCTCTGAGTCGCCAAAATTGTTATCCAAAATGTTCCCCTTGCTCATTTTGTGGCTAACTCCCTTCATTCTTCCCTCCCTTGTGCCTCATTCATAATTTTTCAATTTTTACAGCACTCAAAACTTTCTAGAAATGGTGCCATTGGATATATATTTTTCTCAGCTTTCCAGAAAGGTAAAGTTTTCCTCCTAACTCCATGTATTTTTTAAGTTATGGCTCGGTGGATTTTTTGTGGGAAATTTTCCCCTGGAAGGCCCCTAGCCAGTAATATGCTGCCACAAGTCAAAGGAAGTGGCGGGGGTCAGAGGAAAACTTAGAATTTTTACCAAGTGTTTAGAAAAGTTTTCAAAAGGAATATTTTGCCCCAAAGGCCTGCCGGTGAATAGGATTACGCCACGTGTCCAAGGGAAAAAATTGGAAAATTGACTAAGTGTTGGCGCCATGGAAAATTTAAAAAGGAAAGGCCCATGCCCAATCATGTTATGCCACGTGTCCTATGGCATCAGACCGGCGGAGGGTGGAGGAAAGATTGGAATTTTGGCAAAGTGTTTTGGTAAAAAGCAACGGAGAAGTTTTTGCCCTGCTCCCTCGCCGACCAGTCAAAGCAAGCCACGTGTCCCCGGGGGTCGGAGTTTCAGAGCGGGGGGGAGATTTGGATTTTTTCCAAAAGCTAAAATGAAAAGAATTTTTTTTTCCCCAACGGCCTGTGGAGAATGAAATGATGCCATGTGTCCCGGACCGGTGGAAGGCGGGGAAAATTTGGGAAATTTTCCCGAAGAAAAAGGAAGGAAATTTCAAAAGGAAAAAATGCCCCCCCCTAAACACGAGCCAATGGAAGCTTGCCACGTGTATGGTGGCAGAAAAAAATATAGGAAAGGCCTACAGGGGAAAAGGAAAGGAAAATCTTGTAACCAATGGGGTTTCACCAAGTGTCCGAATCACCTGCTGCCACGTGTCCTCAACTCATCAGCCTGGAGGGGATAAATGAATTTTTTTTCCAATGGCCAAAAGGTTAGAAAATGAAGCACAGAAGGTCTGCATCCAATCAAAGCGTGCCACATGGCATCCAGAATGGTGGAGTGTGGGGATTTTTTTGGAAATTTTTCCAAATGCAAAAAGTTGAAAATTTCAAAATTTTCACCCGCCAATATGTTTTGGCCCTGTTTTGCCCTAAAATTTCAAATGGCCATAACTTTCGATCCAGAGCTTAGTTTTTCACGTTATTTATATCAACAGAAAGCTGGTAAAATTATCTACAATATTTGAAGGTCATTTTTGTATTTTGATGGATTTTGGAGAGATAAAATTAGAAAACACCTCTGACACGTGGTCATGAACAAAAATGACATTTCAACCACCGATTTTAATGAAGAATGGCTCTCATTCTCTTCCAGCATGGTGAAAAATTTCATGGGATAGACCTATAAGGATTCCCATGCCATTTTATTACATTTTTGGTTGGTGGTTGAAGCTCTACCATGTTTTCCTACGTTTCTCTCTCCTAGGGTCGCTTCTTGCACTGTAAAAGCCAGATTTGGCTCATTTTTCAAAGGGTTGAATATTTTTCATGTATTGCAGGCTCCCTCTATCACTTTGAAAGTGATTTTGTGAAAAAACCAGACCTTTTCAAGGACTGCAACCTGTTTTGTCTCTTTCAGGTGTTGTAAGGTAAGTGTTTTTTATGTTAAAAATGACAATGCAAGCTCTGTGAATGAGTTTTAATCCTCTGCTTTGTTGTTTGATTCATTTATGACCTTTCATTATAGTTATCAGTTTGTGCATGAAGGTTTTGTTGCATTTTTATGAACTATGTCAATCTGTAGAAGTAAAAAAAATGCTCACCACTCCTTTGGTTTATCACCTTATTAGCACTAGTTTCAATTTTTTTGCATTCCCTACCTCTGCCCCCTTTGGAATTTATAGTAGGATTTTTGAGTTTGAAATGTTTGTATAACTTGTAAGTAATAAACCTTATCAGAGGAGTTGAGGAACCAACCTCTAAACTAGAGATTCTTTTCCCATTTTATAAGTCCCATAATTGGGGAAAAGATTCAATGTTGTGTAATCATAATGGATGTCCAAAATGTCAAACTAGAAGTCTGATCAACATCCAGGGGTGCTGCTGATTTGCACAACAATAGTTTTGGCACTAAATGGTGGGTGGGACCTTAGAGGTCTTCATCTTCATTGCAGCAGAATTGATGTGCATTTTTTGCAAGTAAACCCCATTACTTTAAAGATCCCTAAATTGCACATCTGACGACTCCAAAGAAGAAGAATATGTTGGTTTTAGCAGTGCAGACCTGAAAAATCATGAGAAGAATCACCATAAGCACTCAAGAGTCTGGAGAACCTTAGAGGTATTGTTTGAGTATCTACAGTTATCCCTAAGAAGAAGGTAAAGAGTGAGGATAATTCAAAGGTCTCCATCTCCACCAAACATGACTCTATCAACTCCTCCACCTCGTAGGCCTTTCATTCAATCAACTAAAGGGTTCTAAGGCCAATCAGAATGGCACAAAAAAACCCCTATGTAAACTTAACCCTAGCACCTACACCTTTCCCTCAATGCAAAAAATCCAATCCCAGTTGCAGCATTGAATAACATTCCTATACTTTACTGGAGAGAATCAAACCACTCCTGGTGATCCTAATATTTTCCTGATACCCTAAAGTATTAAAAACTATGACCCTAAACAATAATTGCTATCAAATTGCTGGGCATCTTTGATCAAAGGGAAAGACTAAACCCTCAAAGTCTTGCCTTAGGTTCTATTCAAAATTGGAACCAGCTATGTAAGCCCTAAACAGGTACTTTAGAGAAAAGGGACCCAACTTTTACATTTTGTAATAGCTGACAACCATCAAGAGAGCACCTAAAGTAGCTAAACTAAACCTTAAACTTCAGGTTTCAAATGACTTGGGAGATAATTCCAGTGGCAGTAAACCAGTGGAAGAAGGTGCTTTTCTATATTACCTTTAAGCTTTAAATTCTGAATTTATATGTTGATTCAATCCATGGGAGGCACAACTATCCCTGCTGCTTATAACATTGCCATTAGAGCTTAAAATTGTTTGATCCCTAAAGCTGAAAAGCTAAATCCTAATTTGGCCTCCAATGTCATTATTTCCAAGTTTAGAGAGCCCTAAATACTAGTCAAGCCTATTTTAGCCCCTATTCCCCTCCAAGAAATCAGAAATCTTAGACCCTGAAAACTAAACCATAAACGATACAAAGCTAAACCCTAAACCATGAGGCCTAAATGCTAAATCATAAAACTTAAATTATGAGCACTAAACCCTAAACCCTAAACCCTTAGCCATAAACCCTAAAAATTAAACTATAAACTATAAACCCTTAGCCCTAAAATGCTAATCCCTAAACCCTAAACCCTAAACCCTAAACACTGAGCCCTAAACCCTAAACCCTAAACACTTATCCCTAAACCCTAAAATCTAAAGCTAAACTCTAAACCCTAAACCATAAACCATAAACCATAAAACCTAAACCCTAAGGATTCTAAACCCTTAAACCCTAAACCATTTAACCCTTTTTGAACCATAAACCATCTAGTATGAGCCCTTAACCCTAAACCCTAAACCCTAAACACTGAGCCATAAACCATAAACCATAAAAATAAAACCCTAAACCATAAACCCTAAACTTTAAACCCTGAACCCTCATCCCTGAACCTAAAATTTTATATCCTAAACCCTAAACCATGAACACCCTAAACCTGAAACCATAAATAGTAAAACATTAAACCCTAAACAATAATCCCTAATCCCTAAAACCTAAATCCTAAACCATAAATCCCTAAACGATAAACCATAATCCCTGAACCTCGAAACCTAAAAAACCTAAACCTTAAACCCTAAACCTTAAACCCAAAATTTTAAACCCTAAACCCTAAACTGTAAACCCCCTAAACCCTCAACCCTAAACCCTAAACCCATATACCTTGACCCCTAAACCCTAAACTAAACCTTAATCCCTAAACCATAAACCCTAAACCATGATCCCTAAACCCTCATTCCTAAACCCTAAACCTTAAACTCTAAAGTCCTAAACCCTAAACTCTAACCCCTAACCCCTAAACCCTAAACATGAAACCCTAAACCATGAGCACTAAGTGCTAAACCATAAACACTAGATCATAAATCCTAAAATCCCTAAACCTTCTAAATACTTAAACCATAAACCCTAAATCCTGTAAACCCTAGCCATAAACCCTAAACCCTAAACCCTAAACTGTAATCCTAAACTCTTATCCCTAAACCCTAAACCTTAAAACCTAAACCCTAAAACCTTGGCCATAAACCCTAAAACCTAAACCTTTAACCCCCCTAAACCCTAAACCTTAAGCCCTAAACCCTAAACCCTAAACCCTGAGCCCTAAACCCTTTTCCCTAAACAATAAACCCTAAACCCATAAAGCTATAAACCCTAAAAAATAACACTTAAACCCTAAACCGTAAACCCTAAACCCTAAACCCATAAAAGCTAAGCATAAACCCTAAACTTTAAACTATAAATCATAAAACATAAACCCGAAACTCTAAAACCTAAAATATAAACCCAGTCAGTCCTAAACCCTAAACCCTAAATTATAAACCTATTAAAACCTAAACCCTTAAACCTAAAGCCTAAACCCTATACCTTGATTCATAAACCCTAAACCCTTAATAAAACCCTAAACCCTAAATCTAAACCCTAAAACTTAAATCCTTAACATAAACCCTAAACCCTAAAACCTAAACCCTAAACCCTAAACCCTAAACCCTAAACCCTAAACCCTAATCCCTAAACCCTAAACCCTAAACCTATAAACCCTTAAACACCAAACCCTAAACCATAAGCCCTAAACCCTAAATCCTTAGTTATAAACCCCCTAAACCTTATCTCTTAAACCCTAAACACGTAAACCTTGAATAGAAAGCCCTAAATCCGTAACCCTAACCCATAATCCATCAATCCTAATCCCTAAACCATGAACCCTAAACAATAAATCCTAAAACTTAAACCATGAGCCCTAAACCCTAAACCCTAAACCCTAAGCCCTAAACCCTAAACCATTAAACTATAAACTATAACCCCTTAGCCCTAAACGCTAATCTCTAAACCCTAAACCCTAAACCTGTAGACCATAAACCTAAGCCTAAACCCTAAAACCCTAAACCCTAAACCCTAAAAACTGTAGTCCTAAACCATAAACCCTAAACACTAAACCATAAACCCTAACACATAAAACCATAAAACATAAACCCTAAATTAAATCCTCCAAACCATAAAACCTAAACCCTTAAGATCCTAAACCCTTAACCCTAAAAATTTAAACCCTTAAACCATAAACCCTAAAATTATGAGCCCTTAACCCTAAACCCTAAACCCTTGAACCCATGAGCCATAAACCCTAATCCTAAAAACTAAAACCATAAACCCTAAACCTTGATCTTTGAACCATGAACCCAAAATTCTAAATCCTAAACCCTAAACTGTGAACACCCTAAACCCTATTCGCCTAAACCCTAAACCCTAAGCCCTAAACCCTAAACCCTAAACCAGTAAACATAAACCCTAAACCCTAATCACTAAAACCTAAAACCTAAATCCTAAACTCTGATCCCTAAACCCTAAAACATAATCCCTAAACTTCACTAAACCCTAAACTCTAAACCCATGAGCCCTTAACCCTAAACCCTAAACCCTAAACCCTATGCCCTAAACCCTAAACCTTAAAAACTAAACCCTGAACCTAAACTCTAAACCCTAAACCCTAAACCCTAAACCCTAAACCCTAAATCCTAAACCTTAAACCCTAAACCCTAAACCTAAACCAAAATCCCTAAACCCTAAACCTAAACCCTGAGCCCTAAACCCTAAACCCTAAACCTAAACCTAAAACTAAAGCCCTAAACCCTAAACCCCTAAACCCTAAACCCTAAACCATAAATCCACTAAAATTTAACCTAGCCATAAACCATAAACCCTAAACCCTAATCCCTAAAATAAACCTAAACCCTAAACCTTAAACCCTAAACCACTAAACCCTAAACCCTAAGCCTAAACCCTAAACCCTAAACCCTAAACCCTAAAACATAAAAATTGAAGTGCAATACCCTAAACCTTAAACCCTAAAATACTAAACCCTAAACCCTAAAACCCTAAACCCTAAACACTAACCCCAAACCCTAAACTAAACCTAAACCCTAAAACCTAAATCCTAAACACTAAACCCTAAACCCTAAACCCTGAGCTTGAAACCCTAAACCCTAAACCCTAAACCCTAAACCCTTAAACCCTAAACCCTAAACCCTAAATCCTAAACCTAAACCCTAAATATTCTAAACCCTAAACCATAAACCCTAAACCCATAAGTCCTAAACCTAAACCTAAACCCTAAAGCCCTAAATCCTAAACCTAAACCATAAACCCTAAACCCTATAAACCCTAACCCTAAATCCCTAAACCCTAAACCCTTAGCCCTAAAACCTAAACCCTAAACTATAAAAACCCTAAACCCTAAACCCTAAACCTAAACCATAAACCCTTAGCCCTAAACCCTAAAACTAAACCCTAAACCTAAACATCTAAACCCTAAATCCCTAAACCCTAAAGTCTATATCCTAAACCATAAAGCCCTAAACCCTAAACCTTTGCAAACACTAAATATGTAAACTAAAACCTAAACCCTAAACCTAAACAATAAACCCTAAACCCTAAACCAAAGTTAAACCTTAAACCTAAACCCTAAAATAAACCCTGAGCCACTAAATCCTAAACTAGTAAAACCTAAACCCTAAACCCTAAATTGATTTACCCAAAAGTCCCCTAAACCCTAAACTCTAAACCTAAGATATAAAACCTAAACACTAAAACCCTAAATCCCTGAAAACCCTTAAACCGTAATCCTAGTAAACCCTGAAACCCTAAATTCACTAAACCCTTAAACCCTTAAACCTATATAACATGACCCTAAACACTAAATCCTAAACCTCTAAACACTAAAACCTAAACCATAAAATTTAAACCTTAAATGTAAACAAATAGCCATTCATAAACCCTAAACCCTATTAGCCCTTAAAACCTAAACCCTAAACCATGAACCAAAAACCCTTGAACCTAAAAAACTAAACCCTAAACTCCTAAACCTAAACCCTAAACCTAAAACCTAAAACCTAAACCCTAAACCTCTAAATGATAAACCCTTCATAAATCCCTAAATCCTTAAACCCTAAAACCTAAAACTAAATACCTAAACCCTTAAACCCTAAACTGAGCCCTAAACCATAAACCATAAACCTAAACCCTGTGATCTAAACCCTAAACCCTAAACCATGAACCCTAAATCATATCCCTAAACCCTAAACCTTAAACCCTAAACCATTAAAAATAAACCCTAAACCCTCAAAAAACCCTAAACCCTAAAACCCTAAACCCAATTAACCATAAACACTAAACACCTAAACCCTAAGCCCTAAACCCTAAACCCTAAACCCTAAACCCTAAACCTAACCTTAAGTCCCTAAACCCTAAAAATTAAATCCCTAAATCCTAAACCTAAACCCTATACCTTGTAAATCCTAAACCCTAAATCCTAAACACTAAACCTTAAACCCTAAACCCTAAACCCTGAGCCCTAAACCCCTAAACCCTAAACTTGAACCTAAACCCTAAAATCTAAACTCTTAAACTTAAACCGTAAACCCTAATCCCATTAAACCCTAAACCCTAAACCTTATCCTAAACCCTAAACCCTAAATACTAAACCTCTAAACCCTAAACCATAAACCCTAAACCCTAAACCCTAAACCCTAAACCCTAAACCTTAAGAACCATAGCTCTAAACACTAAACCCTAAACCCTAAACCCTAAACCCTAAACCTTAAACCCTAAACCTAAACCCTTAACCTTAACCCTAAACCCTAAATCCTAAACCCTAAACCCTAAGCTTAAAGCCCTAAATTCCTAAACTCGAAAACCTAAAAACTAAACCCTAAACCCATAAACCCTAAACCCTAAACCCTAAACCTAAACCCATTTAAACCCTAAACCCTTGACCTAAACCCTAAACCCTAAACCTTAAACCTAAACCCTAAAACTAAATCTAAACCCTAAACCCTAAATCTAAGCACTAAACCCTAAACCCTAAAACTATAAACCACATAAACCCTAAACACTAAACCCTAAACCCTAAACCCTAAACCCTAAATCCCTAAATCCTAAAACCCTAAACCTTGAACCCCTAAATGCTTTAAACCCTAAACCTAAACTAAACCCTAAGCCCTAAACCCTAAACCCTAAACCCTAAACATTAAACTATAAACTCTAAACCCCCTAAACCTAAACCCTAGCCCTAAACCCTAAATCCTAAACCCTAAACCTAAACCCTAAACCCTAAACCCTAAAACCTAAACCCTAAAAATCCTAAACACCTAAACCCTAAACCCTAAACCCTAAGCCCTAAACCATAATCCCTAAACCCTAAACACTAATCCCTAAACCCTAAGCCCTAAACCTTAAACCCTCAAACCTAAACCCTAAACCTATAAACCCATAAACCCTAAACTATAAACCCTGATCCCTAAACCTAAACCCTAAACCCTAAACCATAAACCATAAACCCTATCCCTAAACCCTAAACCCTAATCCCTAAACCCTAAACCCTAAACCCTAAACCCTAAACCCTAAAAAACCCTAAACTTGAAATCCTAAACCCTAAAAAACCCAAACACTAAAACCCTAAACCTAAAACCTAAACCTAAACCCTAAACCTAAAGCCCAGTTAAACCCTAAACATCCTATAACCCTAAACCTAAACCCTTAGGTTCTATTAAAATAAAACCCTAAACCCTTAAACCCTAAACCCATAAACCCTGAACCAAAATGTAACCTAAACATTAAACCCTAAAACCTAAACCCTAAACCCTAAACCTAAATCTTTCCTAAACCCTAAACCCTAAACCCTAAACCCTAAAGCCATAAACCCTAAACCTAAACCTAAGCACTAAATCTAAACCCTAAAACATTAAACCCTAAACCCTAAATCCTTATCCCTAACCAATAAACCCTAAATCTAAAAAAACTAATTCCCTAAACCCTAAATCATAAACCCTAAACCCTTATACCTAAACCCTAAACCCTAAACCCTAAACCCCTGAGCTCCTAAACACTAAACCCTAAACCTAAACCCTAAAGCCTTAAACACTAAACCCTAAACCTTAAACCCTAAACCCTAAATCCTAAATCTAAACCCTAAAGTAAACCCTAAACCACTAAACCCTAAATGACTTAAACCATAAACCCTAAAACCTAAACCCTAAACCTAAGCACTCTAAACCCTAAGCCCTAAGCCCTAAACCATGAGCCCTAAACCTTTATACCTAAACACTAAATCCTAAACCTCTAAACCCTAAAACCCTAAACCTTAATCTAAACACTAAATCCTAAACCTAAACCTTAAATTTAAACCCTAAACCCTAAACCCTAAACCCTAAACCTAAAACCTAAAGCCCTATACCCTAAACCCTAAACGCTAAACCCTCAAAAATGAACCCTAAACCATGTAAACCCTAAACACTAAATCCTAGTGCCTAAACCCTAAACACTAAAACATTAATGGTGAGCCCTAAACTGTAAATTGTAAACCCTAAACCCTAAACAATAAACCCTAAACACCTAAATCCTAAACACCTAAACCCTAAACTGTTCACTAACCCTTTTTTGGCTAAACCCTAAACCCTAAAATAATGCAGCCAAAAACTAAAAATCATAAACGTTAAACACTAATTTCCACTAAACCCTAAACCTTAAACCCTAAACCCTAAACCCTAAACCCTAACCTAAACCCTAAACCCTGAACCCTAAATCCTAAAACCTAAACACCCTAAACCCTAAACCTTAAACCCTAATTTTGCTAAACTCTAAACCCTAAACCCTCAAACCATAAACTAAACCCTAAACCCTAAAAACTAAACCCTTTTGATCCTAAACCCTAAACCCTAAAGTCCTAAAATGTAGTTTTCCCTAAACCCTAAAATTCCTAAACCTTAAACACTAAACCCTAAACCCTTATCCCTAAACACTAATCCCTAAACCCTAAACCCTAACCCCTAAAAACTAAACCCTAAACCCTAAACCCTAAACCCTAAACCCTAAACCCTAAACAATAAATCACCTTACTAGCACTAAACCTTTAAACCCATAAACCCTAAACCCTTCCCCCTTTAAACCCTAAACCCTAAACCTTGATCCCTAAACCCTAGTAAACTTAAACCCTAAAACTAAAAATTAAACCCTAACCATAAACACTAAATCCTAAACCCTAAACCCTAAACCCTAAGCCCTGAACCCTAAACCCTAAACCATAAACCTTAAACCCTAAACTTAAGACCTAAACCCCTAAACCCTAACCCCTAAACCCTAAACCTAAACCCTAAATCCTAAATCATAAACCCTAAACCCTAAACCCCCTAAAACCTAAACCCTAAGCCTAAACCCTAAATCCTAAAACCTAAACCTACTAAATCCTAAATAAACCCCCTAAACCCTAAACCTAAACCTCAGCCCTAAACCCTAAAACCCTAAACACTAATCCTTAAACCATAAAGTCTGATCCCTAAACCCTAAACCCTAAACCCTAAATCATTAACCCTAAACCCTAAACCTAAACCCTAAACCTTCAACCATAAACCCTAAAAACCCTAAACCTTAAACCCTAATCCCCTAAACCCATAAAACCTAAACCCTAAAACCTAAACCCTAAACCTTAATCCCTAAACCCTAAAAACTAATCCCTAAACCCTAAACCTAAACCCTAAACTAAATTATAAACCTAAGCCCTAAATCCTAAACAGTAAACCCTAAACCCTAAACCCTAAACCCTAAACACTAAACCCTAAACCCTTAAACCTTAAACACTAAACCCTAAACCCTAAACCTAAACCCAAAACCCTAAATCCTAAAACCCTTAAACCTAAACCCTAAACCCTAAACTATAAACCCTAAACATCTAAACCCTAAACCTAAATCCTAAACCATAAACCCTAAACCCTAAAAAACTAAACCTTAAACCCTAAACCCTAAACCATAAACCCTGAAAAACCATAAATCCTAAACCCTAGACCCCCTAAACTATAAACCGTAAACCTTAAACCCTAAACCGTAAACCCTAAATCCTAAATCCTAAAACCTAAACCCTAAACATTAAACCCTAAACCCAAAACCCAAAACCCTGATCCCTAAACCCTAAACATTAAACCCTAAACCATAAACCCTAAATCCTAAACCCTAAACCCTAAACCCTTAAACCTAAACCCTAAATCCTTAAACCTAAACCCTAAACCTTAAAACCTCAAAATCAAACCCTCAAATTCAAACCCTCAACCCTCAAACCCTAAACCCTCAAACCCTAAAACCTAAACAATAAAGCCCTAAACCATAAACACTAAAACCTAAAACCTAAAATCCTGTAAACCCTAAACCCTAAAATTAGCCTTCTTTAAAACCTAAACCCTAAACCCTAAAGCCCTAAACCCTAAAACCTAAACCCTAAACCCAAACCCTAAACCCTAAACCCTAAAATGTAAACCCTAAACCCTAAACCATAATTTAAACACTAAACCCTTAAGCCCTAAACCCTAAATCCTAAACCCTAAATCCTAAACCCTAAACCCTAAACCCTAAACCCTAAAACCCTAAACCTTAAACCCTAAAAAACCTAAACCCTAAACCCTAAACCCTGATCCCTAAACCCTAAACCTAAACCTAAATCCTAAACCTAAACCCTAAACCCTAAATCCTTAAACTGTAAACCCTAAACACTAAACCCTAAACCTATAAAACCTAAACTTTTGAGCCGTATAAACCCTAAACTACTAAACCTATAAAACCCTAAACCCTAAACCCTAAAGACCATAAACCATAAAAACAAAAACCTTAAACCCTTATCCCTAAACCCTAAACCCATAAACCCTAAACCACTAAATCCCTAAACCCTAAACCCCTAAACCCTAAAACCTAAAACCTAAACCCTAAACCCTAAATCATAAACCCTAAATCCTAAACCTAAACTCTAAACCCTAAGCCCTAAACCCTAAACCCTAAACCCTAAACCCTAAACACTAAACCTAAACCCTAAACCCTAAACCCTAAATCCTAAACCCTAATCCCTAAACCCTAAACCTAAACCCTAAACCCTGAACCCTAAACCCTAAACCCTAAACCCTAAACCATAAACCCTAAACCCATAAATCCTAAACCTAAACCCTAAATCAACCCTAAATTAAAGATAACCCTAAACCTTAAACCCTAAAACCTAGACCCTAAACCTATAAACCTAAACCCTAACCCCTAAACTCCTAAAACCTAAACCCTAAACCCTTAAACCTTAACCCTAAACCCTAAAACCCTAAAACCCTAAACACTAAACCCTAAAACCTAAATCCTAAACTATAATCCCTTAACCCTAAACCCTAAATCCTAAACCGTAAAGACTAAACCCTAAACCTTAAACCTAATAAACCTAAACCCTAAACCATAAACCCTAAACCCTAAACCTAAACCCTAAACCCTAAAACCCTAAACCATTAAATACCTAAACCCTAATACCCTAAAAACCCTAAACCCTAAACACTAAAACCCTAAAACCCTAAACCCTAAATTTTAGCACCTAATCTAAACCCTAAATACTAAACTCTAAACACTAAACCCTAAACCATGAGCCCTAAACCCTATGCACTAAACCCTAAACCATAAATCCTAAACCCTAAAACCTAAAAACTGTAAACCCTAAACCCTTAACCCTTGAAACCCTAAAACCTAAACCCTAAACCCTTAACCCTAAACCTTAAACCCTAAATCCTAAACCCTAAACCCTAAACAATAAATATTAAACCCTAAACCCTAAAACCAGAAACCTAAACCCTAAACCTTAAACCTTAAACCCTAAATTCTAAACCCTAAACCCTAAACCCTAAACCCCAAACCCTAAACCCTAAACCTATAAACCTATAAAACCTAAAACCCGTAAACCCTAAACCCTAAACCTAAACCATAAACCCAATAAACCCTATACCCTATACCTTATACACTAATCCCTAAAACCTAAAACAAAAACCTTAAAAACTAAAGCTTAAACCCTAAGCCTTAAAATCTAAACCCCAAACCCTAAACCGTAATCCATTATTCCTAAATATTAAATCCTAAACACTGAGACCTAAATCCTAAGCCCTAAACCCTAAACCCAAAAAATAAACCCTATAAATCCCTAAACCCTAAACCCTTAGCCTTCTAAGCCCTAAACCCTCCATCCCTAAACCCTGTAAACTGTAACCCTAAACCCTTAACCCTAAACCCTAAACCCTAAACCCTAAACCCTAAACCCTAAACCTAAACCTAAACCCCTAAATCCTAAACCCTAAACCCTAAATCCTAAACCTAAACCCTAAACCCTTTATCCCTAAACCCTAAACCCTAAACCCTAAAACCTATAAACCCTAAACCCTAAACCCTAAACCTTAAACCATTAACCATGAAACCCAAACCCTAATTCTTAAACCCTAAACACCATAAACCCTAAACATTAATCCCTATACAACTACCCTATATTCTTATCCCTAAACCCTAAATCCTTAACCATTAACCCTTAACCTTTAACCCTAAACCCTAAACCCTAAACACCAATCCCTAAAATAAAAAAATAAACCTAAACCCTTGGCCATATAACCTAAACACAAAACTCTAAGTGCCAAATCCTAACCCCTAAATAATAATTTATAAACCCTAAATCATAAACCCTTATTCCTAAACCCTAAACCCTAAACCCTAAACCCTAAACCCTAAAACTTAAATCCTAAAACCCTAAACCCTAAAACCCTAAACCCTAAACCTAAACCCTAAACCTTTAAAACTAAAACCTAAAACATAAACCCCATAAACCCTAAACCCTAAACCTTTAGCCCTAAACCATGAACCCTAAACCCTAAACCCTAAACCATAGGCCCTAATACCTAAAACCCTAAACCTTAAACCCTAAACCTCGAGCCCTAAACCCTAAATCCTAACCCCTAAAAACTAAACCCTAAACCCGTAATTATGAGCTCTAAATCCTAAACACTAAACCCTAAACAATAAACTCTAAACACTAAACCATAAACCCTAAACACTAAACACTAAATTATAAATCCTAAACACTAAAACCTAAACCATAAACACACTAAACCCTTAACCCTAAACCCTTGGCCATGAACCCTAAACCTTAAACACTAATAACTAAACCTTGAGAAGTAAGCCCTAAACCATAAACCCCAAACACTAAATGTAAAACCCTAAACCCTAAATCCTAAACCCTAAACCTTAAACCCTAACCCCCAAACCCTAAACCCTAAACCCTAAACCCTAAACCCTAAACCCCTAAACCCTAAACCTTGAGCCCTAAACCCTAAACCCTAAACCCTAAACCTCAAACCCTAAACACTAAACCTAAACCCTAACCCTAAACCCCTAAACCCTAAACCCCAAATAATGAAGCCCTAAACCCTAAACCTAAACCTAAACCTTAAACCTAAACCCTAATTCCTAAACCTAAGCCCTAAACAATAAAACCTAAACTGTAAGCCCCCTAAACCCTAAACCCTTAGCCTTAAACCAAAAAACCTAAACTTTGAGCCCTAAATGCTAAACCCTAAACCCTAAATGTTGAGCTCTAAACACTAAACCCAAAACCATATACCTAAACCCCTAAAATCTAAACCCTAAACCCCTAGCCCTAAAACCTAAACCATAAATAATAAACCATGAACCCCGTAAAACCTTAACCCCCTAAACCCTAAACTTTAATCCATAAATCCTAAATGTTAAACCCTAAACACTAAACTGTAAATTGTAAACCCCCTAAACCATAAAACCTAACTTATTATCTCTAAACCATAAATAATAAACCCTAAACACTAAACCATAACCTATAAACCCTAAATGCTATACCCTGATCCCTAAACCCTAAAACCCTAAACCTAAACCTAAATTCTGAAACCCTAAACCCTAAACCCTAAACTCTAACCAAAAACCTAAACCCTAAACCCTTAAACTATAAATAGTAAACCTAAACCCTGATCCATAAACCCTAAAACCTTAAACACTAAACCCTAAATCCCTAAACCCTAAAACCCTAAACCCTAAAAAAATATTAAACCTTAAACCCTAAACCCTAAACCCTAAACCATTGTCCCTAAACCCTAAACCCTAAATCATGAGCCCTAAAACCTAAACACTAAACCTTAAACCTTAAACCCTAAAAAACCTATCCCTAAACCTTAAACCCTAAACACCTATCCCTAAACCCTAAATCCTTAGCAATAAACCCTAAACCACTAAACCCTAAACCCTAAATATTTAACCCTAAATTATAAATCCTTATTCATAAACCCTAAACCCTAAACCCTAAAGCCTAAACCCTAAAATCCTAAACCCTAAACCCGAAACCCTAAAACTAAATACTAAACCCTAAATCCCTAAAAACTAAACCCTAAACCTAAACCCACTAAACCCTAAACTAAGACCTATAAATTTAAACTCTAAACCATAAACCATAAACCTTATACCATAAACCATAAACCATAAATCCTAAATACTAAGCCCTAAAATCTAATCCCTTAGCCCTAAACCTTAAGCCTTGAGACCTGAACATTAAATGCTAAACCCTAAAACCTAAACCCTAAATCCTAAAACCTCAACCCTAAACCCTAAACCCTAAACACTAAATCCTAAACCCTTAACCCTAAACCCTAAACACTAAACACTAAACCCTAGGCCCTAAACCCTAAACCCTAAACACTAAACCCTAAACTCTAAATCCTAAACAGTAAAACATAAACCATAAACCCACTAAACCCTAAACTCTTTTCCATGAACCCTAAACCTTGAGAAGTAAACCCTAAACCCTAAAACCCAAACACTAAATATTAACCCTAAACCCTAAATAATGAACCCTAAATCCTAAACCCTAAACCCTAAAAACTAAACCCTAAACACTAAACCCTAAATAGTGATCCCTAAACCATAAACACTAAACCATAAACCATAAATCCTAAACATTAAAATCTTAACTATAAACCACCTAAACCCTAAACCCTAAACCTTAAACCCTAAACCCTAAAATCTAAACCTTAAACCCTAAACCCAAAGCCCTAAATCCTTAAACCCTAAACCCTAAACCCTAAACCATTAAACTAAACCCTAAACCCTCTAAACCTAAACCCTAAACCCTAAACCCTAAACCTAAACTCTAAACCCTAATCCCCTAGTCCTTAACCCTAAACTCCAAACCCTAAACACTAAACCTTGAACCTTGTAAAACTTGAACCCCCTAAACCCTAAACCCTAAATCCTAAACCCTAAACACTAAACTCTAAATCCTATACTCTAAACCCTAAATCCTAAATTATAAACCCTAAACACTAAACCCTAAATCATAAACCCCCTAAACCATAAACCTTGAGCCCTAAACCCTAAACAATAAACCCTAAACCTAAAACCTTAAAACCTAAACCCTAAACCCTAAACCCTAAACCCTAAACCCTAAAACCCAAACCCTAAACCATAAGCCCTAAACCGAAATCCATTAACCCTAAACCTTAAATCCTAAACCAAAAACCCTAAACCCAAAACCCTTAGCCCTAAACCCTAAACCCCAACCCTAAACCCTAAACCCTTAAACCCTAAACCCTAAACCCTAAATCCCTAAATCATAAACCCTAAACACTAAACCATTATCCCTAAATACTAAACCCTAAATAAACTAAACCCTAAACCCTAAACCCTAAACCCTTAACCCTAAACCCTAAACCTAAAACCATGAAAACAAGATTTGAAACCCAAACCGTTAAACCCTAAACACCATAAACCCTAAAAATTAAACCCTAAACCCAAAATATCATATATTATTATCGCTAAACCCTAAACCCTTAACCCTTAACCTTCAACCCTAAAACCTAAACCCTAAACACATATCCCTAAAAAAAACCATAAACCTTAAACCCTTATACATAAACCCTAAACAAGAAACTCTAAGCGTTAAATCCTAAAACCTAAATCATAAATCCTTATCCTAAAACCCTAAATCCTAAACCCTAAACCCTTAACCCTAAACCCTTAACCCTAAACCCTAAAAAAACCTTAAATCCTAAACTCTAAAACTTGAGCCCTAAACCCTAAACACTAAACCCTAAATCCTAAACCCTAAACCCTCAAAATTAAACCCTAAATTGTAAAAATGAAACTCTAAGCACTAAATACTAAACCCTAAAACCTAAAACCTAAACCCTTAACCCTAAACCCTAAAACCTAAACCCTAAACCTTAAATCCTAAACCCTAAACCCTAAACCCTAAACCCTAAACACTAAACCCTAAATACTAAACCCTAAATGTTATCCTAAAGCCTAAAACCTAAACCCTAAACCACATACACCCTAAACCTTTAAACACTAAACCAAGAACCCTAAACCCTAAACCCTAAACCCTAAACACTAATACCTTAAACTAAAACAATAAACCCTAAAACCTAAACCCTAAAAAGCCATAAACCCTAAACCCTAAACCCTAAACCTTGATCTTGAGCCCTAAAATCTAAACCCTAA
This sequence comes from Taxus chinensis, assembly GCA_019776745.2. Classification (NCBI taxonomy): domain Eukaryota; kingdom Viridiplantae; phylum Streptophyta; class Pinopsida; order Cupressales; family Taxaceae; genus Taxus; species Taxus chinensis. The sequence continues at coordinate 285,179 of JAHRHJ020000876.1, forward strand.
ACACTAAACATTAAACCCTAAACCCTAAACCCTGAGCCCTAAACCTAAACAATAAACCCTAAACCATGTAAATTCAAAACCTAAACCCTAAACCCTAGAACCCTAAACCCTAAACCATAAATCCTTAAAAACTAAACCCTAAAACTTAAATTGTGAGCCCTAAATCCTAAACACTAAACCTTAAACACCAAATCCTAAACACTAAACACTAAACCCTAAGCCCTAAACCCTAAATCCTAAACACTAAAACCTAAACCATAATCACACCAAACCCTAAACCCTAAACCCCAAACAATAAATATTAAACCCTAAACCATAAACACTAAACACTAAACCCTAAACCCTAAACCTTATATCCTAAACCCTATACCCTAAACCTTAAACCCTAAATCCAAAAACCTAAATCTTAAGCCCTAAACCTTGAACCCTAAACCTTAAACGCTAACCCCTAAACCTTATGCCCTAAACCCTATACCGTAAAACCATATCCATAATTGCTAAATCCTAAACCCTAAACACTAAACCATAAACCCTAAACACTAAACCCTAAACCCTAAATACAAAACCATAAACCCTAAACCTTAAATCATGATCCCTAAATACTAAACACTAAACCCTAAACCCTAAACCTTAAACCCTAAGTCCTAAACACTAAACCCTAAACACTAAACCGTAAACCCTGAGCCCTAAAACCTAAACAATAAACCCTAAATGATAAATAATAAACACTAAAAACTAAATTGTAAACCTCCTAAACCCTAAATCCTCATTCTAAAACCCTAAAACCTAAACCTTAAGCTCTAAAAACTAAACACTAAACCCCTAAACCTAAATATAAAACATGTTATCCAAAATTCACCCCCCAGGGTAAATTTGATAACATGCATCAGAATACTCAAGTCCCACTGAAATAGATTCATTCAAGGCAAAAAATCATGTTTCTGGGGTCCCATCGGCCTTTTTCTAACTCTCCTATAAAGAAGTAAAGAGTAAGTTCTAAAAAGGGGTGAAAAAGTTACTAAATACAAGCTTGGGCCAGAAAAAATCATGAAAATTGGCTAAGTCCTAGTCCTCGCAGCAGTTGGGATAATTGGGACGTCGAATCGGCTCCTGCGCCAGGTAGTCTTCGCGAAAGGTAAATCAGGCTGGGATTCAGAAAAAACCGGCCACCTAAGGTGGCACATCTGGGACGTTTGGGATGCAGAAAGGCCCGAACCGGCCGATTCGGCCGGTTCGAGTATAATCACACAGGGTCCGAGCTAAGTGGAACAGTTGGGACAAATCGGGCCCGTTTGGGACACGCGGCTTTGAAATTTGTCCCAACGACTGAAAATGCCGATCTTTCAGCTAAGAGGAGAAAGCCGAATCGGCTTGCTTTCTGGAAATTGACTAACTACTGTGCAGAACAGGCTGGGACATCTGGGCCGCGAGGACGTGAAGGACGCAAACCACCTGGATTGGCCAAAATAGAGAATAGATAGCCTGGGATAGCTGGGATATGGGGACGCGTGGGACGTGGAAAGCTGAAGGAGCCGAGAGTGAATGGAAATGTGCCCAGCCGTGACACGTTTGCCTCAAAGAGAGAAAGGGAGTCCCGAATCGGGTAGATCAGAGAATTTGTCCCAGATAGTTCAGGACATCAAAAAACCAAAGGGACGTGAGGGACACAAAAAGCTGGTAGGCCCGTGGATGAATCAAGAAACGCCACGTGTCCCAAGTGGCAGGGACGCGAGGAAAAAATGGGAAATTTTCCAAAGTTACAAAAAGTCAAAACTTTCAAGGAAAACCCATGGGTAAAGGAAGGAGAGAGAATTTCTCATCCAATCAGCACCCGACACGTGTCATCCAAGTGGCGGAGCACGGGAACAAATTTCAAAAATCCATTTTTGCCTGTTTTGTGCCCTAAAATCTTCAGATCGCCATATCTTTAGATCCAGAGCTCGGATTTGCATGTTCTTTATATCATTGGAAAGCTTATGAAATTCTCTGCATGATTCCGGGGTCAATCTTGCATTTTGGTTTATTTTGGAGAGAGAAAATTAAGAAATGCCTCTGGCACATGAAATAATAAGCCAGAAGTGACATTTCAACTAACCAAATTTAATGCAGAATGGGTCGCAGTCTCCTCCAATTCTGCTCAGACATGATAGGGTATGGGTTTTGCCAAGATCCCCCATTCCATCATAAATGCAGATGAGTTAAGGAGGAGGTGGGTTCCCACGTTTTGTATGTTTCCTCTCTCTTTGGGCTCTCTCATTCTTCCTATAAATTGTAAGATTTGGCTCATTTCAAAAATGGTGGAACATTCTTGTTTGGCACCCCTCCCTTCTTCTGCTTGTACCTCCAGCAAGTGAATTGTTGCAAGTTTTCAAACCTCCCTTCAAAGACTGTAATAGGTTTTCTACCTCTCTGCCAGGTTGTAATGCAGTGGTTTTGATCCTTTGGAGCATGATAATGAATGCTCTGTGAATGAGTTTCAGTCCTCTTGTTTCATATTATTTGCTTCTTTCAATCCTAAATTATATCTTATCATCCTGTGCATGTTTTATGTTGCAATCATTTGGTTTGTGTCTGTTTTCATGTTGCAAAAATGTTCTTCATTCCTTTCGGTGCATCACCATCTTTAGTTAGGTTTCAATTTTATGCATTTCTCTCCCTGTCTCCTTGGCAAGTTAGTTTAGGATTCTTGATCTAAACCTCTCTAGTTGTGTTCATGGTAGCATCTGAATCAGAGGATTTTGAGGAACCAGCCTCTAATCTGGAGATTCCTCTCTCAGTTTTTCAAGTCCCACACTTGGAGAAAGGATTCAATGTTGTGCAATCACACTAGATATCCTAGAGTGATCAACCTAGAAACCTGATTAACATCCAGGGGTGCTGTGATTTTGCATCAACAGTTTTGGCACGCCCGGTGGGACCTAGAGGTCTCATTTTTATTGCAGCAAAGTTGATGTGCATCTGCTACAATTTTCTTGCTTGAAAAGAGCTATTATTTGCATATCTGGCGACTCCAAGGGGAAGAATCAACTGGTTTCAGCAGTACAGGCCTGAAAACTCATGAGAAGAATCACCACAAGGTCAAGAGTTGGAGAAGAAGAAGTGTTGTTTGAATACCTGCAATTATCTCCAAGAAGAAGGCAAAGAGGAAGAAGGATTCAAAGGTCTCCATCTCCACCAAACAGAACTCTCTCAACTCCTCCACCTGGTAGGCCTTTCATTCAGTCAACAAGGGTTTTAAGACCAATTAGAATGGCGCAAAACAACCCCTATGTCAACTTCACAGGTAGCAGCCCACTTGCCCTCAATGCACAAAATCCAATCCTATTGTAGCCTTGAAGAACATTCCATACTTCACTGGAGAAAATCAGACTACTCCAGGTGATCATGTTAAAGATATTGCTAACCTTTGTGCAATCCATGAAATCAATGAGATGCAAGTGGCTGTCAAGTTACTGGCATCTTCATTCAAGGGAAAAGCATTGCAATGGTTTAGGAGCCTTGGAGCTGGTTCTATCATAAATTGGAATCAGCTGTGTATAGCACTTCATGATCAATTTGGGGAGAAGGGAGACAACTTGTCTCTTTTGGAGCAGCTGACAACCATCAAGAGAGCTCCCAATGAGCAGCTGACCGATTTCAACTTCAGATTTCAAAAGACTTGGGAGAGAATTCTAGTGGCAGTCAGGCCAACAGCAGAAGGTGCTTTTCTCTACTATCTCAAAGCTCTAAATTCTGATATTTCTATGTTAGTTCAGTCCATGGGAGGCATAACTATCCCTATGGCTTATAGCATTGCCATTAGGGCTGAAAATTGTTTGATCCAAGCTGGCAAACTAGCCCCTAGACCTCCCATGCCTTTGTTTCCAAGTTTAGAGAGCCCAAGTACCAATCAAGCACCTGTTTGGCTCCTTCTCCCACTCCTAGAAATCAGAGTTCAAATGAAGCTTCCACTTCATCTCCAAGTGCCCCAAATGAGCTTCAAGAAGTCATGAAGCAATTGCAAAACCTAGGCAATGAGCTGGTTACTCTCAAAAGGCAGCAAACCAAGGTTTTAGACCTTCTTATCAACCCCAAGCTCAGCCTAATAGGCAGCCATACCAACCACAAAGGCCACCTAATCCAGTTGTAAATATGAATCAAACAAGGCCTCCTGCCAATAGACCATTTCAGCCCTATAATCCAAATGCCATATCTGCCTCTAAGGCATTGGTGCCAACACAAAACAACATTGCCCAGGAGTATGATTGGTGTTTTCCATGTAATGAGCCTCATAATCAATCCATGTGCTTCAATGGTGCTTTGAATCAAGCATTAATAATAATAACTACTGGTATGGAGGGTGAGGGAAGTCAAGGAAACAACTAACAACAAGAAGCATTCCAACAGCAATCTGCCCCAAATGACACCACATTGGTAAATTGGCAAGTAGAGGATTTTTGTGGCATGAATCAGGTAGTTTCTCAAGGTGTTGCTAGCCAACACAAGGTCAAAAAGAAGGAATTTGGGTGAAAAACAGCCATTAGCCCCAACCAATCCACAACCTTCCATGGCTCCACAAATGATTGGCAAGCAAAATCCTAATTTCAAATGCACAAGGGCAGCCAAGAACAGCCCCTAGGCCAACTCAAATACCAGCTGTTGCTGCCCACATACAAGGGGTGAATGTGTAAACCAAGGGACAACAAAGAGATCCTTCATCACCATTTAGTATCATTGATCAGATGAAGAAGACAAATGTCAATATAGCAATGTGGGAATCCCTATCCATCCCAAGCCAAAGAGATCTGCTACAAGCTGCTATGAAGGACTGGCCAACTTCAAATCAACAGATCCAAATGCAAGAGAAGGTACTCACAAATGCTGCCCAGCCTCAGGGAAATCATGGAGGACAGCAAGGTAAAATGTTGAAGCCCCCTCCTTTCTATGTTTCATTGATCATTGGAAATCAGCTAGTGCATAATTACATGATAGATTCCGGGGCAAGTAGCTCAGTAATGCCTAAACAAATAGCTGATCAGCTAGGGCTCCAGTATGAAACAACATCCAAAGGGGTAGTGCAGCTGGATGGGACAGCAATAGCAACAGTTGGAGTGATTAGAAACTTGAGTCTTACCTTGCATGCATGTCCAAATGTTGTTGTTTTACAAGATGTATCAGTCATAGACCTTCCACCACTCTTTGCCCTCTGTTTGTCAAGGGACTTCACTAGCCAAGATTGGGGGATATTTGTCTGCTGATTGGTCACACATGCTGTTCAGAACGAGGTATGGAACTAAAGCTACAATCAGGTCAGAACCTATTGCAAACTTCCATATTGAGCCTTACACTCCAAGTCATATTAATGCCAATTGCTCAGCATTTGATCAAGAAGATCACCTTGGCACTGATGAAGCTGACACTAAGGTTGGAAGCATCCCAAATCTAACTCTTGATGAATGGGCAAACAAGGTACATGCTTTTGATCCTTATCAAGAAGTAGAAGAATCTGAGCTAGGGGTCTATTGCATACACGAAGAAATCAGCCTATTCCTAGCATCACCAAGCCAAACCACAAGGATGACAATGAGGTATGGAGCTTTTTTTTGATGGATCAAGGAGTAGACAAGGCGCAGGAGGTGGAGCTATGCTTATTTCACCTCAAGGAGTAAAGTATTATTCAGCTTTTAGATTTCAGTTTGCATGCTCCAATAACACTACTGAATATGAAGCCTTGGTGCAAGGGATGCATTGGGAAATAAAGAGGGAAATAAAGAACTTGCAAGTCTTTGGTGATAGTGAATTGATTGTAAATCAGGTCAAGGGACAGCATGCTACCAAAAATGATCTACTCAGGTGCTACAAGAATAGGGTGTGGGACCTCATGGAAGATTTTGAAGGTTTTGGCATCAAATCTATTCCTAGGAAAGAGAATCAAGCTGCTGACAGGCTTGCAGCAGTAGGGGCAGCCTTTGACATTATGGAAAACATTCAACAAGACAAGGTACAGCCAAACATCCATGTGATTGTGAGGCCTTCAGTGCCAGATAACAATGTCAGTTGGCAAGTATTTGAGAATGACCAGCGAATCATCCATTTCTTGCAAGAAGAAGCTGAGTTCTCAGCTAAGAATCAAGAAATGTTGGAACAGCAATATGGTGACCAAGTGGTACAGCTGAGAATTAACATGCTACCCAAGGGACTTATCACTTTGGAACCCCAATGACCAGTTTAGGAAAGGAGAAAGCAAATATTCAGGTCAAGAGAGAAGATTCAGTATCCATCTTGGTAGAAGAGAACAAGCCATTGCAAATTGGAAAGATGACAACTGAACAAGAAAGGTATGAGTTCATACAGCTGTGTCAAGAGTTCCCTGACGTGTTTTCTTGGAGCTATGAAGACTTGAAAGGTTTCAATCCCAACTTAGCTCAGCATACCATCGAGTTGGATCCAAATACTAAGCCTGTCAGGCAGAAACAAAGACCAGTCAATCCACACATGGAGCCTCTCATGAGGAAGGAATTGGACAAGTTGATTGAGTCAAGAATCATATTCCCAATCAAGCATTCTAGTTGGGTTGCCAACTTAGTTCCAGTCAGAAAGAAGAGTGGAGAGATCAGATTGTGTGTTGACTTCAGAGACTTGAATAGAGCCTCTCTCAAGGACCATTACCCACTCCCTTCCATGGAGCAAATATTGCAAGTTGTGGCTGCTCAGAGAGGTTTTCACTACTTGATGGCTACTCAGGCTACAATCAATTATGGTGAAGGAAGAAAACCAGTTCAAGACAACCTTCACAACCAAATGGGGAACATATGATACAAGAAAATGCCATTTGGACTGTCCAACGCTGGAGCTACCTTCCAAAGCGAGCAATGGACATGGCATTCAAAGGTTTGATCAATAATGATGGTGCTGATATACCTTGATGATATCACTATTTTTTCAAAGAATGCAGCAGACCACCTCTCTCATTTGAGACAAGTCTTCAGAGGTGCAGAAAGATTTGGAGTGTCTTTGAATCCTAAGAAGTGTATCTTTCTTGCACATGAAGGAAAGCTCCTTGGCCATATTGTCTCCAAAGAAGGGATTAGCAATTGATCCTAGAAAGGGTTGAAGCCATAAGAGCACTACCATTGCCAAGTCACAAGAAGGCCCTTCAGAGTTTCTTGGGAAGGATAAACTTTATTCGGAGGTTTGTCCCAGATTTTGCAGCCCTTGTCAAGCCCATCACCAAAATGTTAAAGAAAAGCATGGCTTTCAAGTGGACAGCAGAAGGCAAGGAGAGTTTTGAAGCAATCAAAGAAGCCATCTCCCAAGCACCCACTCTCATCAACCCAGACTTCTCCAAGGATTTCATCCTCTATGCATTTGGAGGTAATGACACTATTTCTGCCATTTTGGTACAACAGAACAAGGATAATGATGAGCAGCCAATTGCTTTCTTCAGCCAGAGCCTAGATGACTATGAGGTGAGGTACTCTTTTATTGAGAAGCATGTACTTGCAGTAATCATAAGCTTGAAGAAATTCAAGCATTTAGTCTCAAACAACAAGGTCCAGTTGTTGGTCTCACATGCTGGAGTTAAGGACTTCCTCCTCAACAAGGATTTGAATGAGAAAAGGGAAGGTTGGATCACCCGTGTCATGGAATATGACATTGAGATCAAGATCACCAAGCTGGTAAGAGGGAAAGGATTGTGTGAGCAGCTAGTTTTGGGGAAACAAAAGAAGTATGCAATGAAGAAGAGGCTATTTTGACAGTTAGGACAGCCATGAGCCAAGTGGAAATCAAGAAAAGATAATGTTGCCCCCACTCCTTGCTGGACCCAAGGTATGATACACTTCCTACAGCACAGGCCTATGCCCTCCAGAGATGAACAAGACCCAAAGAAGACACTTCAGATTGCAGGCTGTTCCATATGCCATTGTTGATAATGTTTTGTTCAAGAAAGATGTGAATGGAGTGCTGCTGAGATGCATTAGCACAAATCAAGATTCAGAGGGTGTTGGAAGAGTTCCATGGTGGACCAGCTGGTGGTCATTTTACACCAAGAGTGACAGCTCTAAAAATCATGAAGGCTGGTTATTATTGGCCTAAAATTTTCAATGATTGCTATGCATGGATCAAGAAGGTGCAAGAATTGTGCATTCTTCATAGGGAAAGAGAGGCTTGCTGCCCTCCCCATTGCATCCAATTTCAGTTGACCAGCCATTCATGTAATGGGGTTTGGACTTCATTGGAGTCATTAATCCCAATTCAAGCCAAGGGTATAAGTGGATTTTGACAGCCACAGACTACTTCACCAAATGGACTGAAGCAGTAGCACTCAAAGAGGCAAATGAGTCTAGCATCTTAGACTTTTATGAGGGGATAGTAACCAGATTTGGTGTACCCACTACCATAATCTCAGATAATGCATTAGCATTCATTGGATCCTAAGGTGACTGAGTGGGCTGTCAAGAATGGTATCTACCTAAGCACTTCATCAAACTATTACCCTCAGGGTAATGGCCAGGATGAGTCTACAAACAAGAACTTGTTGAGGATCATTAGGAGGACTCTTGATGAGAATCAGAGGTCTTGGCATACCAAACTGAAATCAGCCTTATGGGCTGATAGGATAACTCCCAAGAGATCCACAGGTAACTCTCCATTCAGGCTTGTCTATGGAAGAGAGGTAATCTTGCCCATGTCACTTGAATTGCCAGCATTGGAACTCATGAAGCAGCTGGAGTTGCTAGAGTTTGAGCCCATGGAGGTGAGGTATGTAGAGTTGATGGAGCTAGCAAGAGATCAGAGATCAGGCATCCCAAGCAATGGAAAAGGATCAAGCTTTGATAAAGAAGACCTTTGATAGGAAGGCCAAGAGATAGATCTTTCCAAGTTGGAGATCTAGTGTCTGAAATGGGATGCAGATAGAGCAAAACTGGGAAGGCATTCAAAATTTGATGCCATTTGGAGTGGCCCATACATGGTCACAAAGTGTAAAAATAACAATGCCTTCCAATTGTCTTCATTGGATGGTGAAGAAATGCAGATTCTAGTCAATGGAATCTATCTAAAGCATTGCTACTAAAGGGAAATTCACTACCTTGTAAATATTAGTTTAGATTTTAATTCCTCTAAGTGCTTATGCACATTGTTTTGTTGTAGGTTAGGTTTTACTTTCCCTAAGTGCTTTGGCATAGGCTTGCTGTCCATAAGGAATGTTTTAATATAGGCCTTGCTTCCATCGGGTGATATTCCATGTTCCTCCTTGCAACATTCTAAGTCAGTTAGGGTTTAAACAGGTTTTTGATGACTCCATGCCCAATGGATGCTTCAGGCAGACTGGCCATCTTCTACCTAGCAGGCAGGTGACCCCGCTGAGTCACCAAATTGTTATCCAAAATTCACCCCCAGGGTAAATTTGATAACATGCATCAAACACTAACATTTAGTCCGAGGCAAATAGATTGATTCAAGGCAAAAAATCATGTTTTCTAGGGTCCCTCGGCTTCTCTCTAACTCTCCCATCCAAGAAGAAATCCCAGAGCAAGTTAGAAAAATTGGTGAAAGTGTTGCAAAAAACAGGCTTGGGCCAGAAAAAATCATGAAAATCAGCTATGAACTAGTCCTAGGAAAGTGGGAAGTTGGGACGTCGGGGCGTGAATCAAGCCAAAAGGCCGCCAGGCGGTCCGCGTAGTCTGCGGGACAATTGGGACATGGGGACACGAAGGGCACGTGAAAGGGCGAACCGGCCAAAGGTAAAAAAAAATTGACTAACTACTGTTAGAACGGGCTTTAGGACAGTCAGGATGAAGCCACGAGGATGCAAAGGACGCAAAAACATGATCGGTCTGCGCAGAGGAACTTTCATCCAGGATAGTTGGAATAGATGGGACAAAAATGGGATACGTGAAAGGCAAAGGAGCCGAGAAATGGCAAATCAGCCACATTCTTCACCTCAAGCAAGAAGGACAGGGAAGCCCGAATCAGGCGGACCAGGAAGTCCCAGACAGTTTGGGACAACTGGGCAAAGGGACGCGAGGGATGCGAAAAGCCAAGGCATCTGCGGACGAATCAGGAAATGCCACGTGTCACAAGGGAAAATGTCTGAAAAAATTTCAAAGGGCAAGGTTTAAAGCATTGGCCCGAGCCAATAAAAAGAGGACATGTGTCCTAAGGAGACCCAGGGAGTGCGGAGCTTGGGGAGGAATTAGAGAATTTGGCAAAAGTTTTGGCCAAAAACTAAAAGGTAAAGGATGACCCCGCGCCCCTGTCCTCCAACCAAGATCATGCCACGTGTCCCAAGTGGCAGGGACACGCGGGAAAAAAATGGGAAACTTTTCCAAAATTACAAAAAGTCAAAATTTCAAGGAAAACCCATGGGTAAGGGAAGGAGAGAGAATTGCTCTCATCCAATCAGTGCCTGACACGTGTCATCCAGGTGGTGGAGCGCGGGAAAAAATTTCAAAACCCATTTTTGCCTGTTTTGTGCCCTAAATCTTCATATCGCCATATCTTTCGATCCAGAGCTCGGATTTGCACGTTCTTTATATCATTGGAAATCTTATAAAATTCTCTACATGATTTCAGGGTCAATCTTGAATTTTGGTTTAGTTAGAGAGAGAAAATTAAGAAAACGCCTCTGGCACATGTTCCATGGCCAGAAATGACATTTCAGCGACCAAATTTAATGCAAGAATGGGTCGCATTCTCCTCCAATTCGGTCAAAGCTTCCATAGGGTATGGGTTTGTAAGGTCCTCCATGGATTTTAATACATTTGGGTCAATGAGGAATGGGCTCCCATGTTTTGTACAGTTTTCTCTCTCCTAGGCTCGACCCTATGCAATGTAAAAGCCAGATTTGGCTCATTTCAAAAAGGGGAACACTTTTGGGCATTGCAGACTTCTTCTTTCACCTCCAGCAAGTGATTGTTGCAAGAATCAGACCTCTTCAAGGATTGTAACATTTTTCTACCTCTTTGGGTTGTAAAAATAGTGTATTTTGACATTGAAATGATAATATAAGCTTTGTGAATGGGTTTTAGTCCTTTGTTTGTATTATTTGCTTCATTTCAGATCCTAAATTATATCTTATCATGCCTGTGTATGTTTTATGTTGCAATTTTAATGGTTTGTGTCTATTTGCATGACAAAAATAATGTTCACCACTCCTTTTGGTGCATCACCATCTTTATTTAGTTTCAATTTTTTGCATTTCTATCCCTGTCTCCTTGCAATTTAGAGTAGGATTAGGATTGAACCTCTGTAGTTGTGCAAAATATAGATCTAAATCAGAGGATTTTGAGGAACCAGCCTCTAATCTGGAGATTCCTCTCTCATTTTCACAAGTCCCACACTTGGAGAGAGGTTTCCATGTTGTGCAATCACACTGGATATCTAGAGTGATCAACCTAGAAATCTGATCAACATCCAGGGGTGCTGTGATTTTGCACTAACAAGATCATCTAATTTTTCAAAATCCTAAACAAAATGTTGATCTAAACCTGTAAAATCTAAACGCTAGGGAAACACAAACCCTCAAGCTCCTCAAAGAAATCTTTTCATTTATTTGTAATTTTCCCTAAACCCTACGGTCCTATAAATTTAGAGTGAAAACTTGTCCCTAATCTTCCTAATGTAAACTTTAAACCCTAAGGACCTTTTGGCAAATGTTTGAAAATAAATCTAATAGCAGATTGCTTATTTTTGTATAAACCCAATAAATATTTTAAAACCTAAATTTTAGACTTAAACATGTTCCCTAAATTTTAAACCCTAAATCATAAATCTCCCCCTAAACTGGTCGAAAATTGACAAAACCTTAAATAAATTTTCCGTTAACAGATAAACCCTTATTCCCATTTATATCATGTAGTAACAATATGTAAACCTAAACCTAATTCCTAAAAATTTAAGGAATAAATTTTAATCCTAAAAATGAAACCCTAAATTAAAACCCTAAAACCCTAAATCTAAACCCTAAATACCCTAAACTTAAAGCCTAAACCTTAAGCCAAAACTTCCCCAATTGAACCCTAAACCCTAGGAACCCAATAACCCTAATTTCCTAAACCCTAAGTCCCTAAATTTGAACACTAAACCCTATTTAATAAATCCCTAAACCCTCAAAACCTAAACCCTAAACCAAAACCCTAAACCTAAAACCTAAATTTAAACCCCCACACCATTAAAACCTTAAATCTAAACCCTAAACCTTACTTTAAACCTAAAACCCTCCTAAGACATTAAACCCTAAACCCTAAACCCTAAAAGATTAAAGATAAACCCTAAACTTAAGCCTAAACCAATGTTGTAAATCTAACCCTAAGCCCTAAACCCTAAACCTAAACCCTTATGCCCTAAACCCTAAACAAGAAACTCTAACCCTAAATCCTAAACCCTAAACCACCGCCATAATCCCTAAACCCTAAATCATAAACCCTAATCCATAAACCTTAAACCATAAACCTTAAACCCTAAAACCTAAACCTTAACCCCTAAACCCTAAACTAAGGCACTAAACCCTAAATCATAAACCCTAAACCCTGAGGTTTTTTCTAAACCTAAAGATATAACCATTAAACCCTACTAAACCTAAACCCTAAAACCAATAAAAACCCCTAAACCCTAAACCTTAAACCCTAAACCCTAAACCCTAAACCCTAAACAAAAACCCTTAAACCCAAAATCCTAAGATCTAAACCCTAAACCCTAAACCTATAAACCCTAAACCATAAACCCTAAACCCTAAATGTTAAACCCTAAACCCTAAACCCTAAATGGTTAACCCTAAACCCTAAATCCCTAAACCACCTAAACCCTAAACCCTAAACCCTAACACTAAATCCATAAAACCCTAAACCCTTAACCATAATAAACCCTAAACCCTAAACTTCCTAAACCCTAAACCCTTGAACCCTAAACCCTAAAAATAAACCCTAAAATTTTAAACACTAAACCCTAAACTGTAACCCTAAAACCTAAATCCTAAATCCTAAACCCTAAACCATTAAACCCTAACCACTAAACCCTAAACAATAAACCCTAAACCCTAAACCCTAAACCCTAAACCTTCCCTAAACCCTAAACCCTAAACCCTAAACCCTAAACCCTCCCCCATAAACCCTAAACCCTTAACCCTAAACCCTAAACCCTAACCATTGAGCCCTAAACCCTAAACCCTAAACAGTAAACCCTAAACCATAAACCCTAAACCATAAACCCTAAACCCTAAACCCTAAACCCTAAAACTAAACCCTAAAACCTAAACCCAAAAATATAAACCCTAAACCTTGAAACCCTAAACCTAAACTAAACCCTAAATATAAACCCTAAACCCTAAACCCTAAACCCTAAACCCTAAACCCTAAACCCTAAAACCATAAACCCTAAACCCTAAATTCTAAAGCCTAAACACTATAAACCCTAAACCCATAAACTAACCCTAAACCCTAAACCCTAAACCCTAAACCCTAAATATAAACCTTAAACCAAATTAAACCCTAAAACTCTAAACCATAAACCCATAAACCTAAACCCTAAACCCTGTAAACCCTAACCATTCTAATCCCTAAATCCTAAACCCTAAACACTAAACCCTAAACCCTAAACCCTAAACCTTAAACCCTAAACCCTACCCTAAACCTAAACCCTAAACCTTAAATGTTAAACCCTAAACCCTAAACACTAAACCTTAAACCCCTAAAGTAAACCCTAAGCTCTAAACCCTAAACACTAAACCCTAAACCATAAATCCTAAACCCTAAAACCTAAACTATAAACCCTAAACCCTAAATCCTTAGCCTTAAACCCTCAACCCTAAACCCTGAACCCTAAACCCTAAACCCCTTGACTAAACCCTGAGCCCTAAACCCTGAAAAACTAAATCTTAAACCCTAAACCCTAAACTAAACCCTAAAGCACTAAACCCTAAACCCTAAACCCTTAACCCTAAACTTAAACCCTAAACCCTAAACCCATAAAGTGCCCTAAACCCTAAACCCTAAACTCTAAATCCTAAACTATAAACCCTGAACCCCATAAAACCTAAACGCTAAACCCTAAACCCATAAAAACTCTAAACCCTAAATCAACCCTAACCCTAAACCCTAAACCCTAAACTTTAAATCTAAACCTAAACCCTAAACCCTAAACCCAAGCCCTAAACCCTAAACCCTAAACCTAAACCCTAAACCCTAAACCCTAAAGTCCTAAACCCTAAACCCTAAACCCTAAACCCTAAATATAAACATAATCCCTAAAATAAACCATAAACCCTAAACCTAAACCCTAAAAACCCTAAACCCTAAAACCTTAAACCCTTAAACCCTAAACCCTAAACATTAAACCCTAAACCTAAACCCTAAACCCACTAAACCATAAACCTAAACCCTAAAACCTAATCCCTAAAACTAAATAAAGGGAGGCTAAACCCTAAACCCTAAACCTTAAAATAAACCTTAAACCCTAAACCTTAAAAAACCTAAAAACTAAAACCCTTACTAAACCCTAAACACTAACCCTAAACCATTAAACCCTAAACTTTTTAAATCCTGTAAACCCTAAACCTAAACCCTAAACCCCCTAAACCTTAAACCCTAAACCCTAAACCCTAAACCCTAAACCCTAAACCCTAAATCCTCAACCCTAAACCCTAACCCTTAACCCTGATCCCTAAACCCTAACCATAAACCCTAAACCCTAAACCTAAACCCTAAATCCTAAACCATTAACCCTAAACCCTAAACCCTAAACCCTAAACCCTTAACCCTAAACCCTTTAAACCCTAAACCCTAACTCCTAAACCCTAAACCCTAAACCCTAAACCCTAAACCCTAAACCCTAAACCTAAACTG